>OY992540.1:187919875-188196875 GCA_963921195.1 Pegoplata infirma
AAGAAATTTAGAGCCTTTGGGTTCCTACGGTAAAAAAATTTTAAAAAATATTTTTTTTTAGTTTTGACAAGCAACGTTTTAAGTTGTTATGTTGCTTTTAATGATATATATTAAAAAAAAATTATTATTCATATCTGTGACATCTTTTTCGAAAAAAATTTTGAGCCGTTGAGGTCCTACGGCAAAAAATTTTTAAAAAAAAATTTTTTTAGTTTTGACAAGCAACGGTTATGTTATTTTTAATGATATATATTAAGAAAAATAAAAATATTATTCCTATCTGACACCTTTATCGTGTATAGAAAAACATCAACAATGCATTTTTTTAGAACACGATAAAGATGTCGCAGATACAAATAATATTTTTTTTATGAATATATATCATTTAAGGCAACAAAGCAACTAAAACCGTTGCTTGTCAAAACAAAAAAAAAATATTTTTTAAAAAATTTTTATTTTTTTTTTTCGAGCTGAAAGCCTTATCCCACCAAAATCAAATTTTTTGTCGTAAATAAGCTAACCAAGTAATATAATAATTAATAACAAAAAAATTAAAAATTAAAAATCAAAAAAAAATTTTTGGTTTGTATGGAAAAATAATTGTTTAGGCCCCGTCGCGTAGGGAAGGCGTGGTCGTGGGAGCGTAAAATTTTTCCTCTGTTATTTTTAAGTCAAATGGAAAAAAATTAGCGGGTACCGTCTCAACATTTCCAAAATAAGGGACACTCTAATATACATAAATGCACTTTTTTTACCAGGATATGTAAATATATAAATTACTGTGTATGGCAATATATAAATATATTAAATAATTAGCTACCATATCTTAACTTTTTTAGTCGGGCTATTTTTAATTAGATACCATTTTGTAAATATTCACAGCAGAAATCCAAGAAGTAGCACTCGTGGCAAAACCAACAAATACAAATATGGGGCAAACAACTTAACACGAGGTAAACGTAATTCCACCCCCACAAAAAGTTTTTAATAAACCAGTTGTTGAGCCAGTTAAAATAATAAAAATAGTTGACCCAGTAAAACTCGTTTAACCAATAAAACTCGTGCAAGCAGTAAAACTAGTTCAACCAGTAAAACTAGTTCAAACAGTAAAACAAGTTCAACCAGTAAAACTATTTCAACCAGTTGATGAACTTACAATTAGTAAAGCTGACGATTTTATAGATGATGACGTGGAAAACGTAATTCCACCCCCACAAAAAAAAATTTTTAATAAACCAGTTGTTGAGCCAGTTAAAACAATTAAACCTGTTGAACCAGTAAAACGAGTTAACGAACTTAGTAAAGCTGACGATTTAATAGATGATGCTGATATTTTGTGTGAAAATGTTGCTTTGGAGTTTGAAGAACAAAATGGTACACTTAACCAAAAATCATTGTAATCTTTTATAGTTAATCGACCTTTTTTATTTTTTGCTTGTGTTTTTATTAAATATAATATTTCTTATTATTAATAAAGGATTTCCTTCAGGCTAATTATAATTAACCATAATTATGGTCAAAGAGTTATTTAAATGTAATAAAACACATTTATTTCATCAATTGATCTCTGTTGCTTTATTCAAACATCATCAGGAGCATAAATTTATTAAAATCTGACAATTAAGTTGGCAAAAGAGGGTTCTCCATTGGCATACCATTTTTAACTGACATTTTCAATTGATTTTACTAACATAATTTTTTGAGTGAATCCTTGTTAAAATAAAAGTTCAATTTAATTATTTCTTTTTTCTGTATTTTGCAGTGGGTAACATTTGATCATAATGATGACAGTATTCCAATGTCAAATTTTTTCGACATTATGACAGAAGATGACTTGGATATGAAGAGGATTTGTGTAAATGCTATGGAGAATTTTGAAAAACAAAAAGGTAATAATTATAAAATAAAACAAATAATTATCAAAACTACCGAACATATGTAAAAATTGTAAATTTTTGTATCTGTTTTTATAGTTTAAGGCTGGATTACTCAATGCTCCGTTATAAAATAGCTCTCCGTTAAATTAAACTTTTTCATACACTCAAAATAATAACTCTGTTAAATTACAGAGATACTCTGCTAAGCCAGCAGAAAATACTATTGATTTCCAACCAGCAAGGTTTTTTTTTGTTATTTTACTAAAAAAACTCCGTAAAATGATTTCGATAAAAAAATTTAAATTTACGGAATTATTTGTTAAATGTCCAGTAAAAATTACCAAAATTTTACCTAAAAATTTCTGTAAATTTACAAAGTTTTTGTTAAAAGCATTTTATGCGTGAAAAATTTTACAAAAAAAAACTGTAAATTTACTAACTTTTAGTTAAATCCATTTTAGGAGTAAAAAATTTTACAAAAAAGACTGTAAGTTAAAAAAATTAAGTTAAATAAATTTGATTTAACCAGAATTTTACAAAGAAAACTCTGTAAATTTACAAAAAAAAATAGTTAAATACATTTAATTTTACCAATGTTAAACAGTAAGATAAAATTTTTTTTTCGTATATGATCCATATTTGATTTCAAACTTGAACACATGAAATAATTGTGATAAAAAATAACAACATACACATTTATTATAAAAAAAACTTTCTAAAGTTGTCATTCCAAAGGCGTTTTTAATTTTATTTAACTTTGCGTGCATGAACTTCAGAAATTCTCTGCTTCAAAAACATTAACAGGCTGACAAGCCATCAAAATAATTCTTTGTGTATTGAAGCTCACATATTAAGTGACGCATTTAAGCGGTATAAACATTTATTATAAAATAATAAATGACGATTTGAGCGGGGCTATGTGAAAATTGTGTTTTCTATTAGAACTTTCATAAACTTAGAAAAAAACTAAAATTTAAATTAGCCTGATTAAATGCATTCCCCACTTCAATGGTGCTCACGCGAAATGTTATTTTTTAATTTATTGTTTAAATGCACTTTTTAAATGGCAACTATAAGAATTCTTATTCATTTTCTTCGACTGTAATGTGCAAGAAGCATGGATAAGTAATAACTTGACACAAAATAAAGACAAATGCCACCATTTTAATGCGCCCGGTTAAATGTTTCGCACGCGAATGTCTAACTTTGTAGAAATTATTTATGACTCGCTAGGTGTTCTCACGTTTTCTCCTTCCTTAAAAAAGTATTTTTAATTTCTCCTTCCTTAAAAAAGTAGTGTTGACAATTGGGAGATGCAAGGTTTTTATAAATTAATAAATACTCATTGTCGGTGAGTTTGAGCAGTGCTATTTAAATACGAAAATTGTGATGCCTATTAAAACTTTCATAAACTTCGAGAAAAAACTGTCGCTTAAATGTGCCCGATTTAATGCATTGCACAATTTTTTATGGCATGCACGCGAAACTGTTTTTTATTCCTCGTTTAAGTTGCAACTATTAGAATTCTTATTAATTTTTTTCTGTAAAGCGCAAGAAAGATTATTATTTAAAATCAATACAACTACCATCATTTAAATGCACACGCTTAATTGTTTTATTTTGAAAAAACTACTTTTAAATTCGCCATATATAAGCCGAGCCTTTTTTAAAATTGATAAACTTCCCATTATCAGTGCCACATTTGAGCGAAGACATTTCAATAACAACTTTCATAAAATTGAAGGGGCATCGTTTAAAGGCATTCCAAACTTGCGCTTGATGTGGTTTTTATACATATTCAATTTCTCCTTTCTTAATGTAGTGGTAGTATTGACAATTGATAACAAAATATTGGGAAATTACATCGTGTAAATGCGCCCGCCTTATAGCGCCCGCTTTAATGCGCCCGTACTTAAAAAGTCGTAAGTTTTTAATTTAAAACGCCTTTTTAGTGTGGTTGAAATATTTGGATTTTTTTTTGAAGAGATTTTTTTTAACTCGATTTTATCAGAAAAATGTCTTTTTTTTTAATTTGATTAATAAAGATTACAGAGTAATAAGGGCCATTCCAGAAAATTTAGCTCAAATTTTAGTCATTTTTGGAAATGGTGTCTCAGATTAATTTGAACCTTGACACATAGATAGCCCTCCTAAATGTGATATCCCAGCAAAACTTAGATTACCAAATAAGGTATAAAATAAGGTATAGGATCTCTTATTTTATACATTGCAGCATTGATGATTTTAACAGGCGATGAGACTCAAAGTAATGCATCCACATTATCACAAAGAATACCAGTAAGGTATAAAATAAGTCATAAATTTATAACGAAGAATACGTGTAAGGTGTAAAATATATGATATTTTATAGGTTACGAGAAATGAAATAATATAGCATACCAGAAGATAATATATAAGGTGTTACGAGTAGTGAAAAAGTAATTTTGTATTAAATTTACTCACGTGATTGTAAGTGAGTGTAAGTAGATAAAATATGCTCGTGAGTGAGTGTCGTTAGAAATTTTCTGTCGTGAGCCCATCTCTAGTTTAAACTTATGCATTTTTTAAAAAATAATTATTTTTTATGTTATTGTAATGCATTATGCATCCAATTATAAATAATGCATTATTTCAAATAATACATAATGTAACCAAATATAAGTCATCCATGATTTAATGTTTAGAAATAATAAATATGAAATACATTTTTTCCAATAATCATGCATTACGTAGCAAATTATTAGTAATGCATTATTTTTCACTTGAAAATAATACGTTGTGGAACAAATGTTCGGTAAGACATCCTAAAATAATGCTACAAATAAGGTATATACATTACCTGGTAATGTGTTATATAATCACTACCCATTACCAAAGTTTTGCTGGGATATGTACCATATATCGTTTTTTTTCATTTGGTGTATTTAACGAATTATGTCGGGTCAAAGATTGACTTTTTAAGCAAAAGTAAGAAAAATACATCACTTTTAAAGAGCTGTAACTTCTTAACCAATGACCCGATTTTCACAAATTTAGGCTCATGTGAAAGCTGGGGTTCTTCTTTTTACTTTATATTTTTAAAATAACGCAGTTTTTTTTACAGAAATGATGCAAAAATGCAAAAAGATTTTTTCTTTTCGAATATTTAAAAAAACACATCTTCGATTTTTTTTTAAAAAATTCTGGTGAAAAATAACAATGTTTTGTATAACATATTCAAAATTCAGAGTGGGATCTCCATGGGATCAAAAACTATTCTGTTTTAAGTACGAGGTTCTCATATTTTTCCCTTAGAAAATTAAAATTTCTAATGTTTTGAATGTTTTTCAAAATTTTAATAGTATAATTTTCTTTGAAAATTTAAATTTTTATATTGAAGAAACATAAAATTTTAATTTTCTAAGGTAAAATTTAAGAACTTCGCACTTAAACCAGAATATTTTTTGATCCCATTGGGATCCCACTCTGAATTTTGGATATGTTGTACAAAACAGTATTGTTTATCACCAAACTTTTTTTTAAAAAAATCGAAGATGTGTTTTTTTTAAATATTCGCAAAAAAAACATGTTTTTGAATTTTTGCAACACTTCTGAAAAAAAACCGTATGCTTTTGAAAATATTTCCTAAAAGAAGAAGAATTAAGCTTTCATATGAGCCATTACTTGTGATAATCGGATTACTAGTTAAAAAGTTAGAGCACGTTAAAAGTCATGTATTTTTCTGACTTTTGATAAAAAAGTCGAACTTTGACCCGCGATAATTTGAAAACTACAGCAAATTTTGAAAATCCAAAAATGTAACATATCTCATATAAACGTGGATAACCATGAGCCAAGTTCTCAGTGGCGTCCAAAGGCATGTTTCCGAACAGTGGGGCGAAAATTTTTGGAATTACCCATAAGTCAAATTACAGAGGAAATTTATTTTTTGGGCTATAAAAAAATAAAAAGTATTTTGCTTGAATCCGTAATTTAGAAGAAAACTTTGTTTATTATCTGTAAAATTAAAGATATAAAAAAGAAAAAATATTAGTTTTTGGAAAATACAAAGAAAATACAAATTATTTTCTTAAAATCTGCAGTTCGACAGAACATTTTTTCAAATATCTGTAGAATTGAGATTACAGTTGATTTACGGAGTTTTTTACAGAGTAATTATATTAAGTGTACAAATTTTGATATAAGGCTCCGTTAAATCGGCAGTTAGCAGCTAACTTTTCATTGAGTAATCTGCCCTTACTTGTTCTTTTCTTAATTTAAGAATTTTAATTATTAAAATAAGAAATGCTTGTTAGTTTTGTAAATATTCTTTAATTTAGTATAATTTCTGAGTTTTTGATGATTTAGAAAGAAAACGAAAAGATAGTGCACCCAGTATGGAGGTTTTAAAAATGGCATGTGATGATTTACTTAATTTAGAAGTGTCGCATAAACAGGTCTGTCTTAAGTACAGTATAAGTAAACATTATTTACGTCAAGCTCTTGAGAAGGACCAGCGATTCTCAAAAAAAGAAAAAAAAAAAACAAGAACAGACAGCTTGGTTTCGGTTTCTAAACAATTGAATTCGGTTTTCAACACATCCGAAACACTGGCTTCGGCTTCTAACCCCGTGGAGGTGTTGACACCTGCAGATTTTGACCACATGTTTGATGGTAGAAAAATTGCCGTTAAAGACAAAAAAAAACAGAGGTTAACTATCGAAGAAGCGAAAGAAAAAGCAAAAGAATTGTTATTTAAAGGCAAACCTATAAAAGACGTCTTCCTTATATCGACTTCAAGCAAAAATTTGCGTATGTTTTAACAAAAAAAAATGTTAAAGTGCCTACAGACGACGCAATGTTATACACAATATTTATGACGTTTTCCCACACATGGCATACATAAATGTACTGTATATAATTTTTATTTTTTTCAATCGAAAACGCCAAATTTGTCAGTTTTCAGCACTTTTTTCGTAATTTAGCGGGAGAATTTTACATTTTCCCGCTAAAATTTTGTCGGCGGTTTCTTGTGTGTTTTTAAGAAAATAATTTGGAGGTTTGATTTTAAAATTTTTCTTTTTTGTCAATCAAGTGAAATTTTTGGCAGTCAAGTAAATTTTAAATGTTTTTTGTGAAAAATAGTTGGCAATAGTGCATATTGTGTACCGGACTTTTCAATTTCCCGGGAAACAAGGAGCTGCTGGCGCAGCAGAGTATCTCTGTAATTTAATGGAGTGATTATTTTGAGTGTACCATAGATTTTCAACCAGCAAGATTTTTTGTTGTTTTACGAAGAAAACTCTGTAAAATGATTTCGACAAAAAACTGTAAATTTACCGAATTAACTGTAAAATGTTGATGAAAGCAACCAGCATTTTACCAAGAAGCATGTAACGTGGGTTGCCATCCATCCTCTTTTTCCGGACACCGTCCTCTTTTTTAGGGCGTCCGGGGCAGTCCTACTTCTTTTTTAGAAAGTGTCCAGGGTTGTGCTACTTTGTGCACATTTCCCCATACATTTTTTTCATTACTTCTTACACTCAAAATAATCATTCTGTTAAATTACAGCGATGCTCTGCTGAGCCAGCAGAAAATACCAAAGATTTCCAACCAGCAAGATTTTTTGTTATTTTTCGAAGAAGACTCTGTAAAATGATTTCAATAAGAAAACAAATTTACATAATTATCTGTAAAATATTTATAAAAGCGACCAGAACTTTTATTATTCAAGGGGTGATCTAGCCCTAACGGCCGGCACTGCGACCCTTATGGGTCTTTTGTGCCAAGATCCATTAATCTAATTCAAACTCTGTGCAATGTTCCTAATGAACATTATAACAGAGGATAGAGAAGCTAGCCTTATATCCTCAGAATTAAGCAAGTCCTTGTCTAAGAACCATCTTCTGATCCTACATATTGCGATGCATTCACATAATATGTGTTACCAGAACTTTACAATTTTACTTGATTCCTGATCAAATTATCTTTCCTTAATATGCAAGTAGTGTTGAAAATTGGGAAATGCCATCGAGTAAATTTACCCGCTTTAATGCTTCCAAATTGTAAATTTACTTTTTTTAATTTTTGTGAAAATTCCAAATTTTTTTTTACGAGTACCTCCAATTTTACACGACATCCTCGTAAAATTTACCAGGTTGTAATTTAAGGCGCTTTTTAAAGAGGGGCAAGCGAGAAATACGTGGACAAAACGTTTGCAGATTCAACATACCACTTCCTCCTCTATCAACTAAAATTAGGTTGATACAGCAGATATTTATTTGATACAACAACAAAATTCGGTTGTCACACCAAAAAATGATTGCGACAACCGAATTATGAGTTGATACTACTAAAAAATTCGATTGGAAATTTATTTTTCTGTGTGTGTATAACTCGGGAATAATGGGTAAGTATATGGTACTTTGGAAAGCCTTTTAAACTTTGAAAAGCCTTTTGAACTTTGAAAAGCCTTTTAAATTCACGGTTTTGTTTTTCAAGCGGCATTCAAAGCTCATCTAATTCCTCTTCACCAAAACTTGTACGATGTAAAAAGTCCAACATCTTTAAGAATAAACAAAAAAATTCCATACCTCATCTCCAAAGGTGATATTTTGTATCCTATCATAATTGGTAAATTATGAATTAGATTCCATATTTCTCTGGCATCAAGTCTTTTTCTTTCAATGTGTTTTTTCGTGATATCTTTAAACAGCGACGTATCCAGGAATTTGAAAAGGGGGGCCCAACACAATTTTTTTTTTAATCACTTTGTAATAATACTATTTTCTAGGACAACCCCCCCCCCCCCTGTTCAAAAAAAATTCTAGAAATTACAGCATTTTTCTATACCAACAACATAAAAAATGCCTCAGAATTTGTGAATTTTTCTAGAGAAGAATGCCTCAGACTCTATTTTTAAACTTCAAAATTTTAAACATCTCAGAATCTGAGAACATTTTTATAAAAAAAATGTCTTAGAATTTGAAAATTTTTCTATTGTAAAATATGCCTCAGAATCGGAGATTTTTTTTATAAACAAATGTATCAGAGTCTGAGAACTTTTCTATAGAAAATAATCAGAAAATATTTTATACAAAAAATTTTTCACAATCTTTGAAATTTTCTATAGCAAAAATGTCTTTAAATTCTTAGATTCTGAGGTATTTTTTCTATAAAAAATAGTGCCCCCATTTCCCGGTTCTCGGTATTCCTGGGAATACCGGTATTCCCGGTTCTGGTACCGGTTTTCCGGTTCTAGATATATTCCCGGGAATACCGGTATTCCCGGTTCTAATCCTGGTACCGGTTCTCAAAAAACAAAAAAATACCGTACCATAAAATATTAAGATTATACCATTTAATCAGTATTTGAGAAATATTTTGTTGTGTTTGTAAAATTATTTAAAAATCAAGCAATTTTTTTTTTTTTCTTTAAGTTCATAAAATATAGGAAATGGTGTTTTTCATATGTTTTGTATTAGTTTTTGGTAAAAGCGAAGAATAAATTTTAATTATACAAAATTTTACAAAATATATGTACATACCGGTAGTCTCGGGAATACCGTCAGAACCGAAACCGGGAATACCGGGAATAATTCAAGAACCGGGAATACCGGGAATAATTCAAGAACCGGGAAACCGGTTCCATTTCCCGGTAATACCGAGAACCGGGAATACCGGTATTCCCGGTACTACGGTACTGACCGTAGGCACTAATAAAAACCGTTCCTAGAAACAATATGTAACCTAAAAGTAAAAAAGTTTTAAATATGTACTATTTGTGATAAATTTCAAATTTAAATTATTTAAACCAGAAGATTCCAAATTTTCTTACCTGATTCCAAATTTTCTTACCAAATATTTTAATCGTTTAACATTTTTCTGATATTGGGGTTTGAAAATTCGAAACCGCTAATTTAGGCGCGGTTCTACTGTTACGTTTTCGTAAGTTAGCGCGTTCCATTTTCGTGATATTCACTCTCACGTAAGAGTCATTTTAAAGGACTTGATTTCAAATCTGCCATTTAAATATTTGTAGAACATTTCGTTATCGAGATATTTGGACTTGAAAATTACTTAATTCCTTAGCGCTTTTTACGGCTCTGCTGTTATATATTATTGCCTTGGCGCAACATTTAAGGACTGAATTTTTATAAAATGGAAATCTAGATTCCAAATACGTCATTAAATTTGTTTAAGTTGCTTTTGTTTATGAAAATTTATCTTTATTTATTTACATAAAAAATAATCGAAGTTTTTTTATTTTTTGCCAGTTTAAATATTGTCCTTAGTCATTATTAAATTTTCAAAACTGCGGTTTTTCAATTCAAACCTTATTTTTGAAAAAGTGTTAGATTAAAAATTAATAGGAAAAGTTTTATTTAGAAAAAAAAAAATTCAGCATCTTATAAAAAATTATAATATAAAAAATATATTAAAATAATATCTCAGAATCTGAGACTTTTAATGTAGAAAAAGTGACTTAGACCCTTAAGAAAACTGTTTTCATGATCCTGATGCATAATTTTCATCAAATAAAACCAATATAATGTGTTTTCGATACATATTTTGCAGATAATTCGATATAAATGACTTTTTAAAAACGAAAATTTACTCAATATCAAGAGTTTTGTAAAACTTTTCTTCAAAAACCAAAATATTTACAATACTAAAAAAAACTTATGTTTGTTACTTGTATCATGTGTTGAAGTGTTAATTTTTTTTTTAATTTTCCAATCCAAAAGGGGGGGCCGGGCCCCCTGGGCCCCCCCTGAATACGTCCATGTCTTTAAACATGTTTTTATCTACGTACGAAAAGTTTTTTTTAATGATATTAAAACCTTTTAAAGTAAAGATTTTTTTTATATGAAATAGCCAATTATGTGAGCCACGTTACAGTGAGCAATGCCTTCATAAATGTCGTGCATTAAATCGACTGCAAAATTTTGTGTTACATTAAATCCTCTAATGTTGTTGAATATTGAATTCTGTTGTTTACCATTTTCAATATCATTAGTGTAATTTTCACAGTTTCTCACACTGGAAGTTATTTCAGACGTAAGGTGTCTACAATATTTTTTGACTTCTAAGCAAAAACGACAATAGGCTTGTTTTTTATAAAACATTTTTATTACTTTTTTTACCAAAAAAATAATAAACTTGTTAAAATTTCACGTACGGTGTCTGACAGCGTCATATGTTTTTTGTTTGTTTTCTTCATTCTCTCTTATTCTTAGTTCTAAATTAAGTACTAAACATGCTGCGTTGTAAACTTTAGTAGCAAATATGTTAGTGTTGACAACAACCCTTATAAATCGAAAATTAATCTACCTATCAAGGTGGATTAATTCTGTTCGTTAAATCTTAATCCAAACACGCAAAAAACACACTAAATAATTGTTTGCGGAGAATGATTTTGCAAAGTTAAGAGTACAATTTATACCCAAATCATCACCTGTCACCAAAGCTAAAACAAATCGAATATTTCCAACATTTCCATTTACGTTAAAATTAATTTCATCATTTTGTAGGGAGCTAATTTCTTTTATTAACTCACGAAGCATTTTTTTATTTCCATATTTTTTAATATCCAAAGATTTATATAATGCCGCAAAGAAAATTGAATTTAATTTTGAAGAGTTTTTTATGTTTGGAAAGGAATAATAAAATGCTGTTACAGCTTGTTTTCCACTATGAGATCCCAAAACATTATTTGTCTCGAAATCATCCGTTTACATTATATGTAAATGGAATTGCTGTTTCTCCATAAAGAGATTTTTTTGTTTTTCCAAGTCTTCCCTTGCAAAAAATTTTGTATTTCATCACTTGGTAGTTCAAAATTCCTCATCTCCTCCAAGTAGGTTTTTAAGTAATTATCTTTTTCAAAAAAATGCTTTATTTGAAACTTTATAGGCATTATAATAAATGACTCATTGATTTTTGAACCTTGTTGACTTGGTTAACTTGCACTGACTATGGACTTTTTTACTTCAAAAACTGTTGAGGATTTATACAAATTTTCTTCTTTTATATATTTTATAAGTTTGTACTCTGTATTTTTGTTTTGAAAAGAAGTTTAGATTACATCTATTACGTTAGCAATACTTGAAATATTGGCACATTTATTTATGATTTTCCGTATTTTTTTCAAAGGATCCAAAATGTTTTGCTCCACTTGCTTAATAATGTATTGAAAATCTTTAAAAGTAAAATTGGTTTTATCTTCCAATGATAATATAAATTCTAAAACGTTGTTTTCAAACGTGTTTTTAAAGTTGTTGAATGGTGGTGAATTGTCATCCATTAAATGATCTGTCGGATTATCAATGAACATTTCTCTTTCTTCAGTTTTACTTTCA
This sequence comes from Pegoplata infirma, assembly GCA_963921195.1. Classification (NCBI taxonomy): domain Eukaryota; kingdom Metazoa; phylum Arthropoda; class Insecta; order Diptera; family Anthomyiidae; genus Pegoplata; species Pegoplata infirma. The sequence continues at coordinate 187,932,093 of OY992540.1, forward strand.
GTTGCATTTAAAATTTCATTATCAGGCCGATTCGGCATTAAGTTGTCTCACGAGCTATTTTTGAACTCATGGGCATTTCTCAAGTGCCTCTTAAATACAAAACTAAAAATTTGCTCACACGATGTTTCATGACAACTGTAGATTCTTTCCCATATCCATGAAAGTGTTTGAAATGCGTAAAAAAATAGTCGACATTATTGAATGTGAGTTTGCATATTTTACAGTTCATTTTAAACTCCTATTACGATGGAAAGAAAAAATATACTTTCATTTTTTCTGTTGAACAAAATGGATATAAATGGAGGAAGTGCTTTGTTCCGGACTATTGATTCAGAACGAACATTGCAATTATTGTTTAACTTTATTTTATTATTAAATTGGTGCAAAATGTTTCTAAATACCGAATTATGCCCAAATACATTTTTTTCGTACTCTTCAATCGGACAAAAGTCCAAAACATTTTTTTTAAATAAAGGATCTTTCGTTACAAAAAAAAAATCGGAACTTCAAATTTAAAAAAAATATATATGTAAAAAGAAAAAGATTGTCCGGAACTTAGAAAAATTTTCAAAAATTTTTGTGGGACTACAAACTTTTCAAAAATTTTACACAAAGCTATAGTAGATAACATTTGTTAAAGACAATTATTTTAAATACCAGACTTTTTTTTATCAAACGGATGTTTTTCTTATAAGGTGTTTTGTAGGTAATTTATTAAGCTTTAATTTAATCTTCAAAGCGTGCAGATTGAGTAAATAAATGTACTACGAGAGTCGAACTGGAAAATTATAATTTTTAAAAAAATTTTAAAAAATACTTTTTTTTTATCAAACGGATGTTTTTCTTATAAGGTGTTTTGTAGGTAATTTATTAAGCTTTAATTTAAGCTTTAAAGCGTGCAGATTGAGTAAATAAATGTACTACGAGGGTCGAACTGGAAAATTATAATTTTTAAAAAAATTTTAAAAAATATTTCCAAAATTTTTTTTTCCAACTTCAAACATAGAAAATTTAAAAAAAGTACACTTGTTAATATTCATTTATCAACAAATTTTTTTCTTGGAAAAAAAAAATTTTAGAAATATTTTTTAAAATTTTTTTAAAAAATGTCTATAAAAATTATCATTTTCCAGTTCGACCATGGTAGTAAATTTATTATTAACTCAATCTGCACGCTATAAAGCTTAAATTAAAGCTTAATAAATTACCTACAAAACTCTTTATAAGAAAAATACCCGTTTAATAAAGGTCTGGTATTTTAAATTTTGTCTTTAACAAATTTCATCTACTATAGCTTTGTGTGAATTCTTTTGTCCGGCACTGTATATGATCACTACACTCATAATAATAACTCTGTAAAATACTCTGTAAAATGACTGTAATCTCAATTCAACAGATATTTGACAGAGTTTTCTGTCAAAATACAGATTTAAAGAAAAAACTTTGTATTTTGTTGTGACAAAAAAACAAAGTTTCCTCTGTTATATTACACTCAAAAAAATAAAACTGTAAAGTTAGCAAAAAATTTAGTTAAACTTAACTAAAAAAACACCAGATTTTGAACCTACTAAGTTTCTAGTTAATTTAACTAAAAATATTTAGTTAACTTTTCGTAGAATGAATGTAGCAAAAATAACGTAACTTTAACTAAAAATTCAGCTGAAAATTTGGTAATATTTTTATGTATGTATTAACAAAAAAATTAGTTAAATTCAGCTGAACTTTTTGTAAAAAAATTTTAAGTTTGTTAAATATTGATTTTATACACTAACACTTCACTTATTTTTTCTTTTTTTTTTACAGCATTAAGTTCAGCTTAAGTAGAACTTATGAGATTTGCATAGGAGGCTACACAAGAAATTTCTAACATTTTTTCACTCGACAAATATGTTACGAGAAATCAGCAAATTAATTAATAAAAATTCGTAAACACAGTTTTAAAGTCAACAAAAAAAAATTAATTCAAAATTTGTTCAAAACTAGTATTTTTGTAAATTGAACTTAACTAAAAAAGTAGTTAAAACGCTGATTTTAACTAAAAATTTGCTAAAAAGCCAGTAAACTCGAGTTAACAAAAAAAAATTGTTAACTTTACAGTTTTATTTTTTTGAGTGTACTTTTTACTTTGTAATCTTAATTTTACAGATAATTAACAGAGTTTTCTGCTAAAATACAGATCTAAGCAAAATACTTCGTTTTTTTTTATAAGCAAAAAAGTTTTCCGTTTTGAGTAGTTTTTGTTACCAAACATCAAAATTTTATCTGTAATTTTTTTTTTTGAGAAAAAGTTGAAAAAGTAACAAAAAAAGTTATCAAAATTTATTTTTCAGAAATCTTATAAAAATTTTACAAAATAACATGCATTTAACTAAACTCTGTAAATTTACAGAGTTTTTTTTGTAATTTTTTTTTTGCATCAAATATATGTAAATTTCATAGTTTTCCTTGCTAAATGGTGGTTTATTTAACCAATATTTTACTAGAAACTCTGTAAATTAACAGTTTTTTTTTGTCCAAATCATTTTACAGAGTTTTATGGTAAAATTACAGAGTTTTCTCTGTAAAAAAGCTTTCATATTTAACCAATATTTTACTATAAACTCTGTCCAATCAGCAGAAAAATCTGCTGAAAATACACCCATTTTGAGCCATATGAGAAATCTGCTGATTTTAGCAGACACGGTTTGCTAAATATCTGTCATAAGAGTTGAATAAATATAACAAGAAAAAAAAAAACATACGCCGCCAGCCAGCATCGAAGTCGCCACCTTCCGAATCGGAAGTTCCGATTTGAAAGTACACTTCTTAACCACTACGCTACGGAAGCTTATACTTTTATCTGGCGTTTTAGTTATTAAACATGTGTGTTGTTCGACAGCAGAGAAATCTGATTTTAGACAGAAAAATCTGCTGATTTTAGCGGAACAATCTGCTGATTTCAGCAGAATTATCTGCTGATTTCAGCAGAACAATCTTCTGATTTCAGCAGAGCAATCTGCTGATTTCAGCAGAACAATCTGTTCTGCTTTTTTTTTATATAAAAAAATTTCTTGAAAAAATAATGAAAGTCAGCTAACAAAATCAGTATAAACATAGTAAAATGTCTGTTATTTTCTTAAACTGAATGAGAGAGATTTTAGTAAAAATATCCTTCTCAGCAGAACAATCTGCTAAAAGATTGCTAATTCAAATTGAAAGTCGTTTTATAGATTTTTTGACAGAGTTTTTCTTTTGAGTGTAAAAAATTTTTCTATACTCTTTATAAAAAGAGTAAAGTATAAATATTTTGATTGTTCTGTAGTTGTTTTTTTATTTTTGAACATACGAATATGGTAACATTTAAAATTTCTTACCGTGTAAAAAAAATTTAATGAAATTACTTCTTAAATCAATTTTGATTTGAAAAAAGAATTTAAAATTCAAGAAAAAAAAAAAACAGTTTTAAGGCGTGGCCAAATATGGTAAAATTGAGCAATTTTGTTAGTATCTTAATAATTCTGCAATTTTGGAATATTTGTTTCGGGAAAAAATTCGGAACTATGTCTGAATTTTCCAAATTTGAGGCATTCCATACCAAATGTCCAGCGAAAAAAAACATGTGTACCGTAAACTTCTGAATAGGTGGTATGGATAGCCCTATATGGAACTTAGAAAATTGCGTTTTTGGTTTTTCAATTTTTCAAAAACTGGGCTTAGGAGGCGTGGTCAAATGTTGGAAAAATGGTCAAATTTGTGGCGAGTTGCCTTGATTAAATATTTATCACATTAAAACGGAATGCACCACAATCTCAAAAATTTACAGTCTTATATAGATTTGTATGGGCTATCGATTAAAATTTTTTTTTTTTGGAAAATTTTCAGAACCCGTTCTGAAATTTTCCATTTTTTAAAAAAGTCAATTTATTAAAAATCCGGCCACTTTTTTTTTTCTTTTTTATTTATTTTTTTAAAAGTTTAGATGTTTGTCCATCCACACAAAAAAAATCAGAAACACGTTCATCTTTTTTTTCGAGAAAATCGCATTTGAACTTTAAATTTCATAACAATTTAGTAATTTGCTTGTATTTTCTTGTGTCAACAGAACGTATGACGAATATTTATGCAATTAATATTACTCATTCGCAACTTTAAAACAAAGAAATACAAGCAAATAACAAAATTGTTATGAAATTTAAAGTTCAAATGCGATTTTCTCGAAAAAAAAGATGAACGTGTTTCTGATTTTTTTTGTGTGGATGGACAAACATCTACACTTTTAAAAAAATAAATAAAAAAGAAAAAAAAAGTGGCCGGATTTTTGATAAATTGACTTTTTTAAAAAATGGAAAATTTCAGAACGGGTTCTGAAAATTTTTCAAAAAAAAAAAAATTTAATCGATAGCCCATACAAAACTATATAAGAACGAAAATTTTTGACATTGTGGTGCATTCCGTTTTAATGTGATAAATATTTAATCAAGGCAACTCGCCACAAATTTTACCATTTTTCCAATATTTGACCACGCCTCCTAAGCCCAGTTTTTGAAAAATTGAAAAACCAAAAACGCAATTTTCTTAGTTACATATAGGGCTATCCAAACAACCTATTCAGAAATTTACGGGACACATGTTTTTCTGTAGCGGGACATTTGGTGTGGAATGCCCCATTTATGAATCAAAAAACACGGCATTTTTTTTTAATTTTAAACGGAAGTTCGTTAAATTCTCTAGAAAATGTAAAGTTTTCAGAGAGCAATTAATTTTTGTTTTGGAGAAAAATAACTTTAAACTTTAAAATATCGTGAAATATGATAAAATTGAGCAATTTTTGCATAACATCGCTTCATATTTTCTACTGAAACTCAACAATTCTGAAGTTTGCACAACATATTTTTTATAGTTTTCTACGGGATACCGATTGGAATTATTTGTTTTTGAAAAAAAAATATAACTGGTTCTGAATTTTGAAAATTTTGGATAAAAATATTTTTTTTTTTGTTCAAAACGCGACAATTTTACAAATTTTTAAATATTAATAAATTAAAGTTCATTGAGTTCTCTACAAAATTTCAAATTTTAAGAGAGCAGTTATTTTTTGAGAAAATGAGTTTAATCTTCGAAGTAATTTTTTATCAAAAACAAAATGTAGCTGTAAATTTAACATTTTGTAAAGAATTTGATGAACTTTCATCTAAATATATTAAAAAAAATCAAAATTTGCGTGTTTTGAAAAAAAAAAAAAATTTTTTTATCCAATATTTGAAAAATTCAAAACCAGTTCTGATTTTTTTCAAAAACCAAATAATGCCAACTGATAGCCCGTACAAAACTCTATTGATTTGATTTGTTTCGGAAACTTCGGAATTTTTGAGTTACAGTAGAAAAAAATTAAACATAAAGGGATGTCATGCAAAAATTGCTCAATTTTACCAAATTTGAAGTTCAAAATAATATTTCTCGAAAACAAAAAAACTAACTGCTATCTGAAAATTTGACATTTTTAGATAATTTAATGAACTTTTATTTAAATTTAATAAAAAAATAACAATGATGTGTTTTTTGCTACATCGATTTTTAGGTTAAATTTGGAAAATTCAGACACAGTTCTGAGTTTTGTCCCAAAATAAATAATGCCAATCGTTAGCCCAAACAAACTCTATAAAATAAATGTATTTCGAAAATTTAAGAGTTGTTGAGTTACTGTAGAAAAAATTAAATATAAAGCGAATTGCTCAATTTTACCATGTTGTTCATTTTTCCGAAAAGCTAAAACTTTTGTTCCTCGATTTTTTAGTTCCGGGCAATAAGCTCCGTAAGGATGACTTTGATCCAATAACATTTTTTTCGTGGTACGTTTGAAATAAAAAGCTCGATATGCTTTAGAGTTATTTTTCGAAATCAAGTGTGTTTTCAACAGACATACATTCAGAGAGATGAACAGACATCGCGATGTCGACATAAATTCGATTGAAAATCATTGATTTACATATTTTATGTGGTCCTAGGACCTATTTCCGATCAGTTACAAACGGGATGAAAATGTAATATATATGTTCCTCATCGCTAATTGAAGGTTATAAAAAGTTCCGCTTTTAAGTTTAAAATCCCGCTTTTTCAACCTTTCCATCCCGCTTTTCAGTCAAAAACAGTTGATCAGGTTAGTCATAACCCTAGTGTACATACAAGGCGCCTAGTTTGCTGTTTTGAAATTTTGTTTATAATAAAAGACACGCTATTTGTATAATACTTAGTCCTATTGAAATATATTATTATCTGATGAATTTTTATGAAATATTTTTGAAGGGAACACTGCTAAAAAAGCACTGAAAGCTAACTATATTTACTATTATATTATGATGCTGTATAAGATATTTAAAATAAAACATTTTGTACAAAGTGTATTGTTATGCATTACCTTGGATTTTAGTTAAATGAGTTTGTGAAAAGGATATTTGAAACAATTTAAAGAGATGAAATTGTTCCACTTCGTAAAATGATTTTGTTTTAAATTTTTTAAATTGCATTTTTAAGAAATATCACTTTAAAAATAGCAATTTATCAATTTATTCAATACAAAAATATACGTAAGCGTATGAGTGATCTCTAAATTCTTTATACGAATTAAATATATCTCATACGCCATCAGCGAATTATGAGAACATTTTTAAATTTATTTAATACATACAGAAATAAACGAAGCCGTATGAATGATATTTAAATTCTTAATATAAATTTAATATTGTTCATACGCCACACGTGCAATCTACTAAAATTGAAATGTTACCAATTCGTAAATGAAGAAAAGCGACAATTCTCTGAATTTTGAAGTTTTTACTTTATTTTTTAATAAAAGGTATCAAAAAAGCTTTTATATCCGGTGAAAAATTTTCATATATGCACACTCGACCGACATTTTTTTGTATTGCAAAAAAAGTATTTTTTCCAATTATGAACGTAATTTGTTTATAAAACTTAATTTTTTTTTGTCACTTGACGCGTCTGTTTAATCCTAAGTTAAAGCGCAAATTATTTGTCTTAAATAGAAACCAGCTGATCAGAGCGGCACGATTTTATTTTGTGACTAGCTTTTTTGCACCCGGCGTTGCCCGGGTTAAAAAATATATTATGTAATGAACAGGGCAAGGAAGTTCATGCACTAAAAATCGCGTTTTTAGCGCTAAAAATATGTATCAAAAAATTAAAAATATGCAGTAAAAACTAAAAAATATGCATTAAAAATTGATTTATTTTAAATTTTATTCATAAAAAATCGTAAAACATAAAATTCAGTGGAACATATTTAGCTTTTTTCGAATTTGAAATCGTCGGGGTCGGGAAAGTTGCCTTTTAGGGTCGATATTAATACACAAAAATATTGGACCTGTAGGACAATGGATTTGGGTTCCTTTTTTGACTTGAAAGTCGGAAAGTTCCGAATAAAGTGAACAAAAATTTTTAACATTTTTTTTTTCTTGATTTTTTTTTTTTAAATATATATATTTTTTTTCCAATTAATTTTAAAATGCATTAAAGGCCAAATTAAATAATACGATATTAAAAAATATACATCTTCTCTATACTGAGTTAATGTTACGTTTTTTTTTTTAGCAAAAACTAATTAAAAATATTTTTTTGTAAAGCAAGAAACAAAAAATAAAAAAAAATTTACTGACAAAAAATTGGTTTTCCCATAAAAACACTTTTTTAGTTATGTCCGAATATAAACTAATATTTTAAGCAACAAAAAAGTTATTTTTCGCTTTGTTTAAAACCAATGGTCCTACAGGTCCAATATTTTTGTGTTAATATCGACCAGAAAATGCTACTTTTCCGACCCCGACGTTTCGAAACAAAAAAAAGCTAAATTTGCTCCACCATAGTGTAATCGCGTCCCGAATTCAGATTTTTTCTGATTTGAAAACGCTTGCACCAAAACGATTGGCAATTAGGACCCTTTTACGGGAAAAAATGCCATAAATTCAGTTTTTTTTATCTCATTGTTAGTGCAGTTTAATAAAAAAATTAGGAACACTCATTTCCGTCTTTTTGGTGCAGCCCTTGACCGAAATTACTCCATGAAGATGGTATTTATATTTTTCCCACTATATGGCGCAATTTTTGCTTACATTTTTTGACAAAAAAAAATTTTGTATTTCTTTTTTTATCAAAATGCATGAATCGATTTGCACATTTTTCATAAAAAATAGAAAATTTCACAAAAATAATCAAAAAAAAAAAATTTTTTAATAAATATTTAAAAATGTGCAAGAAAATATGTAGTTTAAGCAAAATATGCAAAAACATGCATTTTCATCAAAATATGTACTAACAAATCAATGCCATTTTTAAGCAAATTCCATGATTCGCGAAAATAATTACTTTAAGTTGTTCTCAGGATAACGCCAACAAACATGTATTTACATGAACCCCCTTGCCCTGGTAATGAATGAGTTTTTTATTAGTCAATTTATTTACTTCTTCGTGGCTTTTCGCTAGTACATATAAACCAATTCATGAGGTTTGGTCGATTTTTTGTCGACCAATTATCTTTAATGGCTTTTAAAAGGAACCTATGGAAAACATTAATAAAGACAAAACTTTTCCTGTAGTTCAAATGGGTGTGGCATTTAATGCATTTAGTTCAATTTTGGTCTCATGTGACCTATAGTTTCCCTATTGGTTAGCACGTGAAGAAAATTACAATTAAATTTGCTCAACAGACATAACTCTCACTAAGGTACAAAGGGGCGAGCCATTATATGCCTTTTTATCAATCGCTGTTTAATAGTTCGCGTTCAGTAAGTTCTAACAGTAGTGTTTAAAGGAGTTGGTTAAGCCGTTTTTGCATGACAGCATATCGTTTAACAGGAAAAAATATTTTTTTAATTTAATACAAAGGGGTGCGGCATTTTAAGTCCCTTCTCCCGATCGCCACGGTAAATATCATCTGTGGTGAAAATTTGGTTACAATTGGTTTCACCGTTAACGCGTGTGTACGGATCGGCCAGAAATAAATTTCAATGTATTACAAAGGGACGTGGCAATTCACGCCTTTGTCTGTTCGTATCTATAGTTTCCGCCTCAATAAGTACTAGGTTAGGTTAGGTTGTAAGTGGCTGCTGACGTTTTACGTCAACACACGTAGACTCTGAGGTCCATTGTGATACCACGGGATCGTAATAGGTTTCCCTACTAGTCCCTGTCGTTAAACCAGTTTGAGCTTCTTATGAAACTCCTTAGATGTTGAATTTTGACATCCGACAAATCAGAAAGATCGTACAGCTCCCTAGATCCCAGTGAAGCAAGTCGCTGACCAGAAAGTGCCGGGCAATGGCAAATAAAGTGTTCGATAGTTTCCAACTCCTCTTCATCCATGCAACTTCGGCAAAAGTCATTCGACGGCACATTTAACCGCTCTGCGTGCTTCCCTATAAGACAGTGTCCGGTAATTATAGAAACCACCGTCGAAATATCTCCTCTTGGAAGCGATATCAGCTCACTTGTGCGCCCCTGATTAAGAGAAGGCCAAATCAGTCGTGTTGTCTCACACGTCCATCCATTTGCCCATCTTTGATTAGTCTCCGTCGCAGAACAAAGCCGTAGGTTTTGCTTGCAAGTTTCTAGAGGCATACCAACACATTCCAATTCTGTTGGAACCTGTAAGGTAGTTCCTAGTCTTGCAAGCTCATCGGCTTTGCAATTCCCTGGAATGTCTCTGTGCCCTGGGACCCATATGAGTCGTATGTTAAACTGCTTGGCCATCTCATTTAAAGACGTGCGGCAGTTAAGGGCAGATCTTGTTTTCAGAAACATTGAATCCAGGGACTTGACCGCGGCTTGACTGTCAGTATAGATGTTGACTGCGGTTGTAGACAAGACATTGCAGCTCAACCAGTCAGCCACTTCCTTTATTGCCAGCATCTCTGCCTGGTAAACACTGCAATGATCTGGCAATCTACGAGCCAGGCTCAATCCAAGCTCTTCCGAATAGACCCCAAAGCCCACTTGTTCGTGCAGCCTCGATCCATCTGTGTAAAAATTTATGGTAGCTCCACTACCCGGAGTATCCCCCATCCAAGACTCCCTGGATGGTATCATAGTGGTAAAGTGGCGCTCAAAGAGGCTCAAAGAGGGAGCACAGTCCACATTTTGTGGTATTGTTATCTTTTTCAAGATCGCGCTATGGCCACAATCACTGCTCCTCCATTGCAGCGTGCTATTGAGTCGAATTGCCGACGCAGCCGCATACTGCCTACCCAATATGTCCAAGGGTATCAGGTGAAGGAGGATTTCTAATGCAGCCGTAGGTGTAGTACGAAGAGCACCAGTGATGCACATTGACGCCATTCTCTGTACCTTCGTGATAAAGACAAAGTTCGCTTTTGTTTCCAAAGCAGGCCACCAGACAATGATTCCATACAGCAAAATTGGACGCACCACTGCTGTATAGATCCAATGAACGACTTGAGGGCTAAAACCCCATCGTTTTCCAATGGCCCTTTTACAGGAATACAAAGCAATCGTTGCTTTTCTCACCCGTTCCTCAATATTACGCCTGAAATTCAGCTTCCTATCTAGAAATACTCCAAGATACTTGGCTCCATCTGAGAAGGTGATTTCAGTACCGTCCAGAGAAATAGGATCAAAAGCAGGAATCTTATTTTTCCTTGTAAACAAAACAAGCTCTGTTTTACTGGGATTAACTCCTAGACCACAGTCTCTTGCCCATTTAGACAGATCTTTCAGAGAACCCTGAAGAATGTCCCGCAATGTTGGCAGATGCTTCCCCTTTACCGCTATCGCGACATCGTCAGCATATGCGATAACATGACAACCACGTGCTTCTAGAGATAGTAGCATTGAATTCAGTGCCAGGTTCCAAAGAAGCGGCGAAAGAACACCTCCTTGTGGTGTTCCCCTATTGACAAATCGAGATATGACGGACGCTCCCAATTCAGACGTTATACGTCTATTGGCAAGTAGGTTTTCCACCATTAAAACGATTTCACGCTTTACTCCCAGACCAGACAATGCCAATATTATCGATTCTGGAATGACATTATTAAAAGCCCCCTCAATATCAAGAAAGGCCACCATAGTGTACTCCTTTACCGAAAGCGATCTCTCGATGGTACCAACGAGCTCATGAAGAGCTGTTTCCGTTGATCGTCCCTTGCTGTATGCATGTTGCTTTGTCGAAAGCAACCTCGGGTCAATCACTCTACGCAAATATGAGTCTATCATTCGTTCCATTGTCTTTAACAAAAAAGAAGACAGACTAATTGGTCTGAAATCCTTCGGAGCTGTGTGGGAACTTTTCCCAGCCTTCGGGATAAATACGACTCTGGTATCCCTCCATTTTAAAGGAATATACGACCAGTTGATGCATGCTGTGTATAGATTATACAGCAACGGGGCTATATAGTCCAACACTTGCTGCAACTCAGCCGGGATTATACCATCAGGTCCCGGGGATTTATAGGGCCTGAAGCTTTTTATCGCCCAGATTAATGTTGGCATATTTATTATTTCCGAAGCAATTTCAGATGCTTGGGCGTCAGAACGTTCCAAAGCTTGAAACGGCGTCATGGAATTGCCCGGAAAATGCGTGTTTAAAAGGAGATCCAGCGACTCTCCACTGGAGGAAGACCACACCCCATTAGGATCTTTCAGGTATCCTAGGGTGCAAGGAGAAGAAGCCAGAACCTTGCGCAGCCTGGATGCCTCAGAAACGTCTTCTATGTTTCCACAGAAGTTTTTCCAAGAATCACATTTTGCATTTCTGATCATCTTTTTATAACTCTTAAGTTGCAGCCTGTATGCAGACCAGTCCTCGTCCGCTCTTGAAAATTTAGTCTTATTAAAGAGCTTTCTGCAGGAATCTCTGCTCGTCTGCAACTCATTTGACCACCAAGGTGGCTTTTTTTCCCTCTAGGCTTTGCAGAAGGGCAAGACGCATCCAGGCACCTATTACAAACATTTGTTATATGGCCAACCAGACAGTCAATTTCCGCTAAACTATGCGGTTCAGATAGGGGTACTTCATCCAAAAGCAAAGAAAAAGTCTCCCTATATTTCACCCAGTTTGTTCTTCTCAGATTTCTAGAGACTGTCTCAACCGGGGCACGTTCCCTGAGTAAAAACTCAATGTAGCGATGATCTGAGAAAGAATGCTCTTCCAAAACTCTCCAGTCATCAATTCTGTCAGACAATGTTTCTGATACAAGTGTTACGTCAAGAACCTCTTGCCGCGTACTTGTAACGAAAGTTGGTTCACTACCCTTGTTACAAATATACAGGTTAGTGCTTAACAAAAACTCCAAAAGTGATTCGCCTCTATCATTTGTGTCTGTACTACCCCATATCGAATGATGTGCATTAGCATCACAGCACACTAGTAACTGGTGTCCCCTAGATTCAGACTCCCGAATCAGACCGCCAACCTTCTTCGGGGGTATTGGCCCCGGATTAGGAAAATATGCAGAGGCGAGCCAAATAGATTTCCCATGAAGCTCTAAGCTAGCCGCTGTAACATCCATATCACTAAAAGTTGATAAAAAGAATATATTTAAGCCATTTTTCGCCAAGATGCAGGCTCTTGGTGAGCCCTCACCTTTGGCAACCATCAACTTAAACCCAGGGGTCTTCAATCCGCAAACCCTGCCACCCCGCACCCAGGGCTCTTGGATAAAAACCAAGTCAACTGCTCCTGTCGTCAGGCGCAGCAATAGTGCAGCTGAGGCTGCCTTACAGTGATGGAGGTTTATTTGTAGGAACCGCAACATCTTGCTTTTTTTCCACCATCCTTTCCACCACCGTGTTATTGGCTTCATCCTCCGTGTTATCATAGAGGTCGCATTCGTCCCCAGATTCGGTTTCGAATAAGCCAGATATGTGTCCCATCTGTTCTGAATGGGAGGCAACAGAACTCTCCGAATTCCTCACTGCATGGGCCTCGTCCTGAATGTCACCCATAGTGGCATCAGCTTTATCCTCCGTGCCATCACAGAGGTCGCATTCGTTACCAGATTCGGTTTCGAAAATGCCAGATGCATCGTCCATCAGCCTAGAATCGGTCAGCTGAATATCAACCTTTTCCGGATTCTCCTCCCCAGCCGACTCTGCCACTGGCTTGTCTGCTTCCAAAATAGGCTTCTGGTCGCCCTTGTAGACATTGACTCTTATATGAAAAAAGCCAAATCTAATAATGCCGTCAGTCCTGGCTAAAAGCGGAAGCGATTCCTCATTAACCAAGACCACTGCTTGACGACGAGCGGCCTCCATCTCACCCAATCTGGCAATTTGCCAATTCTGAGTTGGAAGGTCAGGATTGCAGACTTTTATCATCTTTAGAATCACCGCAGTGTCACTTGTAGCCATTGGGATCCATGCATGAGCTCTGGGTTGCGAGGGGATATCATGTTTTTCCACAACGTCCAGTCTGGCTCCAGGCCATAACTCTCCCACTTGGCTAATGGCAACCTTAAACACGGCTGCGGATCTTTCGTTTCCAAAAGCAACGAGTTTTACTCGCCCCTGATACCAACCTGCGTTGACAGTAGTAGGGAGAAAATCAGGCATACTCTCAAGAAGCCTATAGTAGATTTCATTTAGTTTAGTTTCAACTAAACTCCACTTGTCCCTTGGAATACTACAATCCCCATTTTGCCTGTTTATCACAGCCCTAACGAAGTTACCTTTCACCACTTCACTAAAAGACTGAGTCCAGACGTTGCCGGTCACCTTAGATCTTTTAGGTAAAGGTTTCTCGTCGGGCGAGCGCAACCTTTTACCAGACTTCGATGACGAGGCCGAAACAGCGCTCTGTTTGTCAGATGCGCGCATTGCCGAAAGTTTGTCCTGTTCTTCAATGACTCCTTTCGCCCATGATAGCGACGCCCTCTCACGTTCGGAGAGCTTCGTTCCATCGAGTTGGCTTAGTCTGTTAATTATTTTCAAACAAAGCCTTCTCTGGTTGTGCCTGACCTTTGATGGCTTAAGTACTAATTATAATAACATCAGGTTCACCGTTAAAGCGTGATTACGGAAGGGCAGAATGAACTTTCAGTACATTGCAAAAGGCGCGGCAGTTGATACATACTAAAGTGCCCGCCTCTGTTAGTACTATCTACGGAAAACATTTTGTTAAAATCGGTATAGTCGTTTAAGCGTTATTAAGGAACAGGCAGAAATACTTTGTCCAAACGCGCTCTATTTTAATCTTTATATAGTTCCTGCCTCGGTAAGTATTTACTATCTGTGGTAAAAATTTCTTTCTACTCGGCTTAGCAGATTACGGAACTGACAGAAATACCCAGCAAAATTTTTTGGAATTGATTGCCATCGCAATATATTCCAGAATAGGTTACCTGGTAATGATAACACATTACATTACGGTTTCTCTACACTCAAAAAAAAAAAACTGTAATGTTAGCAAAATTAGCTTGTAAACTTACAAGAAAATTTGCTGATTTTGAACCCACAATTTTTTTGCTAAAGTTAGCAAAAATGTTTTGCCAATAATTAGTTAAAAAATTTTTTTTTTTTTGACACATTTGAGGACCCTATTGGGTTCGGACCCGATAGGTCCAGACCCCGATGGGCCTAGACCTAGTTGGGTTCCTTAAAAATCGTCATAGTTTTTGATCCAAAATTTGTGTCCGTTTCGCTCTACCTTGCTTAGTTTTTGAGATACGTGATTATAGGGGACCACTATGGACTTGAGAATTAAAAAACTCGATAACTTCAAAAATATTACTCGGAGAGATTTTGACTATTTTGCGGTCTTGTTCTACGTATTGAGGGCTACAAAAATGCTTTTGGACTTTTTGTTGTGTCGGCAATATTTACCGAGATATGAGCATTTTAAAATTTTCGGGAATGCTAACTTTTTTGGATCCAAAGTTAGGGCCCATTAGGGTCCACACATGTGAAGAGGACCCGCGAAAGTATGGAGATTCTAAGAACCAAAAATGCCCTCCATTTTGCTCTATCTGGCTTGGTTTCCGAGATAGAGCCATTTTAATTTTCTGAAAATAAAAAAAAAATTACCATTTATTTTTGCTAACGTTAGCAAAAAATCTTGTAAAAATGTTGTCAACTCAATTTCAAATCTTAGCAAAAGAAATTAGTTCAACGTTTGTTTAAAATTGCTAATGTGCTAAATGAAGTTTACAAGAATTTTTTGCTAACATGCTAATCTCAACTAAAAATTTGCTAAAAGTTAGCTAACTAGCATTAGCAAAAAAAAATTAGTAAATCTACTAACGTATTTTTTTGAGTGTAGAACGCATTCTAGAATCTATTGCAAAATTGATTAAAAGAACTAGTAAAACTAACCTGACCAACTGTTTTAGGCTGAAAAGCGGGATGGAAAGGTTGAAAAAGCGGGATTTTGACCTAAAAAGCGGGACTTTTTTATACCCTTCAATTAGCGATAGGGAATAATTATTAGTTTGTCATTCCATTTGTAACTGGTCGGAAAAATTAATGATTTTCAATAGTATTTAAGTCGACATAGCGATGTCCGTCCGTTTTCTGACTGTTTGTCTGTTAAAAGTATACTTGCTTTGGAAAGATAACTCTCAAACATATGAAGCTTTTTATTTTAAACTTACCACGAAAAAAAATGTTGGTGGATAAGTCATACCTACGGAGCTTATTGCCCTATATGGAATTAAAAATCGTGGAACAGAAGTTTAAGCTTTTTGAAAAAATGGGCGAGATGGGCTAGATCAAAAATTGTAAAATTGAGCGATTTGCTTTATATAATTTTTTCTACATTTTTTCAAAATACATTTATGTTATAGTTTTGTTTGGGCTAACGATGGCATTATTTATTTTTGGATAAAACTCAGAACTATGTCTGAATTTTCTGAATTTAACCTAAAAATCGATGTAGCAAAAAACATGGAATTTTTTTTTTTTTTTATTTAAATGAAAGTTTATTAAATTCTCTAAAAAATTTAAAATTTTTAGAGGGCAGTCATTTTATGTTTTCGAGAAAAATGATTTTGAACTTCAAAGTTTCGTAAACTTTGGTTAAATTGTGCAATTTTCGCATGACATCGCTTTATTTTTTATTTTTTTTTTCTACTGTAACTCAACAATTCTGAAGTTTCCGAAATAAATCTATTTAATAGAGTTTTGTACGGTCTATCGATTGGAATTATTTGTTTTTGGAAAAATTTCAGAATATATATCGATTGCCCATATAAACTCTATAAATAAATGTGTTTCGAAAATTGCTGAATTGTTGAATTACCGTTGAAAAAATTAAATAAAATGCGATGTCATGCAAAAATTGGTCAATCTATATATGGGGCATTCCAGGCCAAATCACTCACTTTTAGACCCGACCCCTTTCGATTTATTTTATTTTTGGATATGTTTTAGTACTTATTAAATGCAACTTGGACACCAATTTTCAGCCTTTTATTCCAAGATGGTGTTGAGTAATCAATTTTTCAAAATGGCGATTTTTTCAAAAAAATGGAAAAATTAAAATTTTCAATTAATTTTGACCAGTTAAAAATATAGATATCTTAAAAAAAGTTGGACAACGTTTTGTTGGTATTTAAATGTAGTTTTAGAAAAAAATATTAAAAAAATTATTCGAAGTAATTATCACTTATTTTTTAACGTTTAAAAATTAAAATCGACTTTTTGAAAAAGTCCGAAACCTTCGATTTTTTTTTTACAAACGTCTAAAAGTTCTACTCCTAATTACGCAACTTTTAAGCCATAATTCGAGATGTGATCGCAATTTGTTCTATTTTCTTTCAAATTTTGAAAATTGCACCTTTTATTTTTTGACTCCGATTTATTTTATATTTTGCTCCAAAAAAGTTAAATTTGTAGATACTGACCCTAACTTACCCCAGATATATTCTATTCGAGGCAAAAATACGCCTCACAAAAATTAAGAACGATCGGACATGGATAAGGTGTTCCGCATGGGCCTTGAAGTTTAGAAAACGGATTACAAGGAAAAATATGAGTTTTTTCTGTTTTCTCAATTTTTTTGGTATTTTAAGTTAAGTTTTAATTCAAGTGGTTACAGAATTATAATACGGAGTAAAATGCCTCTCTAATAAGGTACCAAAGACTGAAATCGGTTGAAAATCAGCCAAGTTATTACAACTTCCCCAGGCATCAACGTATGGCAGAACACTTGATTAAGCAATATAATACGATTTTGGAAATTCATTGAAATTTTCTACTGTAATAACATTTTTTTATTCTTCAAGTTCAAATGTAATTAGATGACAAGTATTTTTCATATTGTGTTTTGCTAACATTTTTTAAATTAGTGCTAAAAATGCCTGCATTTTCAACACCCTTTTGAAATCTCTATTTAAAAAAAAA
The DNA here is from genome assembly GCA_963921195.1 of Pegoplata infirma. Classification (NCBI taxonomy): domain Eukaryota; kingdom Metazoa; phylum Arthropoda; class Insecta; order Diptera; family Anthomyiidae; genus Pegoplata; species Pegoplata infirma. The sequence continues at coordinate 187,949,439 of OY992540.1, forward strand.
AATCTTTTTTTGTTTTGAAATTTTGGAAAACCAAAAAAATATTACACTGAAACATGAATAATGAAAAATAGTTATTACAGTAGAAAATTTCAATAAATTTAAAAAAAGGGACGCGTATTTTTTAATCAAGTGGTATGGCACACGCTAGATGCCTGGGGAAGTTGTAATAACTTGGCTGATTTTCAACCGATTTTAGTTTTTAGTACCTTATTAGAAAGGAATTTTACTCCACATCATAATTCTGTAATCACTTGAATTAAAACTTAACTTAAAATACCAAAAAAATTGCGAAAACAGAAAAAAATTCATATTTTTCCTTGTAATCCGTTTTTTAAACTTCAAGGACCATGCTAAACGCCTTACCCATGTCCGATCGTCCTAAATTTTTGTGAGACGTATATTTACCTCCAAATGAATATATTTAGGGTAAGTTAGGGTCAGTATCTACCAATTTTTTTTTTTTTTTTGAGCTCCATATAAAATAAATCAGAGCCAAAACATAAAAGGTGCAATTTTAAAAATTAAAAAAAGAAATAGAAAGAATTGTGATCACATCTCGAATTATGGATTAAAAGTTGCGTAATTTAGAGTAGAATTTTTATAGTTTTTTACAAAAAAATCGAAGGTTTCGGACTTTTTCAAAAAGTCGATTTTAATTTTTTCATATTTTTATACCCTCCACTTAGTGAGAGTTCTCCCGAGAAGTTTGGTATTGCATTTGAGCGATATCGGTTCAGCGGTTCAAAAGTTATGAACGAAATTTCAGTACATTCAACATAACCTAAAAATACAAAATGCTTTAATTCGGCTTCTGGTTGACATATGTGAACATTAAGGGTGGGATAGTGTTGTGTGAGATTTTAAGCAGCAGTATTTGGAAACGCTAGAACCCCTCATTTTGTGAGGTTCATAAAAAAAGTGTATGAGCCAAAAAATGGGGGAGGTCGGATAGGATCTAGGGGTCGCTCATCGAGGTCAAAGTTGGGCGTAAATGGAAAAAAATCCACAAAAAGCCCCACAACTCCCCTGGTTTTGCCACTAGAGGGGTCAAATGTGAGACCGGCCCCCATTATTTTTTCCCATCAAACACTTTTGCCAAATATACCTAAGCCCTATCTCCTCTCCTTAAGGGGGCTCCCATACAAAGGTTGAATGTTAAAAAATATTTGCTCCTACCTCGCTAGCTGTCCTAGAAGTGACCCTAGACGAATCAAATGTATGACCGACCCCCAATATTTTTTCATCCCCAAAATTTTCTTAGAACATACTTACCCTCTATCTTCAACCCTTAGGGTGGTCCCCATACATTTATTTTTTATTTTTTCTTAATTAGTTTTATTAAATCAGCTCCTACCGGTCCAACGATGCTTCCTAGAGGGGTCATTAGCAAGACCGACCCCCATTTATTTTTTGCTCCCAACATTTCATCTGAACATACTAACTCCCTATCTCCAATTCCTAAGGGGTCTCCCACACAAAATGACATTTTTATAAAATTTGCTCCCACCGCTCTAACTGGCGCAGGGATGACCCTAGAGAATTTAAATGTATGACTGACCCCCAATATTTTTTCAGCCCCAACATTTTCCCCAAACAAACCTACCCTCTATTTTTAAGCCTTAAGGGGGTCCCCACACATTTTTTTATAAAATCAGATCATATACTGACCCCCAATATTTTTTTAGCCCCAAAATTTTACCCAAACACCTTATTTCTAAGTCTTAAGGGGGTCCCCACACATTTTTTATTTTTTTATAATTTTTATTTATAAAATCAGCTCCCATGGTGCCTCTTAGAAACGGGAAATGCAGATTGACCCCCAATAATTTGTGCCCCCTACTTTTTATCCCAACATTCCACTTTGTTAGAGTAATATTTTTTCCTCTCCATTACTGCACAACAAGTTGTTATAGTCCTCTATTAATTTTACGCCTATTTCGTCGATGAAAACATGTAATTGAAGTAATATTTGAAGCGCTTGCTGGTAGTCCTCACAATTTTCCCAAATGTTTGGACCGGTACCAATGAAATTTGTTGTTAATCCGAAGCGTACATAAAATGTTGGTGTCTCAGCTGTGACGTAGTGGCTTAAATAATTCTTTATATTATGAGTTCAGGATTTACTTGTTTCGCCGCTATCCCCCGGGTCATAATCTTCCCCGATATCATCGTCTTATTTTTCTTCGCTGCCTTCGTCGGACGATTCGTCCATCTTTTCGTCAGATAACTCTTCCTCCCTGCATTTGCCATTTTTCGTTTTATTTCACAAGAGATATTCGGATCAAATAGTGCAACAGCTTTACCACTGAGATTCCAAAGATGTCACAGAATCTCTATCGTTGAGACATCTTATTAATTGAAGCATAATTAGCAATCGCTTTCAAAAAATTCAAATCATTATTTGGAGGTTCTATTGCTTTAGTGACGCTAAAACAAAATTTCACGTAAATTGTTTTTGGTCAAACCTATTTAGGCAATATATGCCTTTTGCCATCCATCGAGCATGACTGATGGGTCCTGGTGGGTTAAAATGATTATTAGGAATATTTTCACCAAGGTATAATAAAACAATTTCAAGAAACTCCTTGAAGTTGTCTCTGGGTTGCTTTTCATTTATTTAAGCCCAACAAAACAACTTGATGCAGTTTGGACTTGAGCTGGTATGTTGCCTGCCACTTTCTAATCTTCTATGCCAGGACTGTATGGTTTGTCATTTATATTTTCCCATTACTCTTTAAAACCCTCAACCATTGGCACTCCCATTTTGCGAATTTGGTTGTAAACACTTCTTTTAATTGAAGTTCATTAATATGATGTTTGAATGGCAGATATAGGGGGTCCCCAGCAAAACTTAGATTACCAAATAAGGTATAAAATAAGGTATAGGATCTCTTATTTTATACATTGCAGCATTGATGATTTTAACAGGCGATGAGACTCAAAGTAATGCATCCACATTATCACAAAGAATACCAGTAAGGTATAAAATAAGTCATAAATTTATAACGAAGAATACGAGTAAGGTGTAAAATATATGATATTTTATAGGTTACGAGAAATTAAATAATATAGCATACCAGAAGATAATATATAAGGTGTTACGAGTAGTGAAAAAGTAATTTTGTATTAAATTTACTCACGTGATTGTAAGTGAGTGTAAGTAAATAAAATATGCTCGTGAGTGTGTGTCGTTAGAAATTTCCTGTCGTGAGCCCATCTCTAGTTTAAACTTATGCATTTTTTTATAAAATAATTATTTTTTATGTTATTGTAATGCATTATGCATCCAATTATAAATAATGCATTATTTCAAACTTTCAAATAATACATAATGTAACCAAATATAAGTCATGCATGATTTAATGTTTAGAAATAATAAATATGAAATACATTTTTTCCAATAATCATGCATTACGTATCAAATTATTAGTAATGCATTATTTTTCACTTGAAAATAATACGTTGTGGAACAAATGTTTGGTAAGACATCCTAAAATAATGCTACAAATAAGGTATATACATTACCTGGTAATGTGTTATATAATCACTACCCATTACCAAAGTTTTGCTGGGTCAGTCTGCATTTCCTGTCCCTAAGAGGCACTATGGGAGCGGTGAGAGCTGAATTTATTAATAAAAGTGTTGCTATATTTTGTACTTTTGTAAATTCTAAATACTTCAACGTTGGGTTCCAGTACCATTACGATTTTTTGTTTTCCAAAGGGGAGCACGCTTATAAAGTGGAAATACGCTGTAGGTAAAAATGTCATTTTGTGTGGGAGACCCCTTAGGAATTGGAGATAGGGAAGTGGCATATTCAGAAGAAATGTTGGGGGCTGAAAATAAATAGGAGTCGGCCTTGCTAATGACCGGTAGGAGCTGATGTAATAAAACAAATTAAGAAAAAATAAAAAAAATGTATGGGGACCACCCTAAGGGTTGAAGATAGAGGGTAGGTATGTTCAAAGAAAATGTTGGGGTTGAAAAAATATTGGGTGTTAGTCATACATTTGGTTCCTCTAGGGTCACTTCTTGGACTGCTAGAGAGGTAGGAGCAAATTTTTAAAAAAAATAAACCTTTGTATGGGAGCCCCCTTAGGAAGTGGAGATAAGGCTTAGGTATGTTCGGCAAAAGTGTTCGGGAGGAAAAAATAATGGGGGTTGGTCTCACATTTGACCCCTATAGGGGCAATACCACAGGAGTTGCTGGGCTTTTTGTGTATTTTTTCCTCTTTACGCCCATCTTTGACCCCGATGAGCGACCCCTAGATCCTATCCGACCTGCCCCATTTTTTGGCTCATGAATTTTTTTTATGAACCTCACAAAATAAACGGTTCTAGCGGGTCGAAATCGGAAACTCGTGCACTATCCCACCCCTAGTGAACATAATTGAGCACTAAATGGTATTTAAACAAGTACGAACATATTTTTTGACAAAAAAAGAAAAAAATCGCGGATTTTTTTTTTTTACAAAAATTTTTTTTCGCGGAAATTTTTTTTCAAATTTTTTTTTTTTTTTTTTCAAAAGTAATTTCCTTTTAAATAAAGTTGTTTGCAATAATCTTTTTGAAATTGTGGAGGGTATCACTACATTCGGCAAGGCCGAATTTAACTTTTTTACTTGTTTTTTTTAACTTTGGAACACAAAAAACGGTTCTTCAATTTGCACTATTAGGCGTGGGATAGCTACCAGTTTTCGAGTTCGATCCGGGACACCCTCTAATTTTGATAGGTTCAAAAAAGAAAGCATAAGCCAAAAATAAGGGTGGTGGGGAGGGGCCATATGGCTCCTCATCGGGGTCAAAATTGGGCGTAAAGAGGGTAAAATCCACAAAAATCCCCACAACTGCCCTAGAACTGCCCATGGAGGGGTGTAATGTGAGACCGACCTCTATTAATTTTCTGCCCCCAACATTTTTCTTGAATATACCTTACCTCTATTTCCACTTCCTAAGGGGGCTCCCATACAAATGACATATTTATAAAATTTGCTCCTACCGCTCTAACTGTCCATAGGGTGCCCCTAGAGAAGTAAAATGTATGACCGACCCCCAATATTTTTTCAACTCCAACATTTTCTCAGAATATACCTACCCTTTATTTTCAACTCTTAATAGGGTCCCCATACATTTTTTTTATTTTTTTATTAGTTTTTAAAAATACATTTTTTTATAATGTATGGGAGCCCCTTAAGGAGTGGAGATAGGGTGTTATTATGTTCGGACAAAATGTTGGTAACTAAAAAATAATGGGGGTTGGTCGTAATTTTTGCCTCTCTAGGAGGCACGGTAGGGGCGGTAGGAGCTGGTTTAATAAAACAAATTTATAAAAAATAAAAGAAATGTATGGGGACCACTCTAAGGGTTATAGATACATTGTAGGTGTGTTTGCAAAAAATGTTGGAATTAATAAAATAATGGAGGTCGTTCATACATTTGGCTCCACTTGGGGCACTTTAGGGTAAGTTAGAATGGTAGGATCAAATTTTTTAAAAATATTTTGTATGGGAGCCCCCTTAGGAAGTGGAAATAGGGGTAAGGTTTGTTCAAGAAAAATGTTGGGGGCAGAAAATTATTGGAGGTTCTTCTTACATTGCACCCCTCCAGGGGCGTTTCTAGGCAAGTTTTGGGGCTTTTTGAGGATTTTACCTCTTTACGCCCAACTTTGACCCCGATGAGGGGCCATATAGCCCACCCCACCGCCCTCTTTTTTTGGCTCGTGCTTTCTTTTTCGAACCTATAAAAATTAGAGGGTATCGCGGATCGAAATCGAACACTGGTTAGCTATCCCACGCCTAAGAGTGCAAATTGAAGAACAGTTTTTTGTGTTCCAAAGTTAAAAAAAAAAAAATTTCGTAGATATCCCACTCGCATCCCACTAAGCGACCCCATGGCTCTTAAAGGAAATCACCTAAGCTTTCTTTTGAATAAAAAAAAAAAAAACAGGGCCCAATTTGAGGAAAAAGTCAAAAAAGTTTTAGATTTTTAAGAAAAAAAATCAAAAAATTTTTTTTTATTTTTTTTATATTTTTTTTTCGAAAGACTGAACAAATAGCTAACTAAACTCTTTGGGACACATTTTGCTAACAACAATAGGTAAGAAGTTACATGGATGAGAATAAACACCTCTTTGGCCAAAATGTGAAATTTCGACCCCCTCTAACTCAGAGAGTCCTTGACCGATCTCGCTGAAAAATTGTGTCTGAACTACTATCCAATAGGACTAATTTGCACCTTGGTGCAAATTTCATCCCGATTGGAAGACATCGGTTTCAAAAGTTGTGTCAGTTGACACGAAAACCCCCATATATATTTCATATATTTTTCTATAGAAAAAATGTCTTCAATATCTCAGAGTTTTTCTATTTAAAAATTGTTCAAAATCTAAGAATTTTTCTATTTAAAAGTGTGTTAAAATCTAAGAATTTTTCTATTTAAAAATGTTTTTGAATCGGAGAATTTTTCTATAGAAAAAATATCTCAAAACTTTAGAATTTTTCTATACTAAATGTCTCAAATTCTAAGCATTTTTCATATATTTTTCTATAGAAAAAATGTCTTAATATCACAGAATTTTTCTAGTGAAAAAATGCTTCAGTCTGATAATTTTTCTATTGAAAAAATGTGTTAGAATCTGAGATTTGTTCTATAGAAGTAATATCTCAGAATCTGAGATTTTTCGTATAGAAAAAATGTCTCAGAATTTTGGAATTTTTCTATAAAAAAATGTCTCGGAATCTCAGAATTGTTCTATTAAAAAAAGATATCTCAACCTGATAATTTTTCTTTAGAAAAAATGTCTCAGTCTGATATTTTGTTGGGATTTTTAATTCAGAATCTGATTTTTTTATAGACAAAATGTCACAAAATCTGAAATTGTTTCTGTAAAAAAAAAATGTCTCACAATATGAAATTTTTCTGTAGAAAAAATGTCTCAGTATTCATGATATTTTCTAGAGAAAAAATATCTCAATTTCTGACGTGTTTTCTATACAAAAAAAAAAAAGATTACAAAATAATAATTTTTTTTTCATATTTGCAGGCTGGCTTTGGATCCTACAATATTGGTGTTTGCAGTTTATAATCAATTTTAATAAAATAATGTTTATGAATAAAAAAAAACTCAAAATTTTGTTTTTTTGTATACAAATTATAGGGTATAATTAACTATTTATTAAATTACATAGTAAATATTTACTATGATTAAATTTTATAAAAAATTTAACTAAGGGCCTAGTTGTTTACCTATGTTTATCAAACACATCGTTGTCATTAACTTTTCACATAGTTAATTTGTAGATTTAAATGACACATAGTCAGCAACAACTATGTCACATCAACTATGACATAGTTGGGGCTATTTCACCTATGACATAGTTGAAAAAATAGTAATCATCAACTATGTAATTTTTTGGGTGTAATTATTGGTGTCCGACGGATCAGTTCGGCCAAAAAACGGTATTGGCCAAAAATTATTATTTGCAAGCATTTTCAACAGCTTTTTCTGATGGCCGTTTGTTTGATTAGGCGATAGAAGACTATTCTGACTTTCAACTTCAATGGCGATTACGTAGCTAAGCACCAATTTAGATGTTCGGTTACCGAACGTTCGTTCAAATTGAAAAAAGTTCGGTTACCTAACTTCAAAATTGTGGCTTAACTTCGTACTCGTTCTTAAATTTTACACTCAGAATCGTCTTCCATCGCCTCAACAAATCTACCCCATTTAAAAAAAGTTGTTAAAAGTACTTCCAAATACCAAATTTTTGATTAAATGATGTTTTTTGGCCGGACACTACTAATTATAATAACATCAGGTTCACCGTTTAAGCGTGATTACGGAAGGGCAGAATGAACTTTCAGTACATTGCAAAAGGCGCGGCAGTTGATAAATACTAAAGTGCCCGCCTCTGTTAGTACTATCTACGGAAAACATTTTGTTAAAATCGGTTTAGTCGTTTAAGCGTTATTAAGGAACAGGCAGAAATACTTTAAGTATAGTACATTGATCGTGTATTCATTGCGAACGGACGTGTTTCTCAAGTGCTCTTGTTTAAGTTAATATATCTGTTTTAAAACAGCATAAAAAATCAAAAAAAACTATAACAAACAAAACAAATATTTTTCCCCTGCAAAATACAGTGATAAAAATAAAAAGTTATATATTAAAAAGTCACTATTATTTTTATAAAATAAATATACTATATTCAATTTTAATATAAAGACCAATTTTTTTATACATATAAAAGAGAAATAAAAAAAAACACAAAACACCAATATGGCTCCTCAAAAAGACAATCTCTGTGGACAATGCCTATTCCCTGTAAAAACAAATGAGTCTATAAAGTGTTATAATTGTTACTCAAGCTTCCATTTCTTCCCGTGCTGCCCCCTCAAACAAAGTGCATTTGCTAAAATGGATAAGGATAGCAAAAACAATTGGAGATGCGATAAGTGCAACCAACGCTCTAAATCTCCCAATACACTCTATCAGTCAGTAATTTATAATGATAAAAACCAACAAAAAAAACAAGAGATAATGATGATGATGGTGACGATAATGAAGAAAATGAACAAACAAAACGTTTCAAAGACTCTTTAAATATCTCTTCAGTAAACGCGAGCTTATTTTCTGTACAATCTGACGACACAGAACTCAAGTCAGACATAAAGGGTATACAGAAAACAATGGAGCAACTATCAGCCAATATGATCTCTATGAATTTAAATATAAAGGAGGAAATACAAAGTGCTCTTACAACAATAACAACTTCTCTAACAACATTAGCAACTCAAGTCAACGAACTGAATGATAAAGATAAACAACGTGAAAAGCAAATTAGTACAATGGATACTCGCATAAATAAATTGGAGCAGCAAATAATAAACAAAAACATCGAAATTAGAAACGTACCAACAAATAATAAGAGCGATTATGATGTTATAAAGACAATTGCAGCCTCACTTAATGTAGAGTTAAATGATATTGACATTTGCAATGCATATCATCTAAAACAACAACAAGAAGGGAAAATAAAAATAATTATTGAGTTCAATTCACTGAGCAAGAAAAGAGAGCTAATGAGCAAAATACATAGACACCGATTAGATGCTAAAATTATAAAGGATGATGATGATGGTTTTATTTATATAAACGATGAATTAACACCCTACAATCGGCGACTACTTTGGTTAGTAAAAACAAAAGCCAAAGAGGCTAAATGGAATTTTGTATGGTGTCGCAATGGAAGCATTTTTGCTCGTAGAAATGAAAATTCGTCTGCAATTCTAATTAAAAACACTGCCGATATTGAAATCATCTCCGAAATCATTTAAACATTGTAAATTTATTTTCTTTTTTTTTTTATATAAACATAAACATTTATATTTTGTATTTTTTCTGTATTTTTAAATAAAAAAATGAATCAAATACACAACTTAACGTTCGACAGTTGTAATCAAATCGATCAACAGCTCTTAAGTTATCCCGTATCAGCACTATACATGAACATTCGGTCACTACGTACAGGTTTTACATCACTTTTAACAACAATAAACAATATAATTAACAAAATTACCATCATTGTTCTTGTTAAAACAAACATCACAAACAATGAGAATGATCTTTATAACATAAACGGATTTAATTCAATTTTTTTAAATAGGGGAGGAAAGGGAGGAGGAATAGCGGTCTATATTAAAGAGAATATTGCATTCACAACAGTTTCTTTAAATGTCAAATCATTTGAAGTAATTCAAATTGATCTAAATTTTAACGATCAAATTATATCACTACTTTCAATCTATCGACCACCATCCTCAAAAATAAAAGAATTTTTAACCGAAATTGATAAAACTATAAGCAGCATGAAAAAAAAAACAAGACTTAATTATTGTGGGAGATATGAACATCGATATTCTAAAGCAAAACAACATAACAATAAAATATATAGACATGCTATTGTCCTACGGTTTGCAGTGCGTAATAAATGAGATTACAAGGGAATACATAAACAAAAACACTAGAACCTGTATTGATCATCTGTTTGTAAGAAATAAAAAACAAACCTCACATTTGCATGCAGCTGTAATTAAAACAACAATATCTGATCACTACTCTATTTTTTGTTGTATTGAAAGTGAAAACCAGAGTACAGAAAACACTATTTTGCAGGGTGCCAAATTGAATAATTTTAAAGTTAACCAAAAAATCCAACAAACAAATTGGAATGATATAATTCAACAAAATCTTTATACAAATGATTTATGTAATAAAATATATAAAATTTTTTGTGAAATATACGAAAAATCAAGTAAGGTTGTTAAAACAACTAAAAAAAGGTCGCCTAGTCCATGGATAAGTGATGAATTAATCAAGTGTTGTGATATTAGGGATAAACTTTACAAAAAATGGCTTAATAATCGAACAAATAAAACTTATGAGAATCAATATAAACAATTTAGAAACGCTTTAAATAAAAAACTTAATCTAACTAAAAATAGCTATTATCGAGAAAAATTTATCGAAAATAGAAACAATATGAGAGCCACTTGGCAAATAATAAATGAAATTATTGGGAAAAAATCAAATAATATAGATGAAGTCGTATTAAAAAACTTTAAAAATGAAAACACTATAAATATTGTAAATAACTTTGCAACAAACTTTAATCAAAATGTGCAAAACATAATTCATAATTGTGATATCAAAACGACAGACTTTACACCAAATGTAGTTCAAAACTCTATGTACTTTACACCAACATGTGAGGAGGAAGTTTTTAATATTTTAAAATGCCTCAATACCAAAAAAGGGGCGGGAATGGATGGTTTGAGACCAAAAGACATTCAGACAAATGCAAGCTTTTTAACTCCGATTTTAACAACCCTGATAAATTCAAGTTTAAATAACTCATGTATGCCTGAGCTATTAAAAATATCAATAGTAAGACCTATTTACAAATCTGGAGTCAAATCAGAATACAACAATTATAGGCCAATATCAATTTTATCTGTAGTTGAAAAAGTTATTGAGGAAATCGTAGTGCGCCGACTTACAGGGTTCTTACAAAAATTCAAAATTATAAATAAAAATCAGTTCGGCTTTCAAAAAGACAAAAATATAAACAAGTTATTGGGAAATTTTTCTAATTTCATTAACAAGTCTCTAAGTGAAAAAAAGCATTGCCTTTCCTTGTTTATTGATTTTAGTAAGGCTTTTGATACGTTATCCCACTCAAAACTAATTGAAATATTAGAAAGAAATGGTATTAGAGGAAACTGCCTTGATTGGTTTAAAAGCTATCTAGAATGCAGATCGTATCGAGTGAAAATTAAAGACAATCTTAGTCAAAAAATTGTGTCCCAACATGGAGTACCTCAAGGCTCAAAACTTGGGCCAGTACTTTATTTACTTTATGCTAATGATATGATAAACCAACTCAAAAATAGCACCACTTTTGCATATGCAGATGATACAGCTGTTATTGTCGCGCATAAAAACATTGAAACCGCCACTGAAATTATGCAAGATCAGCTAAACATTGTCAGTAAATGGTGTCATGACAATGGGTTAGTTATAAATGCTACAAAAACTAAACTTATGCATATACGATCATCCAATTTTCAAAGCACAAACATTAAAATAAGATTTCACGAAACGGACTGCTTACACAAAATCAACATTGTTAACAACAATCACGACACATGTAACACTTTCATAGAGCTAGTAGACAACTATAAATATCTTGGTGTATACGTTGACCAACACTTTAAGTGGAAAACCCAAGTAGAAAATGTGCAAAAGAAATTAAGAAAAACAGCATATATGCTATACCATCTCAGTAACTGTTCCACATATAGCGTCCTAAGACAGGCTTATTTTTCATTGGCCGAATCATATATTAGGCACGGAATAGCAGCATGGGGAAACTCAACACACTGCAGGCTACTTCAGAAAACGCAAAACAGAGTCCTTAAAATTTTAGAGAAAAATCAACTTCTTTCAATGACCCAACACAACAACAACAACATTACTAGAACAACAAACATCAATAATTTATACAACTCCTTCTACACCACCAACAATGATAACGGCATAGGCTATAACAACGTTCTTTATCACAACTCACAAAACAACACGGAAATCAACAAACAATTTATTTTTCAAAACATCGGCAACAACACGAATAACAACACCAGCAATAACAGCAACACTGAAACAAGCAACCCTACCAATACTGCCAGCAACAACATCGGCAATAATAGCAGCAACACCAGCCACAACATTACAACAACAATCAACAGAAATCAAAACAATACTACTAATACCACAACCAGGAATGAAACAACTGATACCATTACTAAAAGACTTGGTATATTGAATGTTTTTAAAAAAAAAAAAAAAAAAAAAAAAAAAAAAAAAAAAAAAAAAAAAAACAAAGGCGCGTGTCAATTTACGCCCTTTGTCCAAACGCGCTCTATTTTAATCTATATATAGTTCCCGCCTCGGTAAGTATTTACTATCTGTGGTAAAAATTTCATTCTAATCGGCTTAGCAGATTACGGAACAGACAGAAATAGCGTTCAATTAAATAAAAAGGGCTGTGCTATTATATTTTTTTATTTTTAAATCGGTCAGTCAGTGTTTCCATTTCCAAAATGAAGAAAAGCGTCAAAATTTTGGAAAAAAGGGGGAAAAAGGGTAAAAATATACAAAAAAGGGGTAAAAATGCGCCAAGAGGAAAAATTAAAAAAAACGCCAAGGTAAAAAGCGCCAAAAACCTAAAACTAAAAATATAAATGAAATTTATGGCGCCATGAAATAGCTCCTAATGAAATAAATCCCAAATATTATGAAATATTTCCCAAACAAAAAAAATTAAATAAGTCCCAAGAAAAATGAAATAAGTCCCTAACAAAAAATGAAAGAAGTCCCAACGAAATAACTCCCAATAAAAATGAAATAACTCCCAATTTTTTTTAAAATATTAAATTTTTAACTGTTTAAATCCCAAAAACACTTTAATTGTATCTCTTTAAAAACAAAAAATAATTAAAAATCGATATGTATTTCTATTTCTATTAATATTTAATTAAATAAAGGACATACTTATATGTATATATATCGTCCATTCCACCAGACATTTGGTAATTTTACGCATTTTTTGACCGAGGGTATTCCGATTTTTGTTATTTTTTTCATACAGATACTCTATGGAGCCAATTTCAAATTTCATCCATCGGATCGAAAATATTCGAAAAACTCGCGATTTTATTCACGATTTTCGTTTTTAAAAAAGTCAAAAAAATGCAAAATCTGTGTAACTTTGAGCAGCTGTATTTTCTAAACTACTTATCGCATTTTAACAATCCATAGCGCATACGAATGGTTTGTAAGTCTATTTTGATATCTTATAAACTGAAAAAATGTCGGTGGTTTAAAAGTGCATTTTATATGCAAATGCAGTTTTGAAGTGCATTTTGCGAAACTTTTACCCCTTTTAATTTTTTTTTAATTAGCATATTTGGAAAATTTAGAATTTTTGCTACAGAAAAATGTTTTCATTGCAATGGACCGAGCATGTGTGATATTTTAAATATTTTTTTTAAAAAATACTTCCTTAAGTTTCCCTTACAAAAATTTTTATTTTTTAAATTATACCAAAATCATGTAAAAAGACATGTTTTTAAACCGTTATATTTTCAAAAGTACTAATCGTATCTCATTGTTTTTATGCACATTAGAAAGGTATTTTTGTTTTTTTTTTGCATTTAATGACCGCAAATATGTTGGTGTTTCAGAATTGCATATTAAATGCAAATGCAGTTTTGAAGTGCATTTTTCAAAACTTTCACCCCTTTGAATTTTTTTTTAGTTATCATATTCGAAAAGTTTACAATTTTTACTACAAAATAATGTCCTGGTAATAATGGACCCACCGTGTGTGCTATTTTAAATTTTTTTTTTTAAATTTCCTTAAAACAATTTCAATATTTTAAATAAAACCAAAAAATCTAAAATAACATGATTTTTTAAAAAATTCTAAAAAAATATCACACACAGTGGGTCCATTATTAGGAGGACATTATTTTGTAGTAAAAATTGTTAACTTTTCGAATATGATAACTAAAAAAAAATTCAAAGGGGTAAAAGTTTTGAAAAATGCACTTCAAAACTGCATTTGCATTTAAAATGCATTTCTGAAACGCCAACATATTTGCGGTCATTAAATGCAAAAAATATACAAAAATACCTTTCTAATGTGCATAAAAACAATGAGATGCGATTAGTACTTTTGAAAATATAACGGTTTAAAAACATGTCTTTTTACATGATTTTGGTATAATTTAAAAAATAAAAATTTTTATAAGGGAAACTTAAGGAAGTATTTTTAAAAAAAAAATATTAAAAATATCACACATGCTCGGTCCATTGTAATGAAAACATTTTTCTGTAGCAAAAATTCTAAATTTTCCAAATATGCTAATTAAAAAAAAATTAAATGGGGTAAAAGTTTCGCAAAATGCACTTCAAAACTGCATTTGCATATAAAATGCACTTTTAAACCACCGACATTTTTTTAGTTTATAAGATATCAAAATAGACTTACAAACCATTCGTATGCGCTATGGATTGTTAAAGTGCGATAAGTAGTTTAGAAAATACAGCTGCTCAAAGTTACACAGATTTTGCATTTTTTTGACTTTTTTAAAAACGAAAATCGTGAATAAAATCGCGCGAGTTTTTCGAATATTTTCGATCTGATGGATGAAATTTGAAATTGGCTCCATAGAGTATCTGTATGAAAAATAAAACAAAAATCGGAAGACCCTCGGTCAGATTTTTTAAAATGACTCATGGAATGGACGATATATATAAAAACAAATCTCTGAAATGCCTGCAATCACTTCTCAACTTTTTTGGGATGCAGCTTACTGACATATTGATTAAATTTCTTCAAATGTTTGAATGATATCAGTATAATATTTCATGCAATAGCTAACTTATCGCATGTCCCTATGGCGGTTGCGAGAAGAACAGAAAATAAACTCCATAAAAAAATGAACTCAAATTAAACAAGTGAGAGTGTTAAATTCGGCTGTGCCGAATCTTGTATACCCTCCAACGTTAAAAAAAAAATAAAAAAAAAGGCAGGGGCGTTTTTTTTTTGGTGGGGTGGCTTGTCGGGGGTATTTGGGGACACCTTCTCTCTGCTCAAAAATGTTTAACAATTTAATTACTATGCGTTTTGTATAAAAAATAAATAATTACATCATTATATAAATTATTTGCTAATATCCACGCCCACAAAAAGGGGCGGACCGAAAAAAAGTAATTTCGAATCCCCTGGGTCTAAGTCCAAGACTTTGAACTTTTTTAAGCATAAAAATATTTCATTTGTTTAACAAAAATACAAAAAAACCCATAAAAAGTAACCTTTTTTCATGGGTTGGTTTACTTCGTCAAGGGGGAACTTTTTCCCCCTGGTCCGATTTTGCCCATCTCCGAATTTAACCAGCCTATGAACATAAGACATATATGTGCCAAATTTCAGGAGTCTAGCACTTTTATTTTGGACTGTATAGTGTCTTCCACAGACGGACGGACAGACGGACGGACGGACAGACGGACATCGCTAGAATGTCTTAGAATCGATCACTGATCAATAATATATATACTTTATGGGGTCCTATACCGATATTTCGATGCGTTAGACACGGAATGACAAAGTGAGTATACCCCCATACTGTAGTTGGAGGGTATAAAAAGTACATCAGTTTCTTTCTAGGAAAATTACGCAACTTTTGGTACCCCAAGCGTTTAAATCGGTTCCGGATTATTGCCAAAAACGTGATTTCAACAGACAGACGGACAGATAGACAGACGGACATCGCTAGATCGACTTAAAATCGATCAAGGATCATAAATATATACACTTTATGGGGTCCCAAACCAATATTTCAATGTGGTACATACGGAATGACAAACTTATATATACCCTCTATCACCAGAGTGGAAGAAATTTCAAAACTATTGGAAGGGGAAAAGTATGCTACTATGTGTAGGGTTCGATCCCCATCCCTACTTGTTTGTTCAAAATATTTTTATAATTTCAAAGATACCTTTTTGTTATTGACAATTGAGTTTTGAGTTTTGATTTTAATTTTCAGTTGTTATTTTTAATTCAATAAATTTGTTTGCTTTTTATAAAAAATATAAAAAAATAAATTTTGATTTTTTATTGTGGGATCCTTTTAGGATCCCCACAATTTGGCGATCTTGCCAGGAGCAAGATACACGTTTACATAAATAGAAAGACAATTCATAAGCAACAGGAAGGACAACGAAGATTTTTAATGCACGTTCATTTCTAGAAGGAAATTTTTTAAGCTCTAAGAGAAGAAGAATTCATCATTCAATACGGAATTTACCAATATACTCAATGAAGTTAATAAAAAAAAACAATTCCGTCCATAAATACAAGTTATACAAACATTTTGCAAACTTAAAATCGATTAAATCGGATCGCCAATTTATCCAATGAAACCAATCAAGAATATGCTAATGCCTGACATATTTATTCTCAAAAAAGAAACATAAACATTCTTGTTACCTATGACCCAACTGGGTTGGTGATCATTCAGGGACATGATGTACTACGTCGCAACAATTCATTAACGGATGGAGATACCTAATATACAAATGTAAGGATACCTTTTTTTTTTCAAGTTACCTATGGAACAATTCTAAAATTGTACATTCAGGTCTTGATTCATCAAGTTCAGTCAACTGATTAAGCAACGGAATATTTCTTATAATGCAACTAAGTAACGTAACCTTTTTAAAATCAATTTTAATACTTTTTTTCGAAGGGGAAGTAATGTAGGGTTCGATCCCCATCCCTACTTGTTTGTTCAAAATATTTTTATAATTTCAAAGATACCTTTTTGTTATTGACAATTGAGTTTTGAGTTTTGATTTTAATTTTCAGTTGTTATTTTTAATTCAATAAATTTGTTTGCTTTTTATAAAAAATATAAAAAAATAAATTTTGATTTTTTATTGTGGGATCCTTTTAGGATCCCCACACTATGCACCATGTATTTCCTCATATAAGAAAACTAAAAAAGATTGTTATTATAAACGATCAAACAGACTCTGAAAATATTAAAAAATTTACAAAGCAATTATTACATCATATAGAATCTGTGATTGATGGAAAAATAAGGTAATTCATAAAATTGCACTATTTTTATTCCCACCGGCGAATAAACTCCAAAATTTTTCGGAGAGTGACAAAAATGCTATCCACGATGAATGCATAAAAATGTTAGAAAATTACAAAACTACATCGACCCCTTTGGACACCACCATGGATTCTTTAAATTCTGAGGATGATCCTTTTAGTGGCTGGCTATGTTTGCGGCCGAACACGATGACCAGGCACAAAATGAAATCCGAGAGCCAAACAATTTGTACCACAGAGATTTTAATCCATTGGAGTGGTAGGAAGCCCGTAAAAAAAAAATCCGCTCCTTTTCAAGCTAAGTTGATAATGACTGGCGACTCCAGCCAGCTCCGCAGCATCGGAAAGGCTATTCTCAAAAGCTAAACATCTGCTTTCAGAAAAAAGATCGGTGCTCGGAAAAAAAACCCAGTTGGTGTTAACCAAATTATGTTTTTATGCAATCTAAAATATGCTTTTAGATGTTGGAGTTGAAAAGGGTACAGACGTGGAAGGTTCTGTAACTTATAAGCTTGACACATTTGTATTTTAAAGCCTTTTAAACATTAAAATATTGACACATTTTTTTTATTTATTAAACAGAAACCATGGAACATTCGCGATCTTCAGAAGATCCACTAGCTGATATTGAATTTGTCGATACTGAGATGCTCTACGATGCTGACACTAAATTTGTCGATATTGAAAAGCTAAATGAAATAGATCATTGTAAAACCCCGGAGACTGAAAATAGTGTGCTAAGTGATGTTTCCTCATCTTATGGAAATCATATAAACCAGAATACCTCCAACAAAGATGAAGAAGCCGATAACATTCCATCAACTTCCTCATCTGATGGAAATCATAAAAACCAGGGGGGGTTATTGCGTAATTCGATTCGATCCTTTGTAAAATGTAATTCGCTATGAAAAAAATAATTTTTTGTTTATTTTTAGAATGAAAGGATAAATATTAATATGTCAAAAGATTTTCGCTCGGTTTAAAATTATTTTAGGCACTTTAAATTGGAAACGAAAATGTCGTTCGAATAGCTTCTCTTTTCGAATCCAAATATATAATTACCCCCTGAATACCACTAATGAAAATAAAAAAGCCGACAACATACCATAAGCTTCCTCATCTCATGGAAATCATTAAAACCAGAATACAACTAGTAAAAATGAAAATGCCGACAACATACCATCAACTTCTTCATCTCATGGATATCATAAAAACCAGAATACCACCAATGAAAAAGCCGACAACATACCATCAACTTATAATAATCACCAAACAAATAATGTAAACGTTACACTAAAAATATTTTGTAAGTAAATACAACTGAAAAAACGTTTAAAACAATCGTTTTTCCCTTTAAAAAACGGACTACTTATATTTCATTTGAAACAACAGACTTTTTCAGTTATTTTTAAACGTTAATAAATGACTAGACATTCCGTAAAAACAAACGATATTTCAGTTATTTTAACTGTTTACAATTTTTCATTTTGTGGAGTAAAAATTAAATTTTTGGAATAACAAACTACTAAAACCGTTCTTCTGTAAAATTATACGGTATAATCAGTCACAAATAATTTAACTGATAAAAATATTTTTCCGTAACTTTTGTAGTTTATTGTTTTAACAACTGTATAAATCATTCAATATTTTATTTTCTTTGAAAAACAAACGATAAAACGTTTAAAACAACTTTAACTAAAAACTTTTTGAATAACCGTAAAATGTAAAACTTTTCTGGGTGTAATAATGAAAATATTCAACATACACCATCTTCAATGTCCAGAACAATTCCAAATCCAAAGGTAAAGCACGTATGACTTTGTCTTTTCATTTCAAAAATACTTAAAATTTTTTAACATACCGTTGATACAAATTCAAATTGAAAACCAATACAGATTAAAAAGCAATACTTTTATTCTACACTACCAATCCCTATTAAAACCCAAAATATATTTTTGCAGTTTTAGTATGTAATTTTTAAAACCAATGCCAATTTAACGTTTTTATCCTGTAGAAGAGTTATACGATTCTGATTTTTTTTTTAACAAATCAAAAAGCTGCCTCTTTTGCATTTATTGCTGCATTTTCAATACACTCAAAAAAAACCTTGTCAAATTACTAGAAAAGGTCTTGTAATCCCATTTTGTTAATATTTGCCAGTTTTCCTTGTTTTTTAACAAACAATTTTCGATCGCAGTTTACATTTTTTTTTGCAATTTAGTCAATTTCTATGGTAATTTTACAAAAAAAATTCTGGTAAATTCACAAGAATTCCTTGTAAGTTTTATTTTGCCAAAATAGTTGTAAATTTACAATTTATCGTAATTTTTACAAGGAATTCTCGTAAAATAGAAGGTACACTTAAAATATTATGTAAGTAAATTCAACAGAAAATACGTTTGAAACAAATGAAACTTTATTTAAAAAACGGACTACATACTTACATTTCATTTAAAACAAAAACCTTTCTCAGTTATTTTTAAATGTTAATAACTGTTGAAATCCGTAAAAATAACTTAAAAATCCCTAAAAAATTACTGACAAAATTTTACGGAAAAAACGGTTAAAATAACGGAAATTTACATTCATTTTTAATTATTTTTTTAGAAATATTTTTAAAAAACTTCTGGCTGATAGCCCAGCACGCTACCCTCTGTGCCACAAGCTACTTATATTTTCAGCAACTAAATTTCATTTTCAAATTAAAAAAAAAACAATTCTAATTTTAGAAATTTTTAAATAACTGACAAATAACAAACGACAAATAAAATAATGTGGTTTGTTTTTTAAATAACTGAAAAAAAAAAACAAACGTTACGGAAAATTTTATTTAAAAGACAGTTATGTATTTGAATAAACGTTCAAAAAGTTGTTTAAGTGCGTATGATACTTGCTTGTTTCAAGTTTCTTGTTGCTGCATTTATTAGGGTTTTTCTATAAAAATTTCGATAACTTCAACCAAAAATTTTGAATTTATCGAAATTCCCATAGAAAAACCCTAATAAATGCAGCAACAAGTAACTTGAAAAAAGCAAGTATCATAAAGGCATTAGAATATTTGTATGTGAAACAAACGAATTTTCTTTTAATATTAACTGAAACGAAAACTATTTGTTTGACTGTGAAACAGTAACTGTAAAACTTTTATGAGTGTAGCAAAAAAATCTAATAAATTTAAGAGAATTCCTTGTAAGTTTTATTGCGTCAAAAAATTTTTAAATTTACAAAATTAATAGTAAAAAGCTAGTTAAATTACAAAATTATTGGTGAAAAGCTTGTAAAATTACTAGAAATTTTCGTTAAATAGGAGGTAGCAAAAAAATAAGCTTTTTTAGTGTACTTTTGTTCACTACTTACGAACATATCGTAGATCAATGGTTCCCAACCTTTGATTCTCGCCCCACTGGGGGGCAATTTGAATGCTTCAGGGGGGCAACGATAAAATTTTTAAGTTTTTTTTTTTTTGTTAAATAAACTAAAAAAGTTTTATTTTAGTTAAATTATTCAGTTAATTGTTGAAAACTTTTTTTAAAAACTTTGTTTAAACGATGATTTTAACAAAAAATTTGCTTACCCACAAGTAAATTTTGAATTTTAAAACAAATTTGAGAAATTTACAATTTTTTTTAGGTGTAGGGGGGACATTTTAGTTTTTTTAACTTAAAAGTGGGGCATGGCACAAAAAAGGTTGGGAACCATTGTCGTAGATGATCTGAGGATTGTTGGCGTAGATTTTGCTTTTCAAATAACCCCACAAAAATAAGTCCGGAGTGGTGAAATCTGTAGATTAGGGCCAGTTATTGTCGCTTTTTTGAAATCGCACGTCCACGGAGCTTTAACTTGCCACATAGATTTCCAGATCCTATTTCCATTCCGGACTTTTTTTGTGGGGTTATTTGAATAGAAAAATATACGCCAGCAATTCTCAAACTATTGACGAGGTCAACATCAACTTTCCGAGATGCTGAAAAGTAATGAATCTGCTTAAAAAGTGGACATTTTGCCATGACCAATAGAGGCGACCATTTGATTGATGTTTTATTCGAAAAGTAGCCCAAAATAAAGATATCTCACATTTGAAAATCGGTTGTATGTGTCCAGATATTTTTTGAAAGTCCAGCTGAATTTTTTCCATATTCCAGTTATTGGACTTCTAGTATCTGGCAACCATAGTTGTAATGTTCTTTAGACACTTTTTTTCAGAAAAATTCTTAATATTTAAAATAGTTTTTCTATTAAAAAATGCTTGCATTAAATTATTAAAATGTTTTCTAAAGATAATATCTGGACTTCAGAGACCCTTCTCTTAAGGCGCGTTTACACGGGAGAGAAAACTTCTAGACAAAGACCAAAAAACGACTTTGTGTACCTTTTTCAATAATTGTGTCAAATCAAATTCCTCTAAAACGTATTATTTCTTACCTTTTTTTATTTGATAATGTTACAGATTTTTGGTAGATATTGATATTATTTTTGATTTGAAGTCTGTATTTTGTTTAATAAAAAAATTATAACGTAAGCAACATTTATTTTTTTTAGAGATGATAATTAAAAATGCTAGAGTTGACAAATTTTCGATTTTTCTATCGAGATTTCTTTCTCGTGTGAACGCACCTTTAAAATATATGAGATTATGAGTCCGACCGAATATTCGGCGTCGGTCCCTGTTTCGGCCGAGTAATTGGGTTTCGGCCTCTATTTGGTATTCGGAAAAATTTTGGCCGAATATTAGCCGAAACCGAAACTTTTTGCTATTTAAAAAAATATATAAAAAATTCATATAATTTAAAAACATTCTCATTTCTCATTGGCCAGTTAGCTGCTAACTACCGATTTAACGGAGCCTTATGTCAAAATTTGTATTGAAAAGTTAAATTTAACGAAGAGTTATTTTATAACGGATCATTGAGTAATCCAGCGTAAGTGCTGTATATTTATCCTTAAAATTTTTATAATAATTTTATTCATGGCAGGCGGTAATTGTTTTAAAGTTTCAGTTTCGGCCGAATATTTATTTTATCAAAAGTTATCAAATTGAGTTAGAAAATGTCCACAATGCTATTTCTCCGAAATGATGCTAATTGGGTTTAATAAAAGCTGGAAGATCATAGATGTGATTTAAAAAAACATTTTGAGATACAGCAGTTTTAAATAAAAAATCTGGCAGCACTGACAAACAGTATGGCAACTCTGGAAAAAAATTTGAAGCTTATTTATTTTTCGGCGACACGAAATAACTCCCACATGAAATAACTCCCACGAAATAACTCCCAATGAAATAAATCTCACCAAAAATGAAATATGTCCCAATGGAGAAAAAAATGAAATAAGTCCCAACTACAATGAAATAACTTCCACCTAAAAAATGAAATAAGTGCCAATGAAATAACTCCCACTAATAATGAAAGAAGTGCCAATAAAAAAAAATAAGAAGTCTCAACAAAAATTAAACAAACAATACGAAAAAATATATCAGTTAAGTCGAGCATGAGGATCCTGATCTTACTTTTGGTGCAATACAAACATGTTATAATAACTGCCGAATGCGAAAGTTGACTACTGATTTGTTTTTTTTTTTCAGAGTTTTTCGATAACATGCAAAAATACAAGAGTGTTCTATTTGACTTAATTCGGTGACATAAAAACATACAAACAGCTCCGTAGACGAACAAATTGAGGCGATTATTGTTATCAAATTTTCGGTAACATACAAATCTGTCGGAAAAAGCACAGCAGGCAAAAAATTTTATGTCACCGAAAATGTAAAAAGATTTAATTACAATCTGTTGTAAAAAGCGCCGCAAGCGAAAATTTGGTACCAAAAATCGCGGCGATTTTTGTACCAAATTTTAGCCTGCGGCGCTTTTTGCGACAAATTTGATTGTTACCGAAAATTTTAAATATTTTATTAGAACTTGTTGTAAAATGAGCTGCAGGCGAAAATTTGGTATCACTACGAATTTTAATTTATTAATAATATTCTGTAAGTCAAAATATTCCAGATACTTCCACCAGCAATGAAACAATAGTGGGAGTTATTTCATCGCCACTGTAGTGGGAGTTTTTTCGTATGAAAGAACTCCCACCGAAAATAATGAAATAACTCCCAACAAAAATGATAAAAGTCCCACTAAATTGGGAGTTATTTCATATGAAATAACTCCCAACTTTGTATAGAGTTTTTTTTGGGACTTATTTCATTTTTTAGGTGGGAGTTATTTCATGTGGGAGTTATTTCGTGTCGCCAATTTCGGCGTCATGAAATAACTCCCAATGAAATAAGTCCCAAGAAAAATAATGCAATAAGTCCCAAAAATTTCCATACGATTTGGGAGTTATTTCATAATGAAATAACTCCCAAATCTGCGGGCATTATTTCATTTTTTTTATACCCTCCACTCTGGTGATAGAGGGTATATATAAGTTTGTCATTCCGTATGTAACACATTGAAATATTGGTTTAGGACCCCATAAAGTATATATATTCATGATCCTTGATCGATTTTAAGTCGATCTAGCGATGTCCGTCTGTCTGTCTGTCTGTCCGTCCGTCCGTATGTCTGTCTGTCTGTCTGTTGAAATCACGTTTTTGGCAATATTCCGAAACCGATTTAAACGCTTGGGATACCAAAAGTTGCGTAATTTTCCCAGGCAAAAACTGATGTATTTTTTTTTAAATCGGTTAAGTATTTTAAAAGTTATGAGCGAATTACTAAAAAACACATAGTTTTTTTCAACATAACCCTAAATTAACTCATATTTTGTGTTATACATAAGAAAGAAAACGGAAATGAAAAAAAAAAACTGAGATAAAGGAAAAAAATCTTTACAAAAAAGCTTTAAAATATGTAAAACAAAATCTAAATTTAATTAAAAAAAAGTTCGTTAAGTAATAATAAAAAAATTAATAGTTATTATTATTTTTATATAGCATGTGTGTGTGTGTGTCCATTTTTTGCTTCGTCATATTAACGGGGTTGCCAGACTTTTTTTTTGGCTTTGTCGCCAAATCGGATGTAAAATATCGCCAAAATTCAATTTTGTTCAGATTTCTTAAAAAAAAAAATATTTTCATTTAAAAAAATAAATTTTGTTAAATAATAAAAGACAGAAATAAACTTTATGGCAAAAATCGCCCAAATCCGGAAAATTTATTATACATATAAAAGAGTAATATGACTGGCTGACATACTCATTCATCATCGCCCAGCCCAAACCGCTGAAGTTAGAGACTTGAAATTTGGACTGTTGTTTGACCTTCCGGAATAAAGATCCAATAAGGCTGGATTTTTGCCAATGTTGATTCTAAGGGGGTAAAAAGGGTAAAAAACTGTACTTTTGGTACTTTTTATATCTCCCGATATAATGGTCATAGAGACTTGAAATTTGGACTGTATCGTCGCTGCTCCGTCGTGATTTGGTATGTGACATTTTTGGATTTTTTTTTTATTGCATAATATGGAACCTCTGTAGGGCATCCGTCTGCCCACTAAACCGTTTAGCGATATCTTGAATGGTTTGGAAGTTAGCAAAAGTAGCTATGTGAAATCCATATGTAAATGTTCCAAAAGAAAGTGGTATGTGTAGTTTAAAACCAGTTTTTGTTAAGAAAACTTTTGCAAATATAAACATTTTTGCTTAAAATTTTTAACATAAGGGTTTTAGGCATGCTTACATACTATACTAAAAAATTAAGTATGAGATCACATTTTAAAGGGATGCTGCCATTATAAAAAAACGATTTTTCGCGATTTTCAAAAAAGTTATTTGTATCTAAACAGTTTTTTTGCAGAAATTATTTACATACATTAGTCTTTTCATACACATGAAATCAATTCGGAAAACTAGTTATAGGGTTGCAAAAAAAAAAAAGCAAAATCATTAAAATATGAGAAAAATCGCGATTTTTACCATTTTAACGCAAAATTTTTTATCCAAATTTGTACTATTATATCGTTATGAGTCTAATCCCCATTTCCCATACCAAACAAATTTGCATTTGTAAAAGAAGAATTTTTTTAATAAAAACAAACTGCAACAAAATGTGCATAACTTTAACGATGATTTCCATGAAAACTGTTCCATTGATTCAAAAACGGACTTCACCATTGAAATTAGCATGCCCCAATTATCCAGAAGTGATGGTCAGATCTAGGGTTACCAGATTTGAAATATGGAATAACAGTACATTTGGTCTCAAAAAACAGTACATTGCAAATAAAAACAGTACTTTTTTAAAAGTCTTATTTTATATCAAACTACAAAAACTTAGCCCTTTTACCCTGATTTCAAACAGATCTCAGCCGAAACGAGCATAAAAGGTTGTTAACAGAACGGTGGAAAATTTTAGGTAAACCGTCTCAAATTTATTCTATTTTTTTATCAGTGTTGAAAAAAATTGCGATTGACTTTTTGGAGCATTTGTCTTAGTTGCCGCGATATCTTACTTGAAAAGCTTTTGTAGTCTATGCTTTCGCTTAACTAAAACACCGATCTTCCTATCAAAAACATATGAAAAAATCCATAAAACAGTGTTTTAATTAAAACACGACTTTAAAAAGCAAACGCGAAAACGGTATTATTACACTCAAACAAAGGCCTAACTAAATTTTGGGAAAATGTTTTTTTTTTCACAATTTAGTAAAATTTAATAAAAATTTTGAAATTTCTTTGACATAATTTGCAACCAATTAGTTCATCATATTTATCTTAGCATTGATAAAGTTTTTTCTTCAGGTTTAGTAAATTTTATGCAATTTAAGGAAATTTTTTTTTTCAAAAAATGTTTCAAAAATTTTAAAAACTAAGCCAGAAAAAGCAAAAAAGTGTTCATTTTCGATTCTAAAAACCTTTAAAGAATCTCCGGTCCTCTTTCAATGTATGGACTTCTCAATTTGAATCTAAAAATTTGGGCGTTCCTCATTTCTCAAAAAATATTGCCGAAACAAAAAAAAAAATGCCAAATACATTTTTGTAGTTCTTTACACGACCGTCTTAATCCCTCCGTGTAATTGTTTTTTAGTTATCCCGTTAAGATTCTAAAGACCCTTTTGGGCCCGTATCCTAAAAACTAAGCAAGGTAGAGCGAAAAGGGCAAAGATGTTGAATCAAAATATATGACGATCCTTAATAGACCCAATGGGACTGGGCCTAAGGTGGTCTGGACCCATGGGTTCCGAACCTAATGGGGTCTGCCCGTAATCGGAACTTTAAATGAGATGTACTCAATAAAATACATTTTTTCCCATTTTCTAGTTTTTTCTTTTTCTTATTTTTCAGAAAAATTTAGATAAAAAAGAAGGAAAACATGGCAATGGAGCTAAATAATTATTGAATTTAGTTAAGTTTTCCACTTTTTAAATAATTTTTCTTTTTGAGTGTGGTATAAAATTAAATTGCATTTAGCTCCTTTTTAAAAATTGAATTAAAATTTTGTCAAATATGAAACATTTTTCGAAAAATGTTACATTTTGGTGATAAGTATAAAAAAACAGTACAAAAACAGTACACGCTTTAAAAAACAGTACTTTTGCGTACTGTTTTAGGTGCTGTGCATAAAACAGTACTTTTTATAAAAAACAGTACATGTACTGTTTAAAACAGTACGAATGGCAACCCTAGTCAGATCTGATGGCACAAATTTCAGTAACATTTTTTTGAGTAAAATTGTTTCGCTAAAAAAACAAAATTCATTGAAGCAACTCAGCACTTAGATGCAGATTTGTACAAAATATGGGATTTAAAAGAGTATTTACTATCACTTTAATGAATATTACAATTTTTTGCACTATTATTAAATTTTATAACTTTAGTTCTTTGAACAAAAACGGTCATGTGTATAAAAATGTCCAAAAATAAAAAAATTAATACCAAAAATGTTCCAACAAAATGTGTTATGTGTAGGGTTGCCAGACGGCCTGGAATGGCCTGGATTTTCCAGTTATTTTGGGTCTGGTCCAGTTTCCAGTTATTATATAATTTATCCAGTTAAAGAAGAATTACCTTAATTTTACCAATTATGTTTTTACTAAATTTTTTTTACAATTTTTGGGACTACTTCTTGAATAAAATACAAATTTATGTAGCTAACTAAAAATTCAGGTTTGAAAAAAATTAAACGTCAGGGGACCAACCTATTCCCGAAAAACTGGACCAGGATCGGAAAAAAAATAAATTTTCCCCATTCAAATGGCTATAAATCGGAAAGTAACGACTATAGGAGACCAACCTATTCTCGAAAAACTGGACCAGGATCGGAAAAAATTAAAATTTGCCCCATTCAAATGGCTATATATCGGAAGGTAAAAGAGATAACGACTACTTCAAGCATGTTTATTTTAGGTATTTACTAGCGCTTTAAAAAAATCCAAATTTCATAAAAATCGGATAACACCGTCCGACAAAAATGAAAAAAAGCCGTTGAACACGAACTGGATAAATACGTTTGAAACTAGAGACAAAATTTTCTTATTTTTACATATCAAGAAAAAGGAGATAAGTTATGTCCATTAAAAAATGTGTCCTTCAATATTATTCAAAATTTTTAACAAAATATTTTGATAAAGTTTTCAAATGATTTTATTCACACCCTTTTATCCTGATATGGCTAAATATAAAAATGGAAAAATTAGGGGAGATCCTCCTCTATCATCTGCCGTCATCTGCATCAGTGTCATCCTAGGAAAATTACAAATATTTCAAAACTATTTTACAAAATGTATCCTTTAAAACTTTTAAAAGAAAACAGGATCACAAAATGAAAAACCGTAAATTCAGTTTTACTCCATTTGATCTCTACTTTCAGACGTATATCATTCGGTTCATGTTTAATATTGCCTTTCGGACGGTGAAATAAACAACAAAGTGGCAAGCACTTAAAGTCTTTGTATGCAAAATTTGTCCCACTTTATAGGTCCAGTTACTTGTTCAAAATCCAGCTGAAAATTTTCCATTATCCAGTTATTTGACTTCTAGTATCTGGCAACCCTAGTTATGTGTAGTTTTTTATGTTATTCGTTAATATCTTCGTTTTAGCTAAAAAATCATTCTTTTTTTTTGTGGTACACATCTATAAAATATATTTATGTATTTTAAAGACGCTTGACTTTTATAAAATATGGCAAAATGACAAAATAAAACGGTTTTTTTGCTCTCCTGAAAACTTCAATAAAAACACATACCAAATTACGAAGGAGCAGCGACGGTATGTTACCCTCCCGCAATATAGATCCACTATGGCTGGAGTTTAGCCCATGGTAAGGGGGTAAAAATGGTAAAAAATAATGATCATAGAGACTTGAAATTTGGACTGTATGTTCACCTCCCGGAATATAGATACATTAAGGCTGGATTTTTGCCAGTGTTAATTCTAAGGGGGTCAAAAGGGTAAAAAACTGTACTTTTGGTGATTTTTATATCTCCTGAAATAATGGTCATAGAAACTTGAAATTTGGACAGTATGTTCACATCCTAGAATATAGATCCAGTACGGCTGGATTATTGCCAATGTTGATTCTAATAGGGTAAAAAGGGGAAAAAATCTGTACTTTTGTCACCTTTTATATTTCCTTAAAAAATTGTCACATAGACTTGAAATTTCGACTGTATGTTCACCTCCCGGAATATAGATCCCCTAAGGCTGGGTTTTTGCCAATGATTTTTCTAATAGGGTAAAAAGGGTAAAAATATGTACTTTTGTTACATTTTATATTTCCTTAAATAATGGTACTAGAAAATGGAAATTTGCAATGTCGGTTCACCTTCCGGAAAAAAGATTCACTAAGGCTCGGGTTTTGCCAATGTTGATTCTACTGAGGTAAAATGGGTAAAAAAGTACTTTTGGTACTTTTTTTTATTTACTGAAATTTTATTCAAACTGGAAATTTAGAATGTAGGATCCTGAAATAAAACATTCTGGAACAAGTACTTTCCGAAAATTCTGTACCGTTTTCAAAAAGTACCTTTTATAAAAAGTACCTTTTATAAAAGGATCCTTTATAAAAAGTACCTTTTATAAAAAGTACCTTTTATAAAAAAAACTTTTATAAAAAATACCTTTTATAAAAAGTACCTTTTATAAAAAGTACCTTTTATAAAAAGTACCTTTTATAAAAAGTACCTTTTATAAAAAGTACCTTTTATAAAAAGTACCTTTTATAAAAAGTACCTTTTATAAAAAATACCTTTTATAAAAAGTACCTTTTATAAAAAGTACCTTTTATAAAAAGTACCTTTTATAAAAAGTACCTTTTATAAAAAGTACCTTTTATATATAAAAAGTACCTTTTATAAAAAGTACCTTTTATAAAAAGTACCTTTTATAAAAAGTACCTTTTATAAAAAGTACCTTTTATAAAAAGTACCTTTTATAAAAAGTACCTTTTATAAAAAGTACCTTTTATAAAAAGTACCTTTTATAAAAAGTACCTTTTATAAAAAGTACCTTTTATAAAAAGTACCTTTTATAAAAAGTACCTTTTATAAAAAGTACCATTTATAAAAAGTACCTTCTATAAAAAGTACCTTTAATAAAAAGTACCTTTTATTAAAGGTACCGAAAGTACACTTTTTGGTACTTTTTTATTTCCTGAGGTATAAATTAGAGATGGGAGCTGGTCACGTGATTTGCGTGATTCACGTGAATCACGCGTGAGTGTGAGTGATTTTCATTTCAATCACGTGATTGTGAGTGAGTGTGAGTTGAAAAAAAATCTGAGTGAGTGATTAGTGAGTGAGTCATTTATTTTTTGCGTGAGTTTGCGTGATTAGATTTTTTGATTTGCCCAATTTTTTTTTAATTTTTTGTAAAAAATTTTTTTTTGCAGTTTTTTTTTGTTTTTTGGTATGAAAATTTTATTGCGTGAGTAGATTTTGCGTGAATCACGCGTGAGCGTGATTGAACCTGGCGTGAGTCATGCGTGAGCGTGAGTAAGTTTTTTATTACTCACGTGAATAGTGAGTGAGCGTGAGTAAAACAAAAAATTGCGTGAGTGATTAGTGAGTGATTCGATTATTTTTTGCGTGAGCGTGAGTGAGTGTGAGTCAAAATCCACTCACGCGCCCATCTCTAGTATAAATAAAACAAACTTTTTTGTTTTTTAAATCATCACATTGGTGGAGGGTATTTAAAGATTCGGCACAGCCAAATATAGCTTTCTTACTTGTTTTTTTTTTTTTTTTTTAAACTTTGAAAATTTTTCAGAGATCAAAAAAATAAAATTAACTACTTTAAATAACTGTTACTACATTACAGTACTTTTTTGTTAGTTATTAAAAAAAACGATTTAAAATAACTAACAGAAATAGTTGTTTGATATTTTTCATACAAAAACAACTGACTTTGTATTTGAAAACAACTAACTACTGTAAAGTATACAAATAACTAACATGTAGTAACTTACATAATTTGCTGAGTGTATAATTCGTATGAATGGCCATAAAACGTTCATCGAATTAAAATCAAATCCTATCGGATCGCATATTACAAAAAAACAAAATGTATTTATAAAGCATTGTAATTTTCTTTTAAAATTGCAGCTAATGTTTCATAAATTAGCTTTTCTGCCTTTTCACGTTGTTCGGGAACCATCCTTAAAAGGCGGTTTTCTGCAATTTCACCCATAATTAAGGCCCTTTCTACGTTTTCCTCACTTCTTTCCGGATTTGCATTAGTGTTTGAGGCAGCATCTGCAGTTTGATAAATAAATTTTATTTTTTCATAGTATGGAATCCGAATATTATAATTTGGATTTGATTTTAATTCGACAAATGTCTTATGGCCATTCATACGAATACGAGATATTAAACCCTCAACTGAGGTAATGTCAGCCTTTGGCTGCCACTCTCTCATTTTATTTAAAAGTTTTTGAAGTATTACCTTTCTCTCCTCACCTTTATATTTCGGATCATTTGTGTTCCACATGAACTCTTTAGACATATAAATGTCAACAAATTGACATATGTGGCTATCTTCATCAAAATCGATTTCATCTGTGGCCTTTCTTTTTAAATTCCTTTCACTTTTATTGTCAATGGCTTCATTCATTTCTTCATAATCATCTTCTTCAAATTCAATATCAAAATCTTCCTGCGTTTCTGGAATTTCTTCTGATTCCCCCTGATCTGCCTGTGAATTTGGATTACTATCATAACCGAAAACCTTTTTCATTTTGTTATAAAATAGTGGAACACCTCTTGTAGGTAACCCCCCATTCAACCTATTTTTAAATTTCTTACAACTATATTTTATATTTTTTATTCTTCGTTGGATTGACGCCTTGTCTACTTTTGGGCTAAAGTTTTTAACCGCAAACAACATTTTTTCGAAAACTATATCCCGCAAATTATTTTTTTTGTAATCTGGGTGGGATATATCCCACATAATTGGCTCACTAACATAGATGTCAACCAGAATTTCATTAATTTCATTGTCATATTCAGATTTGTTGTTCATTTTTATAAATTAAATTTTATTTTGAAAATAACAAACAGACAAAAAACAAATAATATCACAAAAAACAAATAATATCACTAATAGACACAAATTACAAAAAATAAATACAAACGACAGAACAAACGATAAAGTACGTTGTGTTCACATGGACGGTTGCATAAAGAATGAAGCAAATTTTTAAATTGCATGGGTTTTTATACTCCTTTGTGTGGTATTTTTCTAAATGATTTATTTTATCATTAAATTTAAAAAATATAACATCACATGAACGAGAATAAAAAAATTAACGAGTACACTCATAAAAATATGTTAGTATTCCTTACAAAAAAGTCTGTTACCATTACTAAAAAAGTTTTCAATTTGTGCCCGATAACTTTTTCAGTTACCATTACAAACTTTGGTTTTCAAATTTTAGTAAACTTAAAATAACTGGTAAAAATTAGTAATACAGAATTTTTCTGTACAATTTTTGTAAAATGAATTTTAAAACCCATTTGTAAATATTATTAACTTTTTTTGTAAAAAAAATGTAAATTGTGTATTTATAATTTTTGGTATTTTTGTACAATATGTAAACTGCGTATTGCGCTTGTTGCCGCCAATTACTATTCCAATGAAACTCAATTTTTGATCTAAAATATGTAAGAGAAAATATTAAATACAATTCTTTAATAGAAATTATACGTACCACATCACATTAATGCGTTGAAAATTGTGTTGTTCAGATGTTGAATATATGTATTTATTTGTGTATGATGTTCTAGAATAAAAAATATCATCATGATTTTTTTAAATGGAACACATAAATATACAATTGTTACCTGTTTCAGCATTTCCTATTTTGTTTTACGAGGGTTTTATTTGTTATCCTAAAAAAGAAGTTAATGCAAGGATCATAGAAGTAAATAGGATGTCCAGAACTTCAAGTTCCTGATAATCACGTTGCTCAACCTGCTCAGTCTGCTCAGCTTGCTCAGCTTGCTCTCCCAAAACAGGGGTCTTGTGGACTGTCCACAGGGGCCTTGTGGACTGTCCACAAGACCCCTGAACATTAACCATTAAAGCGTTCAAAACAAAGAAATCGAAATTTGGCAAACATTTTGAAAAATTTTCGATTTAAATTTTAAAAAAATGAGGAATATTAAGAAAAATTCCAAAAAAATTATTGAAAATACTAGGAAGAACCAAAAATGAATATTTATTTTCTTATTTTTGAAAATCTAAAAAATTTTCATTCTTTTTTATTTTTTTTCCCCATAAATATTCATTTTTGGTTCTTCTTAGTATTTTCAATAATTTTTTTGGAATTTTTCTTAATATTCCTCATTTTTTTAAAATTTAAATCGAAAATTTTTCAAAATGTTTGCCAAATTTCGATTTCTTTGTTTTGAACGCTTTAATGGTTAATGTTCAGGGGTCACAAAATTGGGGACACAAAATTGTCACTACTACTCTCAGTAATAAAAAAAAAAAAAAAAATCAACCCTTCAATAAAGACACACGAGAACAAAAAAAATATTCATAAGGAAAAAAGTAACGCCAGTTGAGAACAAAGAAAAAATAATTTATTCTATTATGTTGTTTTTGCATATCTTCTTTTCACTATATTTCCTTCCTTTTTTATTATGTGCTTCTTTAATTGGAAAAAAACAAATGCAAATAAGTGTGATTCAATATTAAAAGTAATACACATATGTATTAATATTCATCAAAGCGTTGGTCCACTGTTTTAACATTAAAAAAAAAAATAATAATAATAATATATATTTTTTAATGCTCTTTTTAATTTCCAAATATTTTAATAAAATTTCAATTTTTTAAAAAAGTGTACTTTTTTCTAAAAAAAAAAACAAAATTTACTAAATAATATTGTAAAATTTACAAAATAATTATCAAAAGTTAGTACGATATTTTTTAAAAAATCAACTGAAAAAATTATTAAAAAATCAGTAAAAAATCAATAGTTTGTAACGCGAGTTTACAAAAAAGAATTATTAAAAAATAATTTTTTAGT
Organism: Pegoplata infirma; assembly: GCA_963921195.1. Taxonomy (NCBI): domain Eukaryota; kingdom Metazoa; phylum Arthropoda; class Insecta; order Diptera; family Anthomyiidae; genus Pegoplata; species Pegoplata infirma. Next base: position 187,983,154 of record OY992540.1, read on the forward strand.
AAGAATTAGTAAAAAACCTGTAAAGTTGGGTTACAAACCATTTTACAAACTTTTTTACTGACGTATTTTTTTGAGTGTATAAAAACCCATGCAATTTAAAAATTTGCTTCATTCTTTATGCAACCGTCCATGTGAACACAACGTACTTTATCGTTTGTTCTGTCTTTTGTATTTATTTTTTGTAATTTGTGTCTATTAGTGTTATTTGTTTTTTGTGATATTATTTGTTTTTTGTGATATTATTTGTTTTTTGTGATATTAATTGTTTTTTGTCGATTTGTTATTTAAAAAAAAAATATTAATATACATCCCAGCAAAAAAAGTGCGGAGTACTTCTATTTGGAGTGCTTTAAAACTATAACAAATGTAATGAAATACAACAAAAATAACAAAAAACACAAGAAAAAAACACACAAACAGTTTTTTCTACTCCATAAAAAGTTGTTTTTCAGCACTTAACTCATTACCTTCCGCGACACTCCCATACAAAAGTAAGTAGATATTCAGTAGATAAGAAGTACTCCGAGCTTTCAAACAACTTCCAACTACTTCCACGGAGTAGTTCTTATCTACTGAATATCTACTTACATTTGTATGGAGGTGTCGCGGTAGGTAATGAGTTAAGTGCTGAATATCTATGTATTCTGGAGTAAAAAAAACTGTTTGTGTGTTTTTGTCTTGTGTTTTTTGTTATTTTTGTTGTATTTCATTACATTTGTTATAGTTTTAAAGCACTCCACTAGGAAGTGGTAATGACTTTTTTTGCAGGGATATATCAGAAAATTTGCAATTTAAAAGATAAACAAAACTTTCCAGTTGTAGTAAAAAATTTGTGTAATCGAATAGACCTTATACATATTTATAAAAAAAATGCCCGGAGCACCACTTCCCACCGAATTCGTCAAATCGTTTATAGCCAATTATGAAAAACTACCATGTTTGTGGGATCCTGCAAATCCGAACTACTCCAATAGAGATAGACAATTAGAGGCCCTAAGCTACTTGGTTAAATCATATAAAAATATAAAAAGTAATGCTAATTTGTCGCATGTAAGGGCCCTAATTCGCTATTTAAAATGCACATATACTGCTAATATGAAAAAGATTTTAAATGGAGGCACCTGGGAAAAAGATATCAAATGGAAATATTATAAGAATATGAATTTCTATAGGAATATTGCGGAAGCCTCCCTGCAGTCTACAGAAAGTACAAATGATTTGATAGGTCTTAATATTAGTTACGGTGAGGAAACTCCTTCTAATGATGACGATAAATTTGACGAATCGATAGACGAAATAATGAAAAATATATATGTCGAAGAACAAGTTCAACATGATGAACCTGAAATTAGGCCAGAAAAGCCGGTTGTTTAATCAACAGTGCGATTGGAAAATTTAAAAGATTTAAAGCCATTGGAAGTTGTACTTGTACCAAGTGCCGAAAGTAGTGCAAATGCGCTTACACTACAAAAAGTAGCAAGTTGTGCTGATGTAGCTACACAATGTGATCGAGTAATTCCCGCAGGTTTGGCATGTGCTGGACCATTAGAGAAGTATGAAGCGAAATTGGTAGGGCAAATGATAACAAACAGCTTAAAACAGCTAAAGAAACCGTTATTATGGGAAACCGAACTTAAGCTTCATGAAATATTAAGAAAAGGTGTTTTTAATGAATTGTAAGTTATTAATTAACTATTTCATGTATCTTAAGTTAGTTTTCCCAAAATAACGGCTTCTTAACGGTCCAGCATATCCGAAGTCTTTGGAAATTTCTCGCTCATATTGTTTTACCTAGCACTACTTCCAATGTTTCCGTAATAGTCAAGTGTTTCAAATTTTTTAGTTGCACTGTTGATAAAACAACCGGCTTTCTGGTCTAATTTCAGTCATATATATTTTTCATTATTTCATCTATCGATTCGTCAAATTTATTGTCATCATTAGAAGGATAATTGTAGATAGTTTCCTCAACCATATTTCATGTTCTTCGTCATATACAGTGTATCACATAAGTATTTTGCTTACATTTTTTAAGCATAAATTTTAATTTTATTTAGTTATATTATTGAAATTATTTAAAATATCAAAAAAATTTCTTTCTCTAATCATAACAGACACTCTCTCAAATGATAAATGCTAAAAAAAAGTACAACAACTTTCAATTCACTTATGTTTTTGTTGTTTTTTCATTAACTACCTCCCAAATTCAACATCACAAAAGTATTTTGCTTTATGTCGATTACCGTTATTTATTGAGATGTTTCGTTATCCATTTTTCTTTTTTTTTGTTTTTTGCTTTTGAAATATCATTTGTTATGTTATCCTCTATTTTAATTAGTTGAAATTAAGCTCTAATCGCGCACAGGTGTTAAGATTTGACCATTAAAATGCCTAAAGGAAAGGAATTAAATTTTTCAGAGAAAAAAATAATTTTATACCTTCATAATAAGGGTAAATCAATAAAATATATTTGTGAAATGTTTGATCGGTGTCGGCAAACAATAGAAAATGTAATAAAACGAGCAAAAGAACGCGGTAATTTTCAAAATCTTCCACGAAAAGGTCGTCCGAAATTGTTGAATTCAAGAGGTGAGAGACAAATTCTTAAAGAAAACCGGGAAAATCCCCATTTGTCTGCACCAAACATCAACAAAAAGATAAAGGGGACACTACGAACAAGTGTAAGTGACGAAACGGTCCGCCGGGTTCTTAGAGCCAATAATATTAACGGTCGTGTGGCAAGAAAAAAAACATATATTTCTTCAATCAACAAACAAAAGAGATTATCATTTGCTCAACTCCATAAAAATAAAACATATGATTTTTGGAAAACTGTAATATTCAGTGACGAAAGCAAATTCAACCTATTTGGGTCAGATGGACGACGTATGGTCTGGCGAAAGCCAAATGAATCATTAAATATAAAAAATTTAAGACCAACTGTAAAACATGGTGGTGGTGGTCTGATGGTTTGGGGCTGTATGTCGGCCTTGGGAGTGGGCAAGTTGGTATTTATTGATGGCATTATTGATAGACATGTATATTTATCCATTTTGAAGGAAAACTTACATGCTAGTACAGAGCAAATGGGGCTATCTAGAAATGGTTTTTATTTCCAACAAGATAATGACCCCAAACATACCGCCCATGACGTTAAACTGTGGTTGTTATACAACACCAAACATCTGCCAACGCCACCCCAAAGTCCAGACTTGAATCCTACACCCAAAAAAAAACGTGGGTATTCAATACTAAAAATTTAACTAATTTTAGTCCAAAAGGAGCTAGTGCAGAAATTGGTAACCAATACTAAAATTTTTAACCAATATTAGTCAAAACCAGTAAAAATTACTAATGTTAGTACTTTGAAGATACTAAAATTAGTAACCAATTAGTAGATTTTGGTACAATATCACTTACTAAACCTTTTACTGTAGAATTATTTTGAGTGTATTGAAAATCTTTGGGCTCATTTAGACGAAAAAGTCCGCGAACACAACATTTCTTCAAAAGCTACATTAAAAAAAGCATTGGAAGAAGAATGGTCTAAAATAACTCCTGAAAAATGTCAAAAATTAGTGGAATCAATGCCCAGACGTCTGGAATCAGTTCTGGGTAACGATGGATACCATACAAAGTATTAAAATATTTTTTTTTTTATTAAATTAAAAAAAGTATATAGTTTAACTAAAAAAGCAAAATACTTTTGTGACCTTAAAAATGAGCGACACTTTAATATTTTCCTAAAAATCTCATGCATTAGAAATGCTTATTAAGTTTTTATAAAACAGAATTATGTTTAAGTTTCTCTTATTTAATATTCAATAAAACAAAAATTTATTTTTCAAAAAAATAATCTTTTGCGTAGCGTTTTTTTTTATTTTATTATATTTTGCATAAGCAAAATACTTTTGTGATACACTGTATATTTATATTTGAAAATAATTAAAAAACAAAACACACACAGAAAATCACAGTTGAACTTAATGCTACTATCACAGATGATGTATCACAGTTAAACTTATAATCTAATGTTTAATTGTTAAAAAATTATCTTAAAATTATTTAAAAAAGTTGGACATAACGACACAAAGTTAATAAATAATTTTAAAAATAATTAAAAAACACACAGAACATTACAGGTTTAACTTAATGCTACTATCACAGATGATATATCACAGTTAAACTTATAATCTAATGTTTAATTGTTAAAAAATTATTTATAAAAGTTGGACATAACGACACAAAGTTAATAAATAATTTTCAAAAATAATTAAAAAACAAAACACACACCACGGTGCCCTGGATAGGATTTAAATAAAATGTTGGTGTTACTCCAATTTTTAAGTGGATTATGTTTTTAGAAGATAAAAGAAAGAAAATGAGCCAAAAAAGAAAAAAAAGTACTAGGCGCTTTTTTTTTTGGCGGGCAAAAAGATGAATTTCAAAAAAACAAAAAAGAATTTATTCTTTCAAATGCATTAAAATTTCTATATACGGATATAAATTCATCACATATTTACTTATCAGTGATATTTAGATATATATGTAACATATTTTTCCAGATATGAGACTTAAAAGAATAATTTCGCTATTAATTGAAACTAAATGAAATATGTCCTTGTAAATTTTTTATAAATGTAAATTCTTAAAAGTTTTTAGTGTACTACTCAGACGGACAGCAGAACACAAAGTTGCCTCAGTTTAGACCTTAGTGAGTCATAAAATTTTAAAAGAATGAATACTTTTTTGTTAAAAACGTTTTTTCAAAACTAAGAAAAATCGGAAAACGATAGTAAAAATCATTAAAAATGTGTTTGCAATGCCTAAGGAAGAGTAAAATAAAGTAAAAAGTTTAAAAAGAGATCCAGGAAGTGGTTTGGACTATTTGTTTATTGCGAAACTTATGGATGGACTTAATATCCATTTTAAATTTTGTTTATTTCGCCAAAAATCCTTTGCAAATTTTGTTCGTATTGTTGAGGTAACTTCCCCCCTTCAAAATCTAGAAACAGGATCAATATTAAATGTGAAGTAACTGCTAGAGTTAAAATTTTAATTAAAATAAAGAAGAAATTTGATTTAGTCTCACTAAATAGTGAAATTATTCTTTTAAGTCTCATATCTGAAAAAATATGTCACATATATATTTAAATCTCACTGACAAGTGAATATGTGATGAATTTACGTCTGTATAAAAAATTTTTAATGCATTTGAAAGAATAAATTCTTTTTAGTTTTTTTGAAATTCATCTTTTTGCCCGCCAAAAAAAAAGCGCCTAGTACTTTTTTTTATTTTTTGGCTCATTTTCTTTCTTTTAAAGTCCAAAAACATAATCCGCTTAAAAATTGGAGTAACACCAAAATTTTATTTAAATCCTCTCCAGGGCACCGTGACACAGAAAATCACACGTTTAACTTAATGCTAGTATACAAATGATAGTTTTTTTCCTTACTATAATAAATTTTTTTCCCCATCATCTAAAATTTTTAAAACACTAGCTTCAGCTTTTGCAAAAATATTTGGTTTCAATTGCCTGAAACTATCGTAAACCATAGAACCAACTAGTTTCACATGTCTTTTTTCCGAACTCGTTGAATTCCAAAAATGTCTCTGACTCAAGTCCGATAAAAAGGCCACTCTACAGAGGAGAAACGCAAAAGAGGCAGGATATAGAAGATTTTATTCTATATGTGATGAGTTTAAAATTTGATGGCGTCAATCGTGTACAGTGGATCAAAGGTATACGATTTTTTTTTTAATTTTTAAAATTTAATTATTTAAATTTTTAAGGTTTTGTAATTACTCTTCGAGGTTTGCTGAATCTTTGTGACCATCTGTTCGAAAAATACCAAGATGTGGATTACATTCTTCTTGGGAGATTTAACCAAGACGCCATTGAAAATATATTTTTTAAAGCGAGGTCCATGGGTGGATGCAACACCCATCCCTCAATAAACCAATTGCAATATATATTTGCAAGGCTTATTTCCATGAGGGTCATAACATATGTTTATGATTCGAATAACAATTGCACCGATGATGAAGACGTCATGTTAGAATTTTCCTACGCCATTGTGGAAACCAACGAGGAACTTGCGTCAGCAAATCAGTTAAATATAAGAGGTAACAAAGCTGAAAATCATTAACTTTATTTTATTATCAAAAATTTTATTATTTAATAGGTATCGATGATAATACCCATTTAGTTGATTTAGAAGAAAATGATGATTGGGATGATGTCGTTGAAGAGGTGGATGAAGCAGTGGAAGAAGAGGAAAATATTGTTTTGGAATATTTTACAGGATATTCGATATTTAAGGTATTTATTTATTTCACATATATATTTCACTTAATTTATTTAATATAAAAATTTTATTTTTCATTTTTTTTATTCCAGACCATCCTTAACAAGTTCAACTGCGCTAATCGCACTGAAATAGCTGTTGGAGATGCTTCGTCAGCTAACACTTTTACGCAAGCGAAAGCATTTAACACAGCAGAGGATCTTGTTGTTCCATCACAACAATATAATCGTTTTTCGTCAACTGTTTTTAAAATATATTGCAAATTTTTCACAGAAAGTTACGAACTTCTTAAAATTCGTGAACGCCTCATCAAGCACATTGAGTTCAAGAGCGTGATGATTGATGAACCACTGGATGATTGGTTTGACCCAGACCATAGTTGTTTTCAACATCACCAGATGCTTCTTAACTTTTTCCTGACAGTTCTTCTGTATAAAAATTGCAAATATTTAAGAGTCCGTCTTCTTAGAGACAAGAAAGATGCACGATTTTAAATCATCATCATCATTTTTTTCAACTCTTCAAAAATCGGTCTTTTTCAAGACCACCAAACATCGGCCTTTTTCAAGACCACCAAACATTTATAAAAAAGAGAATATTTTTTTGTGACAAAACTTTATCTTTATTTTTTATCTGTATCTTTTTTAAATAATAAAAATATGAGGTAATTTTTGTTGTGATATGATATTTTTTATAAAAAAATATCATATAAGTAAAAAATTAAAAAATAATTTTTTGAAAAAATTTTTTAACCATTTTTGGGTAGTTAATTTTTTTGTTAGTTAATTTTGTAATTTTTTTGTTGAAATTCTTTACATGTTAGCATTTTGAAAAAATTTAATAATTAACTTAATATTTTAATTAATTTAATAAAATGCAGCATAATTTAGATTTTTTTGCAGCATAATTGTTTTTTTTTGCAGCATAATTTAGATTTTTTTGCAGCATAATTGTTTTTCATTTATGCAGCATAACTTGCTGATGTCCCCACTTCTGAGTTCTGCACATCCTTATAAAGTCGACCGTCCTTGCTAAAAACAGACCGTTCTCTTGCTCTTATGAATAACGTGTGACATTATTTTTCCTGCTCTACAAAATAAAAAATATATTATGAAGATCCCAGGTGGACGCTAGGGAGACTTACCTTGTAATTCGGTTTATTTTTGATTAGCAAATGTTGTATTATTATATATAAATCTAAATAACACAAGGTTCTATCTGCAAAAACTATTTCTTTCAGAAACACAAGGTTCTATCTGGCAGTTAGAACCATGTTGTCCGAATTCATGTGCCTTATCGTTGAGCAACAGAGTTCTATCTGTTTTTTGAGACTCAAATTGTGCAAAAACTAATATAGTAACGCGAATTTTTTCAAATACATAATATTATTTAAGGACTAATTTCAAATTATTCAAAAACTGTTTTTAAATTTAGTCAAAAGGGACTTATTGTTAGAAAAGCGATTAACAATATTCAACCTAAGTTTTCTCAATAGTATTGTTGGTGCAAATAGAACCTTGTTGTTCTAAGGAATAATAAAAATTAATTTAGATTTTTACCAAATTAAAATGATTTAAAAAAACAAAACTTGGAAGATTGTTGCTAATTCTAATGTAACCCATAAGAAAAAACCCTAAAGGAAATCAATAGTTATTAAAAATATTTGTTTTAAGTTTTAAAATTTATGGTCCTAATTTTTTTTTTTTTTAATTTATATGAAATATCAGATTTTATAATTTTTAATATAATTTGATAAAATTTTACAAATCCACATTACACCAAAATTCGGATCTAATTAAATCTAACAATATCATATATGATATTATTAGACAATTTTAGATAATTTCTGATACAGCCAATTTTGAGAACAGATTAGATCAATTAAGAGCTGCTACCACTGCACTGTAGGCCAGCCTCCAAGAATTTTGGCCAAAATTAGAATAAAGAGGATAGAAGTCTTTATAGAATACCAAAAGCGGTTTAGGCAGTGGCAGATCACAAATCTGGAATCAAAATTTTGAAATTCAAAATTTAAAAATTTGAATATATAATGCTTAAAATATTTGTTTATAAAGGATAAGGCGACGCTGATTACGAATATGGAATCGAAAATTTAAAATTCAAAATAGCGGATTCAAAATGGCGGTCAAAAATTTTTAAATTTGTATACATTGAACCTTATTTGTTTATGAAGGATATGGTGTCGCTAATTACGAATTTGGAATAAAAAATAGAAATTCTTAATGGCGGATTCAAAATGGCGGCTATAAATTTTAAAATTTGTAATTCAAAATGGCGGGTTGAAAATGGCGGCCATACATTTCAAATTTAAATATATTGAACTTTAATTATTTGTTTCTACTGGATATGGCTTCGATGTTTGCGAATATAGAATCTAAAATTTTAAATTAAACATGGTGGATTCAAAATGGCGGCCATACATTTCAAATTTAAATATATTGAACTTTAATTACACTGTGCAACAAGAAAAATGAGCCTCAATGGCTTCAACGCCATATGAAAGTAGACCATCAAATGGATAAAATCACCAAAGGGTTTTGCAAAGTCAGTTCGCATTTCTTTTTTATAGCCCACTGAAGTTTTTATTTTTTTATCAAAGGAGTTTGGAAAACGTCAAAAATACTATAACAAGAACACATCTGAGCTTCAAAATATGATTTGATGTCTTCAGTGAAATTGTATGGCGGTTCTTTTCTTAGAACATTTTAACCCTCTAACTGCCATTTTAAGGGGTCATTTTAGTCCTTTTTCAAAAACTAAACATAGAAGTCTAATAAGACGTCCATTTAGAGGGTTAAAATGTTCTACAAATATTTTCCTCATAAAATTTCACTAGGGGTTGTCGAATGTTCAAAGTTTGTGCGACATGCGCAAAGTGCTTAAAAAGGGTCAAGTATAAATAATCAATGTTTGTTATTTATTTTTACCAAAGCAGTGTTAAAAAATATCGACAAAAAACAGTGCAAATATACTTTTGAGCTAAAAATGATGTTCTGATGTGTTTTATAAAATTTTATGATGATTCTTTTCTTTGACCAAGTTAACCCTCTAGCTCCCGTTTTAATGGGTCATTTTTGTCCTTTTTTAAACGAAATACAAAAAAGTCTATAAAAAGGCAGTTAAAGGGTTAAAATGTTTTACAAATATTTTCTGCATCAAATTTTACTAGGGCAGAAAGTTCGTCCAGCATATAGAAAATGCTTAAAAATTTTAAAGTATTCAATTTTTTTTTTTATATATTTTTTTTGGGCCGAAATAAAAAAAAAATACAAGTAACAAAGTTAAATTCAACTTTGTCGAATGTATTAATACCCTCCACGATGTAAAAAAGTTTATTTGCAAAAAAAAAATTTAAAAAAAAAAATCCGCGAAAAAATTTTTTTGGTAAAAAAAAAATTCGACGAAATTTTTTTTTTTTAAATGTTTGTACTTGTTTAAATACCATTCGGTGATCGATCTGTTCACATGTGTCAACCAGCCGCCGAATCAAAGCATTTTGTGTTTTTAGGTTATGTTGAATGTACCACAAATTTCGTGGTGTTCTTATATTTTCGTTCATAACTTTTGAAGCGATTTCGCTCAAATGCAATACCAAACTGCTTAGGGCAACAACAAGTAAATATGCTAAGTATTTGTTATATCTGTTTAATACTTTGACCGTGATCACCATTTTAGATATCTTGGGTAAAAGTCGGGTGATGCCGTTCTAGCGGAAATTTGTTGGCGGAGCAAAAATATATTTGAGGACGAAGAAGAATTAGGTGAGGAAAAGACCAAAGCTTTCTTTTCAGTCAAAAAAATGGTCCTATTTGACAAAAAAGTCAAAAAAAGTTTTGGATATAAAAAAATCAAAATTTTTTTTTTATTTTTTTATAATTTTGATTGATTATTTTTTTAATATTTTGGCCACCTCTTTGGCCAAAATATCAAATTCGACCCCCTCTAACCCAGAGAGTCCTTGACCGATCTCGTTGTGTTGCCCTAAGCAGTTTGGTATTGCATTTGAGCGAAATCGGTTCAGCGGTTCAAAAGTTATGAACGAAAATATAAGAACACCTCGAAATTTGTGGTACATTCAACATATCCTAAAAACACAAAATGCTTTAATTCGGCGGCTGGTTGACACATGTGAACAGAATTGATCACCGAATGGTATTTAAACAAGTCCAAACATATTAAAAAAAAAAATATAAACATTTTCGTAAAATTTTTTTTTTTACCAAAAAATTTTTTTCGCGGATTCTTTTTTGTTTTTAAATTTTTTTTTGTTTTTTTTTTTTTGCAAATAAACTTTTTTACATCATGGAGGGTATTAATACATTCGACAAAGTCTAATTTAACTTTGTTGCTTGTATTTTTTTTATTTCGGCCCAAAAAAAATATATAAAAAAAAAATTTGAATACTTTAAAATTTATTTTTAAGCATTTTCTATATGCTGGATGAACTTTCTGTCTTAGACGTGCCCTAGTAAAATTTGATGCAGAAAATATTTGTAAAACATTTTATCCCTTTATCTGCCTTTTTTTATAGACTTTTTTGTATTTCTTTTAAAAAAGGACAAAAATGACCCTTTAAAACGGGAGCTAGAGGGTTAATTTGGTCAAAGAAAAGAATCATCATAAAATTTTATAAAACACATCAGAACATAATTTTTAGCTCAAAAGTATATTTACACTGTTTTTTGTCGATATTTTTTAACACTGCTTTGGTAAAAATAAATAACAAACATTGATTATTTATACATGACCCTTTTTAAGCACCTTGCGCATGTCGCACAAACTTTGAACATTTAACAACCCCTACACTCAAAATAATTACTCTGTTAAATACTCTGTAAAATGACTGTAATCTTAATTCGACAGATATTTGACAAAGTTATTTGTCGAAATACAGATTTTAAGAAAATACTTTGTATTTTCTTGTAACCGAAAAACAAAATGTTATTTGTAATATTACCTTATACTTTGTAATCTCTATTTAACAGATAATAAACAGAGTTTTTAGCTAAAATACAGATTTTAGAAAAATACTTTGTTTTTTCTCGTAACCAAAATACTAAATTTTATCTGTAATTTTACTTAGTGCTCTGTAATACAGTTTTCAAATAAAAATCTCTTAAAAAAACTTCCAAATATTTCAACCCCTCTTTAAAAAGCGTCTTTAATTACAATAAAGTCTTTATGTCGTGTAAAATTGGAGGTACTCGTAAAAAAACTCGTAATTTTCACAAAAATTAAAAAAAGTAAATTTACAATTTGGAAGCATTAAAGCGGCAAATTTACTCGATGTCATTTCCCAATTTTTAACACTACGTGTACATTAATGAAGGAGAAATTGATCAGGAATCAAATAAAATAGTAAAATTCTGGTCGCTTTTATAAATATTTTACAGATAATTCTGTAAATTTACATTTTTTTATTGAAATCATTTTACAGAGTTTTCTTCGTAAAATAACAAAAAATCTTGCTGGTTGGAAATCTATGGTATTTTCTGCTGGCTCAGCAGAGTATCTCTGTAATTTAACAGAGTGATTATTTTGAGTGTAGTGAAATTTTATGAGGAAAATATTTGTAGAACATTTTAACCCTCTAAATGGACGTCTTATTAGACTTCTGTGTTTAGTTTTTGAAAAAGGACTAAAATGACCCCTTAAAATGGCAGTTAGAGGGTTAAAATATTCTAAGAAAAGAGCCGCCATAAAATTTCACTGAAGACATCAAATCATATTTTGAAGCTCAGATGTGTTCTTACTATAGTATTTTTGACGTTTTCCAAACGCCTTTGATAAAAAAATAAAAACTTCAGTGGGCTATAAAAAAGAAATCCGAACTGACTTTGCAAAACGCTTTGGTGATTTTGTCCATTTGATAGTCTACTTTCATATGGCGTTGAAGGCATTGAGGCTCAATGCGATGACCCAAAATTTGTTGCACAGTGTTATTTGTTTATAAACGATATGGCTTCGCTGATTAAGAACATGATAACGAAAATTTAAAATTAAAAATGGTGTATTCAATATGTTTATGAAAATTTTCTAATTCAAACTAACATTTTCAGCCAAGGCTTAGCAGCAAAGTGTTTTCGTGAGCGCATTAATAATAAACAAAATCCAAGAAAGTCGTAATTAACAAGAAAAAATGCAGAAAAGTTTTGTTTATGTAAATTACATCCAAACTATTTTATGGAAATGCACTTAAATGAAGAGGTGTTAACTTTATTTTTATTTTACTTATTTTTTTCTCACAGAGATATAATGTAATCAAACTAAAGATGAAATATTGCACCAAAGTATACCCAGTAAAATTTTTAATTCCAAAGAATCGGTTATGTGTTGCGAATCGAATATTTACCCCTTTAACTGAACATGTCAACTTGTTGACGCTTTTAAACGTATAATTAATTTATGCTCAAACTCCTATAAAAGCGCAAAGGCGCATTTTTACAAGACCGCATTTAAAAAACACGGATAAAAAGTTATTAAATTCTAATCCGGACCATTAAACTGCATTCGAATTTCAGCATAAATGTATCATTAAAAAGCAAAACTTGAGGACGCAGTTTTGCTGGATAAATTGTATATGAATTCTTCGATAATGTTGTTCTTATAAAAACCTGGCAAAAATGCTCATCCATTGCCACTCTCGGCTAATTAAAGTGGTAACCCATAAATATCATCCGCTTAAATGTGTCACTGAATATGTGAGCATTAAGAATTTATAAAAGTCCGAATAAAAGCCGAACTAGCAAAAATATCGCCAAAATCAAAAACACGTGTCGGCTTAATGATAATAGAGATTATTATACATTAATTTGGGGGTCCTATCTATGTATATAATATAACGTATATATGTATGTATATTAGGGGTATAACCAAAATAAGAACCTATCATAACAGTATGGGCAATGTTTTACAGATAACAAAAAACGATATCCGGGGTCATTTTAATCCAAAAACCTTCGGCACCGATTGCAATTTCTAAAACACCAAAAATTTAATTTTTTTTTGATTTTTTTGGTGGGAATCCTTCTCTTCCAACGTTTTTTTGATTTTTCACCGTTTTGCAACAAAAATAAAACAAAAAAAAAATTAGCATACGATTTTTAACATTAGATATTTATATGGGTTGCCTGAATAATTCAAAAATAATATTAGCGAAAACTTTATCGCGATCGGTGCCGAACCTTTTTTAACATTCGCGAAAAAAATAACATACATTTTTTATTGATTTTTCATGTACTTTCTCACTATGATAGGTCCTTTTTGATATTTGCAAAAATATGCAAATGGTTATATCCCTAATGTATATAGTATAGTTTACAGTTTTTTGACAATTACAACTTAATAAAACCGAATTTCGCTAAGTCCAATACACTATTTAATAGGCCTTCAAAAACCTTCGATCTGTATGAAATGTTCATATAGCTCCTTTGGAACAGATATGAAAAAACGAAATAATACCGTGTTCCCCTTCCATTTCCCCTCTTTAACCGCCGAGATGGCACCTAAAAAAAGCCGGTTAATCTTAGATTTCGACCTTCTATAACATACGTGAATTGCAGGACAATCGGAGTGCAAGTAATTTTATCTTCCGTGCTAGTGTAAAAGTGTAATCTGAACGCCATTTTTAAGTTATATGGCAATATCTCAAAAGTTTATGAATGGTCGCAGACGGTCGCAAAATTTTAGTTAGGGGACATATTAAGGAACACTTTGGCCACAGACTAATACAGACTCGACATAAGTGACAGGTGCCAAAAAAGTATTCTTTAACCATATGGTTAATATTTTCAAATTATTCTACGAATTAGGTTAGAAAGAGAAAACTGATATAACGCGCCATAAGAAAAATAGATGTCAGATCGGTTTTTGTTGTTGCACTCACTCCTAAGTCGTAGAAAGTGTTGCCATGTTAGCGTAAAACGGACTATAAACCGCTCTGTTTTCTCCTAAAATCGCTTAGTTCTTCCCCATTTTTTCTTATAAAACTCTACTGTCGAGCCTGTATATAGTCTGTGCTTTGGCATTAAAGGTTTTCCAATATCGCTTGTAGCTTTTTGGAGATCGATGTTGAAAAATGGCGATTTTGAAAAAAAAAATTTTTTGGGAAACTTAAATTTTATACCTTCTTTAGATAACTATTGAAGTGTTTTAGATTTTTGTATGCTAATAAGAACTTCTTAAGTGATTTCTGAATGATTTTTAGTAAAAAATTCTTTAATTTACAAAGTTTTTCTAATATAATAAAAAAAAAACTGTCACAAAAATCCGAAATTTTGTCTTTGACCTCTTGCCAAAGAAAATCAGTTAGCCACAATATTACAATATTTTATTTTCATAATATTGAACATTCCAAGATTTTTAATACATCAACAGAATTTGGATGCAGCGAAATGGACTTTTGGCCAAAAAACGGAGATGCTGGCCCACTGTGCCTACCAGATTAATTAAGATATCTATCTATATATATAAAGATGGATGTATGTATGTGGGTATGTATGTATGTTCCGTATGGACTCGAAAACGGCTGGACCGATCTTGATGAAATTTTCAGGGAATATTCAGAATAGCCTGGTGAGTAACACTGTCGGATTTTTTATTTCCCGTCTGTGGGCGGAGGGGCGTGGCAAAATCTAATTTTTGCATTCCAAATGACATCTATATATAAAAAATGGATGGACCGATTTTGATGAAATTAAAATTAAAGATAGTACTAACTGAGTACTCACTATGTGCTAAATTTGAGCGTTATTGGACAAAAGAGCGTAAAATGCCATGCCACTTTGTATTGAATTGAAAGTTATTTCTGCATACTCCGTAATAATGCAAAAAACGGCTATATGTATGTTCCTTATGGACGCGAAAACGGCTGGACCGATCTTGATGGAATTTTCAGGGAATATTTAGAATAGCCTAGGGAGTAACAATGTGCTGTCAGATTTTTGATTATCTGTCTGTGGGCGGAGGGGCGTGGCAAAATCGATTTTTTTAATTGCACCATTATTGACATCTGTATATAAAAAAGGTATAAACCGATTTTTATGAAATTTAAACCAAATAAAGCAATTACTAACTATGTGCCAAATTACAGCATTATCGGAAAAAGGGTCGTAAAATGCCACGCCCCTTTGTATTGAATCTATCTTCTATCTATATGTATAAAATTGGATGTATGTATGTGGGTATGTTCCGTATGGACTCGAAAACGGCTGGACCGATCTTGATGAAACTTTCAGGGTATATTCAGAATAGCCTAGGAAGTAACACTGTGCGGTCAAATTTTTGATTTTCTACCTGTGGGCGGAGGGGCGTGCCAAAATCGAATTTTCACATTGTACCACTAATGACATCTATATATAAAAAACGGATGGACCGATTTTGGTGAAATTTAAACCAAAGATAGTACTAACCGAGTACCAACTATATGTTAAATTAGAGTGTGATCGGGCAAATGGGCGTAAAATGCCATGCTTTTTTGTCTGTGGGCGGAGGGGTGGGCAAAATTGCATTTTTACATTGCACCACAAATGACATCTATATATAAAAACGGATAGACCGATTTTAATGAAATTTAAACCAACGATAGTAATAACCAAGTACTAACTATGTGCCAAATTAGAGCGTCATCGGACAAATGGGCGTTAATTGCCATGCCCCTTTGTATTGAATTGAATGTTATTTCTGCATGCTCCGCAATAACGCAAAAACTGTTGATTCAATTTTAATTAAATTTTCAGCACTGATAGTGTTAACCGAGTGCGGAACTATATTCCATGTTATACTACGATTGGAAAAAGGGGCGTAAAATGCCACGCACCTTTGTACTATACTGGACGTTGTCTGCCTGTTTCGCAGTCACGCAAAAACAGCTGAACCGATTCTCTTTCACTACATACAGTGCTAACCAAGTGCATATGTAGGCCATATAAGATGGTTATTGGAAAAAGGGATCAAAATTGCAACGCCCTTTGTACTATACTGACCGCGATTGAACAAAGAGTCGTAAATTGCCACGCCCCTTTGTTTATACTGAACGTTATATCTGCCTGTTTTGAAATCACTCAAAAACGGATAAGCCGAATCTGTCACTACTGATTGAACTAACCGAGCGGGAATTGTAGGTCATATGTAGAGCGCGATTAGGCAAAAAGGTATAAAATGTCACTCCCGTTTTTCATAAATAAAAAGCTATTTCCTCTTCTTTCGCAATCACACAAAAACGGCAAAACTGATGTCAATGAAATTTGCAGCACAGACAGTACTTAACGGCTGAACCGATTTTGTTGAGATTTCTCTATAGATAGTGCTAACCGAGGGTGGAACAAAAGGTTACTAGCTGGCCCCGGACCCGTGCTTTAATTCTGTCCGACACTATATTTAAATTAAGATGCAATATAAAACCGTTTTTTTTTCTTAGGGCCAGCAACGCGGACCGGGTATAGCTAGTAATTACATAAAGGACCAGATTGATTTTTTTACTTGGGTATCACTGTCCTGACTTTGTGTTATGTATGAATTAATTATAAATTGAAAACCTTGAACAAAAAATAAAAAAAAACTTATTTAAAATTTTATTAACTTTCTATTACAGATTCAAAAATGGCTTATACCACTTTTAAAACTCGCCCTTTTTTTGAAAAATTTAAGAATGTTTTGTTGAGCCTGCCAACGTACGTCACAATTGTGACAAATAGTCGAACTGTCAAGGCTCACAAACTTATGCTTTGTACAGCCAGCCCGTTTTTACGGGATATTCTGTCTAGTTTGCCATTTGAGAATGATACTCTAATCATTCCAGATATTGAAGGTAAACCGTGTTTTTTTTTAATTTTATATATATTTTATTGATGTTTTGTTACATATTTTTATATTCTTTAATGAGTTGGTGAAATTTATATTCACGGGTGAGTGCTGTATATCGGGAAATAATTTGTCCCGGTTTGTCACTGTGTGCAGTGCGTTAAAAAATCAGTGTAAAACCAGCATGGAACCAATGAGTAAGAAAAAAATAAATATTAGTATTTTTTTACACATTTTTACATTTCATATTTACATACGATTAGCGTTTCTAAAGCAATTTTTAAAGTTATTTTTACTTGGGTATAGAGTAGGGTGGATCAAATTTGGCTTTTTGGCGAATTTCGTTCCGGCTCACCGACGATGTGTTGGAATAGACCTAAAAACAATGTGGTTAAATTTTCATGCCGATCGGTGGTCATCTTCCGCTGTATTTATTTTAAAAAGTTGCCAAAATTACAAAAATCACGAATTTCGTTCCGGCTCTCAATCTAAAGTTTTTATTGCATTTATATGTACATATGTACATATATATAAGTTCGTTTGACAATTTTTTTTTTTTTTTGAAAAAATACGAGATTCTTAAACAGCGCGTGTAACGGTCTGTTTCCAGGATATTTTGGGAAAATTGCTCTTTTTTTAAAAACTCAACATTTTTAGTTAAAAACTTTTCATTTTGCACTAGGTTTATTATAAATTATAAAACTTAATAAAGAAATGTTGGATTTTAAGAAATTCTTTAACCCTACACAGCTTTGGTCCCTAAATGACCCATGATGAACAAATGCATCTAGCAATAAACCGCTTTTAACGGGCGACTAACCATTGGGAACATATTTTTTTAATTAAAAATGGGAGCGTGAGTAAAGATGGGATCGTGAGTAGAGATGGGAGCGTGAGTGAATTCGACCAACTCACGCTCACGAAGAAAAAAAAATTTCTCACGCAAGAAATTTTTGAATTTTGAATACTTATGACGCAGGGTTACATGAGTGTCACATTTTAATCTTACTCAAGCTGAATTTTGACGTGTTTCATTTTTCTGTCACCATAAAAAATCATGCAAAATCACGAAATTTTACTCACGTTTAACAGTACAATTTTAAAAATTATATTTTTAATGCAAATGAAAGAAAAAAGTTTAAATAGCATTCAAATAGTATTCCCGCTTAAATGCACCCACCCTTAAAGCATTTTCCGTACCACCCATTAACCATTTATTTATATCTGACACAAAAAGTAATTCACATTTAAACAAGAATATTGCGGAATAATTTCAATAGAATATTTACTTGCTGTGTTCTGGCATTTAAGGGGACAATGCTTTCGGGGTGGGTGCATTTAAACGGGAAATAGTATATAAACTTGTTTAAGTAAAATATATGGATCACTTTTTTATTTTGCATCAAAAATATAATTTGTACAAATGCACACGTGACACAAATTTCACGTGATTCACTCGTAAACGTAGGGTAGCCAGATATAGAATTGTCAAGAAAAGTACATTAAGGAAAAAAAGAAGTACAATTAAAGGTGGCTTCAGACTATAATATTTGTAATAATATCTGTCAAAATTTTTTGTAAAATCTATAAAATAGTATGGTATAAACACAAATCGGTATAAAACCAAGAGAAATACGGATTGAAAAATGACAAGCGGGTACGTATTCTCATTTTTAGAAATTTCTCTAAAAATGAGAATACGTACACTCAAAATAATAACTCTGTTAAATACTCTGTAAAACGACTGTAATCTTAATTCGACAGATATTTGACAAAGTTATCTGTCGAAGTACAGATTTTGAGAATATACTTTGTATTTTCTTGTGACTGAAACAAAATTTTATTTGTAATTTTACTTTGTAATCTTTAGTTGTTTGCTAAAATATAGATTTTAGAAAAATACATTGTTTTTTTCTCGTATTCAAATTACTAAATTTCATCTGTAATTTTATTTACCACCATGTAAACAGTTTTCAAATAAAAATCTCTTCAAAAAACTTCCAAATATTTCAACCACTCAGCGTCTTAAATTACACGAAAAGCTGGTAAATTTAACGAGGATGTCGTGTATAATTGGAGGTACTCGCAAAAAACTCGTAAATTTTACAAAAAAAGTTAATTTACAATTTGGAAGCATTAAAGCGGGCAAATTTTCACAACGGCATTTACCAATTGTCAACACTACTTGCACATAAAGAAAGCAGAAATTGCTCAGAAATTAAATAGTGACCATTAGGTAAAAGCCATATCAAGCGCATTTAAAATATATATAAGAAAGTCGAAGCATTCTTAATCGATTTCCCTTTAATTTTATTAAAATTTTTATTGGAAAGACCCCGCTTAAAGGTAGAAACAGAACAAGCACGGCACGGGGGACGGTTGCCGTTGCCGGAGAATATAGGCCCAAAACAATGACGGCGACGGCAAAAAATGTCATTTGTTTGTCCAGTGGTGCTAACTTTTAATAAAATTAGAGTAATTTTACGGAAAAAAACCGCTTATCACATAGTAAATGTGATTAAGTTGGCACTACTGTACGTTTGTTACACCATTGTGAATGAAAAAATAAAAAATGGTTGTGAAAATACGGCAACCCTGGAGTGTGAGAGGGAGGGAGATTGAGAGAACCCGGAGATAAAATAAAATAAGTTTTAATTTTTTGTCGTGCCGGTGACGGTTTTTAACTGTCAAATCGTATGGAAAAAGTCGTGCCGGGCTTGTTCTGTTCAGACCTTAAATGTGGTACTTAAAATGAGAAGTTTATGAAAAAACCGTCGAACATCTAGCGAGTTTACTATATAAATAATTTCTACAAAGTTTAGCATTCGAGTGCGAAACATTTAGGCGGGCGCATTTAAATGATGGCACTTGCCCTTATTTTGTGTCAAGTTATTACTTATCCATGCTTCTTGGTAAAATTCTGGTCGCTTTCGCGCTTTCAACATTATACAGATAATTCTGTAAATTTACAGTTTTTTTTATCAAAATCATTTTACACAGTTTTCTTTGTAAAATAACAAAAAATCTTGCTGGTTGGAAATCTATGGTATTTTCTGCTGGCTCAGCAGAGTAAATCTGTATTTTAACAGAGTGATTATTTTGAGTGTATACGCTTTTCATAAGATCAGGGTTGTATTTGTTTTGATAATATTTGAGATGTGATGGTGTGAATACGCAAAGGATTTTTTAAAAGATTTTTTGACAAGCGGAGAAAATTTCGTATTATTTAAGATACGTATTTTCTTACGACTCAGTATTATAGTCTGAAGTGGGCTTAAGAAAAAAAAAAGTACATTGTGTTTTTCACACCTCGGCAGAACCAACATTAACCTCGAGTTGCGAGTTGATTATGAATCTGATGTGCCTAGGGTTGCCAGATACTAGAAGTCAAATAACTGGACAGTAAACAATTTTCGACTGGATTTTAAAAAAGTAACTGGACCATTCATCATTTTTTTTTTTGAATAATTTAAAAAAATTTAATCGAGTTTTATATGTGAGATACATATTTATACCCTCCAACTACAGTATGGGGGTATACTCACTTTGTCATTCCGTGTGTAACGCATCGAAATATCAGTCGGGGACCCCATAAAGTATATATATTATTGATCAGTGATCGATTCTAAGACTTTCTAGCGATGTCCGTCCGTCTGTCCGTCCGTCCGTCCGTCTGTAGTTAACACGATGCAGTCCAAAATAAAAGAGCTAGATCCCTCAAGTTTGGCACAAATATGTCTTGTGTTCCTAGGCAGGTTAAGTTCGGAAATTGGCCAAATCGGAGCAGGGGGAAAAAAGTTCCCCCTTGAAGAACTAAACCAACCTCTAAAAAAATACACTTTTTTTTGTATTTTTGTTAAGTAAATGAAACATTTGGTATATTTATCGCGATGGGGAGGTGCTCTCAACGTCCCCCACTGACCTTATCAACCCCCCCCCCCCCAAAAAAAAAAAAAGATACGCCCCTGACAAATTTTTGTTTTAATTTTTTTTTTACATTTTGGAGGGTATAAAAGATTCGGCACAGCCGAATTTAACACTCACTTGTTTTATTTTGGACTATATTTCAAATACCTATAACATCAATTAAATGGCCGTCTCTTTTTGCTACTGCAAATGTGGCGAAATGGTTAAACTCCACTGCTTTTCGAGCATCTCAAAACGTTGATGTTTAGCTCGTCATTGGTCTAAGGCGTATATTTTTCTTTTAAAATAATCCCACAAAACTAAGTCCAACGTGGTCAAATCTGAAAGTCTAAAAGGCCAGTTCAAATTCCCAGGACTTTTGATATCAAAAAGGGCGACAACAATTGTCCCTTAATTGCAGATTTGAACCCTCCAGACTCATTTTTGTGAGGTTATTTGAAAAGCAAAATGTACGACAAAATCCTCAGATCATCGACAAGCTCATGGAAAACATTCGTGCCTAAATCAACGCTCGACTGCCCGAGATGTTCAAAAAAGTAATAAAAAAAAGGAGTGAAAATGACGCAAATGGAGAATATTGTACCGTAGCCAAAAGAGACATTTATGTTTTATTCATGGATAATGTTTTATTCAAAAAGTAGTCCAAAAAAATTGTAAAATATATTTAATAAAAAAAATAGTTGTTAAAATTAAAGAAACTCTTTTAAAACTGGACAAATTGTATTTTAGCTGGAAACTGGACCAGACCAATAATAACTGGAAAATCCAGGCCGTCTGGCAACCCTAGATGTGCCACTATTATATTTCGACGAAAATCAAAATCTTCGCCAGATACGTTTTTTAAAAAAATCGCCGTCAAACGTTAAAAATTTATATTTTACGCTTATCAAAAAACGACATTTATAAAAAACATATTGCAAAAAAGTTTTTGAGCAACAAAACCGATCAAATTAAGTAAATAAAAAAGTTTTAATCGCGGAATTTACAATTCGTTATTTTTCCCCCGAAAACGCGAAGGTTTTAGCTCTGAATTTAAAAGTGAAATTCTTTCTGAAATGAAAGGATGAATCAATTGGATTATGTTGTAACGATGGTAAAGTTCAATTAGAACCATTTGCAAACCAACCTGAACTCCTTTACAGCATAATTACAGAAACCACCCTGAACACACACACTTTCTAGATAATATTCGGAAATATAATGGATGCTTTCAAATGACATCTTTTGTAGGTAATCGAATTACAGAAAATGGTTTTATGCCCACCTTTAAAGTTCAGGGCCAGGTGTATCATTTAGTTGGTAGTTTACTACCAAAGCCTGAAAATAATCCAGAATTCTTACAAATTTACTTCGTTGGTGAAGACGAAAGAGAGGCTACTCTTAGATGTCAAAATTTTCCAGGCACAAAACAGGGATTCGTGAAACAACTCCAACGAATGTTGCATGAAATCAACAACTATATTAAAGGACTAAAAACTATTATTGATAAAGTACCTCAAAATTGTGAAAACTTTCAAGTAGTTATTCATGCTGACAGACGCCCTGCTATCGAACATAGAGGTCGTTATAACACATGTATAACACGTTATAAACATGTCACGAGTTGAGTTGAGGGTGGGTTGTACAAGCCTAAAAATAAGTGAATTTTCTAGGCAAGTCCATGGCGCTCAGACTTAAAATAGTCCATTGTACCATCACAAAGTTGCTCTGGTAATTGTTAGTCAACAATTTAAAGCCCGTGATATTATTATTGGAAGCCATAATAATCAACGTCACCGAATAAGTGAAATTCATCGTGCGTACGATTCCCTTCAATATCCGCTTTTGTTCTGTCGAGGAGAAGACGGTTATTCAATTAATATATCTTTGAGAGACCCAATTACAAAGGTTCCTCTTCCACGAAAAACAGTTGCCAACTTTTATGCATTTCGCCTCATGTTGAGAGAAAATGAACAAAATCATATATTCTTTTATCGCTCTCTATTCAGCCAATTTGTAGTAGATATGTACGCTAAAAAGAAGTTAGATCAGACAATTATGTCCACTTGAGAGATGCACTTGGACAAGGAGACACAAATGCGGCTGATCTTGGTCAAATAGTAGTACTCCCATCAACGTTTACTGGAGGCCATGGCTATATGCATGAAAGAACCCAAGATTATGGTGGATCGAATTTGGCTTTTTGGCGAATTTCGTTCCGGCTCACCGACAGATGTGTTGGAATAGACCTAAAAACAATGTGGTTAATTTTCATGCAGATCGGTGGTCATCTTTCGCTGCCGACATGACGTTGAAAATCCGATTTCTTAAAAAAATAGTATTCATTTTAAAAAATTAACAAAATTACAAAAATCACTTAATCTTCTTTTTTATTTCAGTCAATCATTTCAATTTGATCATTTTTTCTTAGAAAAAAATTTCAGCTTAATAAGACATTGTTAACACCTCTAAAATGGTTGCCAAAAATGACCCATACATTTTGCCCTAAACTCAAAACCAGCAAATTTAAATTTTTTTTTTTTTATTTTAAGTTGCACAATCTAATTTAAGTTGACAAAAATTTTTTTTGAAAAAATACGAGATTCTTAAACAGCGCGTGTAACGGTCTGTTTCCAGGACATTTTGGTAAAATTGCACTTTTTTTTAAAACTCAACATTTTTAGTTAAAAACTTTTCATTTTACACTAGATTTATTATAAATTATAAAACTTAGGGCGTGTGTGAAACGGTAGCAAAGTATGCTTGATAGTAAATTTTTGACTCTATTGAGATGAATAAAATTTCACTAGCCCATTGGGCTAGTAGAAATTTTGACATAGGAATAGAAATTTTTGAAATACAAACATTTGAAAGAAAAAAATATAAAAACAAACAAACAATTAAAAAACAAATTATTTAAATTTTTTTTTTTATAAAATTATTATATTTTTTTTTAATTCATATCGCTTGGATGATGGCTCAGGAGAAGAGGCAAAATTAGTGAATGCGTCGTAAATAAAAGAACGATTTGTGTATATGTATGTTGTAAAGAAATCAAAGAGACAAATTCCGGAAGTTTTATCCGAAAATTTATCATCGTCGCATTCAAACTCAACGGAAAAGAGGGAGTGTTGATTTTCAGATTTTGGAACGCTTTACCTTTACGGTAAAGCGGTCAAATTGATTGCTGCGGGGTTACTGTTGTATTCTGGTCCATCTGAATAATATTTCGTTAATTAATTATGTGTGTACTATGTGTCCAGAATAAAAAAATGTTTTTTTCAAATAAAATAATTTTATTTTAAGTTTTATGATTGTGTTTAAAAAAAATATTGGACAGAAAGCTTAGACTTTTTTTACAGGAAACATGTCTCAGAATCGCGACTTTTCTGTGGAACAACTTGCTAGAATTTAAGAAAGTTTTTTTTATAATTAAAGTCTCAGATTCGGATACATTTTGGTGAAGAAAAATCTTTGTGATTTTAAACAAGCCTAAGATTCTGAGAAATTTCTCCTACTAAAAAGATTCTATATTTGTTTCAGAAACAATTTTAGATGCTGAAAAATTTTGCGTATAATAAATAGATCAGAATTTGAGGCTTTGTTTTTTTAAAGCAAAAACAAATTCATTTAATAATTTTAACGATTGCATTTGTTAATAAATTGCAATTTGCAAAGAAAAATGTTTCATAAAAATATTCAGTTTTTAATTTATTTTATTAACTGCCAAAAATTTTCTGTTGTCAAAAAAGATATCATTTCACACAGCAGAAATATAAAAATTTCTCACCATACAAAAAATATTTTTTACCTCAGTACTTTGCTATCGTTTCACACACGCCCTTAATACAGAAATGTTGGATTTTAAGAAATTGTTTAACCCTAAACAGCTTTGGGCCCTAAATGACCCATGATGAACAAATGCATCTAGCAATAAACCGCTTTTGGCGGGCGACTGGACCATTGGGAACATATTTTTTTTAAATTAAAAATGGGAGCGTGAGTTAAGATGGGAGCGTGAGTAGAGATGAGAGCGTGAGTGAATTTGACCAACTCACGCTCACGAAGAAGAAAAATTTTCACGCAGGAAATTTTTTAAGTTTGCATACATTTTACACAGGCTCACGTGAGTGAAACATACACTCAAAAAATAAAACTGTAAAGTTAACAATTTTTTTTAGTTAAGTTGAGTTAACTGGCTTTTTAGCAAATTTTTAGTTAAAATCCGCGTTTTAACTACTTTTTTTAGTTAAGTTCAATTTACGAAAATGCTAGTTTTGAACAAATTTTGAATTAATTTTTTTTGTTGACTTTAAAACTGAGTTAACGAATTTTTACTAATTAATTTGCTGATTTTTCGTAACATATTTGTTAAGTGAAATGAGTGATTACTATTTTAGAAATTTCTTGTGTAGCCTCCTATGCAAATCTCATAAGTTCTACTTAAGCTGAACTTAATGCTGTGAAAAAATTGAAAAAAATAGGTGAAGTGAAAAAAAAAATTACAAGATGTTTTGTTAATTTTAGTTTACGAAAAGTAACGGAATTTTTAGCTGAATTCAAAAAATTTGCTTGTAAATATGTACATAAAAATGTTACGAAATTTTCAGCTAAATTTTTAGTTAAAGTTACGTTTTTTTTTTTGCTACATTCATTCTACGAAAAGTTAGCAAAATATTTTTAGTTAAATTAACTAGAAATTTAGTAGGCCCAAAATCAGGTGCTTTTTTAGTTAAATTTAACTAACTTTTTGGCTAACTTTACAGTTTTTTTTTTTTGAGTGTATTAAACTCGTTCATGCTGAAATCACGCTCACGAAAACTCAACATAACTATATTTTGGCGTGTTTTATTTTTCTGTCACCATAAATTTAACTCATGTGATACACTCGTATCACATGAAATTTGTGTCACGTGTGCATTTGTACAAATTATATTTTTAGTGCAAAATAAAAAAAAGATCCATATATTTTATTTAAATAAGTTTATATATTATTTCCCGTTTAAATGCACCCACCCGAAAGCAACATTCCTTAAATGTCAGAATACAGCAAGTAAATATTCTATTGAAATTATTCAGCAATATTCTTGTTTAAATGTGAATTACTTTTTGTGTCAGATATAAATAAATGGTTAATGGTGGGTACGGAAAATGCTTTAAGGGTGGGTGCATTTAAGCGGGAATACTATTTGAATGCTATTTGAACTTTTTTTGTTTCATTTGCATTAAAAATATAATTTTTAAAATTGCACTGTTAAACATGAGTAAAATTTCATAAGTTTGCATGATTTTTTATGGTGACAGAAAAATGAAACACGCCAAAATTCAGCTTGAGTGAGATTAAAATGTGACACTCATGTAACCCTGTGTAAAATGTATGCAAAATTCAAAAAATTCTTGCGTGAGAAATTTTTTTTCTTCGTGAGCGTGAGTTGGCGAATTCACTCACGCTCCCATCTTTACTCATGCTCCCATCTTTACTCACGCTCCCATTTTTAATTGAAAATACATGTTCCCAATGGTTAGTCGCCCGCCAAAAGCGGTTTATTGCTAGATGCATTTGTTCATAATGGGTCATTTAGGGCCCAAAGCTGTGTCGGGTTACAGAATTTCTTAAAATTCAGCATTTCTATATTAAGTTTTATAATTTATAATAAATCTAGTGCAAAATGAAAAGTTTTTAACTAAAAATGTTGAGTTTTAAAAAAAGAGAGCAATTTTCCCAAAATGTTCTGGAAACAGACCGTTACACGCGCTGTTTAAAAATCTCGTATTTTTTCAAAAAAAAATTTTGTCAAATGAACTTATATATACTTGAAATAAATGCAATAAAAACTTTACATTGTGCAACTTAAAATCCAAAAAAAATTTTTCTTTAAATTTGGTGGTTTTGAGTTTAGGGCAAAATGTCATTTTCGGCAACCGTTTTAGAGGGGTTAACAATGTCCTATTAAGCTGATTTTTTTTTTTTCTAAGAAAATATGATCGAATTGAAAAGAGTGACTGAAATAAAAAAGAAGATTAAGTGATTTTTGTAATTTTGGCAATTTTTTTAAATAAATACTATTTTTTAAGAAATCGCGGATTTTCAACGTCATTTCGGCAGCGGAAGATGACCACCGATCTGCATGAAAATTTAACCACATTGTGTTTAGGTCTATTCCAACACATCTGTCGGTGAGCCGGAACGAAATTCGCAAAAAAGCCAAATTCGATCCACCATATTTTTCATTAAATTGATGATATCGGCCACTTCTGCCATGGTGTATGTTCGGGTGTAAGGAGTCTGAAATAAAAATATCTATCACTAAGTGGAGGGTATAAAAATGGATAATAAAAACAACGACCGTAGAGGCCGCCGCGCTTATAAGGATACCCAACGACCGTAGAGGCCGCCGCGCTTATAAGGATATCAAAAAGTTGTGGAAGGTGTCCAAATTCTGGCTTCCAAATTTCGTGGAGAGCAAATCAACGTTTACTACGTAAAATTTTTTAATATTTAGTACATTTTTAATTTTTTTTCAATTTTTTGTTTGTTTTTTATGTAAAAAAATACCGTTATTATGAAAAAATAATAAAAACAACAAAATCAAAATTTTGATGTATTTATTTTATTTGAATTCATTTTTTTTTTTTTTTTCAAAAATAAAATAATTTTTTATTTTATTTTTTTATTATTTTTTTTTTAATTTTTAACTGTTTCTGATATTTTTCTGACGTTATCTCAATATTTCTAAAAAAAATACCTTTTTTAAGTAGTAGCGGGTATTTCGTACCATTTTGCCCAACATTTTACGTAGTAAACGTTGGTTTGCTCTCCACGAAATTTGGAAGCCAAATTTGGCCACCTTCCACAACTTTTTGGTATCCTTATAAGCGCGGCGGCGTCTACGGTCGTCGTTTTTACTCAAACAGAAATTTTGTTTGTACAAGCAGCACAACCCACCCCATACACAACACAACTGGCATGTACAATCTCGTTTTTGCGCAAGTAGTTTGCGTAGTCTATTTGGCCCATAAGGTATAATCAGTCTATCGTATGCTGGTTGACATCTAGTTTCAAAACGTTTTTACTCAATTTTTAGACTTTAAATGGCTACAAATTTAGCAGAAAAGAACTTTTGGGCAAAAAAAAAATTGGACTAGTTTTTTATATTACTGATCTTTTTGTATTCACAGATTCATGTAAATGTGTGGACAAAAAAAATAATTGACAGCTAAACTCAGGTATCAAGAGGTGCAAAAGAAAATTATTATTGCCCATATCTTCAAAAGTATTTATCTGAATTCTATCATTCAAAAAGCATATGAATCAACAATCGTCTCCTTTTATACAAATACACTCAAAAAAATTCAAAAAAAAGATTTTTTGATGCAAATGCTGTTTTTATATACATTTTTCAATAATTTATCCCTTCCGTTAAATTTTATTTAAACCTGCATAAATCGAAAATTTAACATTTTTTATATAAAATTAAGTGCTGCATTTTTTGTGATATTTTAAATAGTTCTAGTGAGATTTCCACACAAAAAAATATTTGGTGTATGTTTTGTAATTTTAATACTTACATTAGACTTAAAAAAATATAAACAGTAAATATTGACTTTTTTCGTTGACAATGCATTTTATCTTATTTTCTTGATTTAAAAAAATCATTGTTTTATTTTTATAATTGAAAATGCACTTGTTACAAAAAAAAATTAAGTGTCTTTGAATCTTGTTTTGCAAAAACTCATTTTAAAAAATTTTATTGTTTATTCAATTTTGAAAGTCTTCGAATCTTTTTGGTGCTTAAATAAATTTTAAAAAATTAATTTGTTATTTAAATTTAAAAAAAAAAATGCGAAAATGCCTCCAAAGGGTTGTAATTCTTTTAATTTATCCGATCATAAAAAAGTGAACTTTTTAAAAACTAAGAAAAATTACTAAAGAACTGTTGAAAGAGACTAAAATAAATAATTAAATCTTTCACCAAGGTCCTTTTATTTGCAATAAGTGTCAAAAATTGTTAAATAATAAAATCTCGAAAAAAATAAAATTGTAGTGTTGAATTTGAATCAAATAGTGTTTAAAAAAATAATAGTAAAAATAATAAAAGTCCTTTTAATTTCAATTTTTCTTCCGATAATTCCGAAAACAACTCTGACTGTAGTGTTTCAGATGCCGGTAGTATCAAATCCGTAAAAAGTATGATAAAAATGGATTCATTAAAGAATAAAAATGCGACTTAAAAACTATTAAATAAGTCGCCTGTAAAGAAACGTAAATTGCGACAAAAATAAAAAAATAAATTGCGACAAAAAAATATAAAAACAGACGTTTTTGAAATAAGTGAGAGTGAAAATGATACAAATCTTAACTTAATGTTATTGGAAAAATTAAAAAAAAAAGTTTATTGAAACCACCGACGTAAACAAAAAAATTTAGATATTAACATTATTCAGTAATATGCCAGAAAGAGTAATTAAAGAACATTTTCCTGCTACGGATTATTTAATACAAACTTCTAAAAAGGTATGTGCCGAAAAAGGAGTTTTAGAAAGTCCATCAACAGCAATTGAGAGAAAGCGTTGAAGTGACAATACAATTAAAACAGTATAATGATGAAGAACATTAGCAGCGTGATCGATTTTTGTAACTGAAAGATTTTAAGCATCAATTAAAACTAATTTATAAAGTTAAATAAATACATATAAAGTTTTTAAAATTAAAATTGGATTTGTTAAGTTGTGTAAATTATGAGTTTTTATCAGACCTAATAACCCAAGTTTTGCCACTAGAACCAAAAGAGATCTATTATTCGAGTGCAAAATTTGGCGGAAATGCGTCTGGAAAGCTTTTTGATGCGTACAATAATTATCGGAAAAAGCTAGCAGATTCGGGGTTTTTAAAGCGCCGAGCATATATAAGTAAAAAGATATGTTATGCTGTTACCCAAGACGATTCGGAAGCTTTAGAGTTTGAGATTGGCAACCCTGCATTAAAACTTCAAACAACAACTTATTTTTTGAGCTCTGTAAATTTATTAATATTTTCATTTTACTTTTTATTGAAACAATAACAAAGTGCCTTAAATACAAAATAATTATAAATTGTGCCATAACAGTGAAATTTTAAAAACATGTAATACCCCTTGCTAGTCGATTCTGCGCGCCTGGTGTTTAAAAAACTTGTTTCAAAAAATTTCTAAGCCTTTTTTGGCATCCGCTTTTTTGAAATGTGTTTTTAAAATGCTATTTCTTCGAAATAATGCCAATTGGTTTCAAATTGAAATAATGCCAATTTGTTTTAATAAAAGCTAGAAGATCATAGATGTTATTTAAAAAAACCTTTTGATGGGCATCGCTCTAGTGGTTACTGAGATACACCAGTTTTAAATAAAAAATCTGGCAGCACTGACAAACAAGCAATATGGCAACTCTGGTAACAAAAATTCAAAGCTTCTTTAATTTTTCCTCTACAAGCTCATGCAAGAATTTTTAAAATCGGTCCATTAGTTTCTGAGATATGGCGATTTTTAAAGTTTAAAAACATGAAATACCCCCTGCTAGTCGATTCTGCGCGCCTGGTGTTTGAAATACAGGTTTCAAAAAATTTCTAAGTCTTTTTTGGCATCCGCTTTTTGGAAATGTGTTTTTTAAATGCTATTTTTCCGAAATGATGCCAATCGGTTTTAATAAAAGCTAGAAGATCATAGATGTTATTTAAAAAAACATTTGGATGGGCATCGCTCGAGTGGTTACTGAGATACAGCAGTTTTAAATAAAAAATCTGGCAGCACTGACAAACAAACAGTATGGCAACTCTGTAAAAAATTCGACGCTTCTTTAATTTTTCCTCTACAAGCACATGCAAGAATTTTTAAAATCGGTCCATTAGTTTCTGAGATATGACGATTTTTAAAGTTTAAAAACATGAAATACCCCTTGCTAGTGGATTCTGCTCGCCTGGTGTTCGAAATACAGGTTTCAAAAAATTTCTAAGTCTTTTTTGGCATCCGCTTTTCGGAAATGGGTTTTTAAAATGCTATTTCTCCGAAATGATGCCAATTGGGTTTAATAAAAGCTACACTCAAAATAATTACTCTGTTAAATACTCTGTAAAATGACTGTAATCTCAATTTGACAGATATTTGACAAAGTTATCTGCCGAAATACAGATTTTGAGAAAATACTTTGTATTTTCTTGTGACCGAAAAACTAAGTATTATCTGTAATTTTAATTTTTTCTTTGTAATCTTTATTTTACAGATAATAAATAGAGTTTTTTGTTAAAATACAGATTTTTGAAAAATAGTCTCGTAACCAAAATATTTATTGCTCTGTAATACAGTTTCCAAATAAAAATCTCTTCAAAAAAACTTCCAAATATTTCAACCCCTTTTGAAAAAGCTTCTTAAATTACAATTAAAGCTGGTAAATTTTCCGAAGATGTGTTGTAAATTGGAAGGTTTTTTAATTTTCACAAAAATAAAAGTAAATTTAAAATTTGGAAGCATTAAAGCGGGTAAATTTATACGATGACATTTTCCAATTGTCAACACTACTTGCACATTAAGGAAGGATAAATTAATCGGGAATCAAATAGTGACCGTTGTGTAAAAGCCATATCAAACACATTAAAAAAAATATGCAAGAAAGTCAAGGCATTCTTAAACGATTTATCTTAAATTTTATAAAATGTTTATTAGAATGAATCCGCTCAAAGGTGGCACTGAAAATGAGAAATTTATGAAAAAACAAAAAACCTGAGAACATCTAGCGAGTTTATAAATAATTTCTACAAAGTTCAACATTCGCGTGCGAAACATTTAAGCGGGCGCATTTAAATGATGGCAGTTGCCTTTATTTTGTGTCAAGTTATTACTTAGCCATGCTTCTTGCACATTACAATCGAAGAAAATGAATAAGAATTCTTATAGTTGTCACTTAAAAACTGAACTTAACAAGAAATTAAAATATAACGTTTCGCGTTCGCACCTTTAAAGTGGGAAACGCATTTAATCAGGCTCATTTAAATTATGAAAGTACTAATAGGAAACACAATTAAAAATAGCACCTGCTCAAATCATCATTTATTAATTATAAAAACCTCGGTAAACATCTACCGCTTAAATGCGTCACTTAATATGTGAGCTTTAATAATTTAAAAATTTGTAACCCGCAAAGAATAATTTTATTGGCTTGTCAGCCTGTTAATGTTTTTAAAGCATGGAAGTTCTGGAGTTCATTTTGTTCCCAATTATTTCATGTGTTCAATTTTAAAATCAAATAAATTTAACAAAAACTTTGTAAATTTTCAGAAGTTTTTAAAAAACATCTGGTCACGTGTTTGTGTTTTTCTGATTGAAGAAGAAAATTGTGTCTTCTAAAGATTAAATTAAATGTGGATTTACCCTAGACCATGGTTTCTGTAGCCACTTCTACGTCATCAGTAGGCAATTACATTAAATTGATTATTTGATATTTGCTAGAAAAATTCTTTATATGTTTTTTTATCAACAGACTAGCCTGACATGAGCTTCGAACCTGTGTCGTTAAATCACTCATGTTTTTGTAAGCCGAAGCCATAACCACTAGGCTATACTCGGTGTATAAACATCAGTGACTAAACGTCGTTTGTTTTTAACTCACAGTAGGTTTCGTGTGTGACGTATGCAGAAAAGCTTTTTCTCTAACTCAAGCAATGCATTTAATCTAGAGACCAACATTTTACAGATAATTCTGTAAATTTACAATTTTTTTGTGACGAAATAATTTTACAAAGTTTTTACAAATATATGTAAAATTACAGAGTACTTCTCTGTAAAATAGTGATCCCATTTAACTAATATTTTACTAGAAACTATGTAATTTTACAGTTTTTTTTTGTCCAAACCATTTTACAGAGCTTTCTTCGTAAAATAACAAAAAATCTTGCTGGTTGGAAATCTATGGTATTTTCTGCTGGCTCAGCAGAGTATCTCTGTAATTTAACAGAGTTATTATTTTGAGTGTAGAAGATCGTAGATGTTATTTAAAAAAACATTTTGATAGACATCGCTTTAGTGGTTACTGAGATACAGCAAATTTAAATAAAAAATCCGGCAGCACTGACAAACAGTATGGCAACTCTGGAAACAAAAATTTCCATGTTTCAAAAAATTTCTAAGTCTTTTTTGGCATCCGCTTTTTGGAAATGGGGTTTTTAAATGCGAGTTTTACTTTTTTTCTTGTTTTTACTGCAAAAATATTTTTTTTTGAATATTCGGCTTCGGTTTCGGCCGAATAGTGAAAATTGGGCCGAATATTCGGCTTCGGCCAAAAAAGGTGTATTCGGTCGTACAATAATGACGATTTTTAAAGTTTAAAAACATGAAATACCCCCTGCTAGTCGATTCTGCGCGCCTGGTGTTTAAAATACAGGTTTCAAAAAATTTCTAAGTCTTTTTTGGCATCCACTTTTTGGAAATGTGTTTTTAAAATGCTATTCCTCCGAAATGATGCCAACTGGTTTTAATAAAAGCTAAAAGATCGTAGATGTTATTTAAAAAAACATTTTGATGGGCATCGCTCTAGTGGTTACTGAGATACAGCAGTTTTAAATAAAAAATCTGGCAGCACTGACAAACAGTATGGCAACTCTGGAAACAAAAATTCAAAGCTTCTTTAATTTTTCCTCTACAAGCTCATGCAAGAATTTTTAAAATCGGTCCATTAGTTTCTTAGATATGACGATTTTTAAAGTTTAAAAACATGAAATTCCCCTTGATAGTCGATTCTGCGCGCCTGATGTTTGAAAAACATGTTTAAAAAAACTTTCTAAGTCTTTTTTGGCATCCGCTTTTTGGAAATTTGTTTTTAAAATGCGAGTTTTACTTTTTTTCTTGTTTTTACTACAAAAATATTTTTTTTGAATATTCGGCGTCGGTTTCGGCCGAATAGTGAAAATTGGGCCGAATATTCGGCTTCGGCCTAAAAAGATGTATTCGGTCGGACAATAATAACGATTTTTAAAGTTTAAAAACATGAAATATCCCCTGCTAGTCGATTCTGCGCGCCTGGTGTTTGAAATACATGTTTCAAAAAATTTCTAATATGCCATTTACATATGCCCCGAAATCCACATAAATTTGGATTTCAAATCCAATTAAAATCTATACCGTTTACATATGCTTTTTTGACATTTAGCGGGATTTTGTTTGTACTAACTCTGTATTTTCTTTTGATTTGTGTACAGGGTTGTTAGTTGGAAAATTACCCAATTTTATAAATATTTCTAAAAACAATGATTTTTCTTTGCCGGAGCCAATATTTTCAATCCCACTAGTATATGTTGGGACCACAATATCAAAAAATGTGTTTTTATGTAGAGCTGCTTCTTTAAATGCAAGAAAATTAACATTTTTGCCAAGTTTGGGGCCGCCACCATTGAGTGTTTTTCTTTGTTAGGAAGACCAAATTGGTCAACTAAATTGTGCGTTTACCATTTGCAATGGTAAATTTTAAATGAAACATTGTTAAACATTGTTTTTATTAATTTTTTAATAGTTTTAAAAAAATAAATTTTAATTGTTTTTTTACTTTATAAAAAACAACAACAGCTGATAAAAAATCGTGTGCAGCGTTGTAAAAAAAGCATTAGGGATGATTATTTTGGGAAAACCCATAGTTGTACAATTAAGTAGTAGAAATTTTTTGGATTTTAAATTGCGATTTTACGATTTTCCCAAAATCCAAGTTTTTTTTGTATGGGATTTGACATTTGAAATCCAAAAAAGTAATTGGATTTACTTGGATTTTCATTGAAATCCCATTTTTTTTGGATTTCGAGGCATATGTAAATGGCCTATAAGTCTTTTTTGGCATCCGCTTTTTGGAAATGTGTTTTTAAAATGCTATTCCTCCGAAATGATGCCAACTGGTTTTATTAATAAAAGCTAAAAGATCGTAGATGTTATTTAAAAAAACATTTTGATGGGCATCGCTCTAGTGGTTACTGAGATACAGCAGTTTTAAATAAAAAATGTGGCAGCACTGACAAGCAAACAGTATGGCAACTGTGGAAAAAAATTCAAAGCTTCTTTAGTTTTTCCTCTGCAAGCTCATGCAAGAATTTTTAAAATTGGTCCATTAAATTCTGAGATATGGCAATTTTTAAAGTTTAAAAACATGAAATACCCCTTGCTAGTCGATTCTGCGCGCCTGGTTTTTGAAAAACTTGTTTTGAAAAATTGTCTAATACCACATTCGCATTCATTTTTTTAAACATGTTTAAGTACTTAAACATGTTTATGTACCTTAACAAGTTTAAATTTAAACACGTTTAAGTGGTTAAACATGTTTATAAAAATGAATGCGAATTTGGTATAAGTCTTTTTTGGGATTTCATTTCTCACTAAAATTTGCGGATTGTTTCAGTTCAACTTGCCTTTTTATAATAATATTTAAAAGTTGAATTTGTTTTGAGAGTAATAAATAACTCGCATCGTTACGATTTAATGTTCTGTAATAAATTCGCTTCAAATTCTTTTGCCAATCGTGTTTAATCTTGAATAATTTTTTAAAATTTTACGATTCTTCAATTCAATTTGTTCCAAGTGGTTATTAGAAATTAAGTTTAATGTTGGTGTAAATTCATCAATATGTTTATCAATTTCGCTATTCAAAAGGTTTTTATTTGAAACTGGAAAGATCCTTAAAGGCCTCTACAGACGATTCAATATTATGAACAATCTGCATGTTTTTTTTTTCAGTTCAATATTTAACACAGTAATTTTATGTATGCCAATTGTGGGTAAACGTCAAAATATTGTGTATAATATTGCGTCGTCTGTAGGTACCTTAAGAGTACATTAGTCATATCATTTCTGAAATTGTTTCAATTTGTGTTTTCAAAAGAAGTAAAAGTGCGATGTTGATATAGTATAATCTCAAAATCTGGAAGTTTAATTTCAAGTTTAAGTGGAAAATGAGCAGAAAAGGTGGGCAAGCAGAGAGTTTTAAAATTTGGATCCGAAAAGTTTATACAGTTACGACTGACGAGAAAGTGATCGAGAAATGAGGAGCCATTAGGATAAGTAGGTTGGGAGTTGGTAATACGTTCAAAATATAATGGGTTATTTTGTATAAAATTATGTAGTAAAATTCCATTTTGATTATTTATATAATCCCTCCAAGAATTGTGTCTAGCATTAAAATCACCCCCCTATAAATGTTCCATCAAAGTTTTGAGACAGGGCTCCTAGACGCTGAAGGCTATCGTTTCGTTGTGTTGTATCAGAATTACAGGGGACGTAGACAGATCCAAGAAGAAGCGTTTTAATTGAACCATGAAATGAAAGTTAAATTTTTATGAATATATGTGGGAACTTTACTTCATCAGCAACAATTTTATCGATGTGAAGAAATAAAACCAAAACAAACCATTTCTAACAAACCTCACCACACCTAATGTGGCGAAAAAAAGTTTGTTTTGGTTTGTCAATGTTTCAATTCAACCATAGTACGTCAATATTGTGAATAAGGCCACGTTCACACTACAAGTACTTACCATGGTAAATTGAGATGATTTTGTGATTTTTCTTTATGCTAGTACAATTTAGAGTTGATTTTGTAAATCACTATGTGATTTTGTTCAAAGGAAAATCACATAGTGATTTTAAAATCACGCAAGTCTGTATACAGTATAAAATGAATGTTTTGGGAAGTGCTGCCAGAAAATGTTATCTATTTTGTAAAACAAAATCCTCAAAATTAATACAAATTGTTTTATTTGCTATAAAGTTTCGCAAAACACCAGTAATAGAATAAAAACGTAATGGACACAGAATAAAGACTTTTTTAAACATCTCACTCTTGAAAACTTCAAAACAGCAAGTGTGAATGCCACAATTCTGTTACTGTGTGGTTGTTGTTTTCCTCTGTCGAAGCTTTAAGGTGCTGTTTACACTTGTTTGGTTAAAACTTAAAATGGCTATATCTCGAAAACTAAGCCAGATAGAGCAAAATGAAGGGCATTTTTGGTTCTTAGAATCTCCATAGTTTCGCCGGTCCTCTTCACATGTGTGGACTAGGGATGCCAAACGGGATTGACATTTCCAAATCCCGGGATTCGGGATTTTAAAATCCTAATCCCGGGATCCCGGGATTTTTCGGGATTTCGGGATTTTTCGGGATCCCGGGATTTTTCGGGATTTCGGGATTTATTAAAATTAAGCTTTTTCACGTTATATTTTTAATATATTTTTTTATAATTAAATATTTATTTAATTCATAACCATTGACGACGTCCGTCTGTGAAAGACGCGATGCAGTAAAATTCAAAAGATCAGAATTTTTATTTTTTTCGGTCGGTCTCTTTTTTAGAAGTGGATATAAAATATTTGTTTAAATAATGATACAATTGTATTAATAAATTTGTTAATATTTCTCGCGAAGGGAAGGTGTCCCTCAATGTCCTCCGCCGATACAACATTTGGCGGGACTAGAAAAATGTCATTTTCTGGCTAGGTTCTTTAAAGGGGAAATTTCCCCTTATCCGCTTTAACTCATTTACGAACTAAATCTGTTAAAAAGAAACTTTAGAGATAGATTACTTAATGCTCCCTTACAAATTTAACTCTCGGCAAATATTTAACTGCTTCTTAAAAGCAGCTAACTGTATACTAGGGTGAAGCAAATTTTCCTTTGTTCGAATTTGAAAATCTTTGGGGTTGCCCTTTAGTGTCAATATTTATACAAAAAATTATTGGGCTTGTAGAGTTCTTTTTAATCATGAAAATCGGATAGTTTCAAACAAAGTAAAGAATTGTTTAAATTTGTTCGGATTTTTCCGATTTTCAAGTCAAAAAAGGAACCCTGACTCCGACGATTTTTAAATTCTAAAAAACGAAAATTTGCTTCACCCTTCTGTATATTAAGTAATACGTCATAAAAATTAAATTGTACTCCAAAAGAGTAATAGAAATTAAGCCCAATTTGCCTCATTTGAAAGATATTTCAAACAGCTTTCAAACGATATCCATATTGTCACCACCGGAAAACAAACACTGAAGAAATAGTCAATTTTGATTACAAAATTTGACAAAAAATCCCGAAATCCCGGGATTTTTCGGGATTTGTGAATCCCGGAAAATCCCGAAAAATCCCGGGATTGAAAAAAATAAATCCCGGGATTCGGGATTTGTCAATCCCGAAAAATCCCGGGGTTCGGGATTTCCCGTTTGGCATCCCTAGTGTGGACCCTAATAGGTCCAAATTTTGAATCTAAAAAATTGGCACTCCCGAAAGTTTAAAAATTCACATACCTTTAGCATTATCTTGCATATTTTTCAAGGTACTGCAATTTAGGGGCCTAATAGGGTCTTGAGAATTTTAGAAACTGAATAACTAAAAAACTATTGCTCTGAGGGTTTTCTAGTATTGGCAGACGAGTTCTAGAAACTAAGAGCTACCAAAATGCTTTTGGACTTTTTGTTGTGTCACCAATATTTACCGAGATATAAGCATTCTTAAATTTTACGGAATCCCAAATTTTTTGGATTAAAAGTTAGGACCCATTGGGGTCCACATATGTGAAGAGGACCCGCGAAAGTATGGGGATTCAAAGAACCAAAAATGCCCTCCATTTTGCTCTATCTGGCTTAGTTTTCGAGATATCGCCATTTTAAGTTTTTTAAGAAAAAATATGTATTTATTGTAAAAAATTTTTTTTTATCAATTGAAAATTGTTTTTTTAGGCATTTGTACCGTTTCATTGGCATTAGTACAAATAATGCCAATGCCAAAAAATTTCATTGGCAATAAATGCTAATGTTTTTTTTGGCATTGGCATTAGTTCCAACTAATGCCAATGAAAATTCAATGCCAATTAAAAATTGTCATGTATGGACCAAACGTTTGTGGCCAGCAATTAACGGAACTCTACAAGTCATTTTTCAAATTACCCAATTTTGTTTTTATAGCATTTGCATTATCTTTATCGAAATATTTCTTTATCTTTATATCTTTATCGAAATATATCTTTATATATATATATGGACTTTTGTCATTAACTTTTAACGCTTGTGATATTTTTTTTTTTGTATTATCTTTATCGAAATAGATCAACTGTAATTCGAAAAGTATCAATTGTATTTCGAAGATTCGATTTGTACTTCAAGGATTCTACATGTAATTCGAAGATTCCATTTGCAATTCCAAATTCCAATTGTAATTCAAAAAGATTAATTGTAATTCGAAAAAGATCAATTGTGATTTTAGCAAGTTTGATACCGTACCTTTCGTTTTCTTGGGGGCTTTTCACAAAAACTCGAGCTACTTTCTTCACTAAAGCTGGAGTTATTTTGATTTACGATGAAGCTGGAACTGCTATTATCCTTGTCACTTTCAAAGTTGTGGCTAATTCCACTGCCAGTTGATGGGGTCTTAAGAAAATATTATATTAATGGGAGTTTTTACTTAACAAAAAATTTATATTTACCTCAGTGTTGTCCTTAATTTCTCGAATTTGCACGTGAGTATTTAAAAAGGACAATTGGTCAAAGCACCAAAGCTTCGGCACGTATAGGTCAGCCCTTCCAGACCCACATTTTTTGGACTGGCTGACCATTCGCAGCTCGTGCATTACTGCGTCCTTAAATTCTTCCATTTCTTTTTAATTTCATCTAACGATATTTCCGCAATATCTTTTTGCATTTCAATCAAGATTTGATCGAAGGCTTGAGCCTTTTTTGTGCGGTCTAAATATTTGTTAGATTTCACATTGTATACGCAGGGATTCTGCTACACACACATTATAAATTTTTCAATGTCGTCCCGTTTCCCCTTTATTGACATTTTTTTTTATTTATTTATACATATATAATTTTGTTTTATATTTTTTTGTATAATTTTTTTTTTTTTTTTATTTTTTTTTTTTATAATACACAACGAATAACGAATGTCAAAATAAAAGTAAATTTCAAAATTATCTGCAGCCAACTTCACTACGAATGAAAAACCAAAACGAATTGCCAGTAAGGGCAAGTTTTTTCCCCTTTCCATTCCTCTTGCCTCTCTCTCCTATAAACTAAGAATTGCGGCAATTAAAATTGCCCTGTCTAAATTGGGACTAATATTAGTGACAGAATGATTCAAGTAAACCTAAAAAAAGAGTTTCGCTACTGTATATACTGTGGTTATGTGAATGCCACATTACTGTTACTGTGTTAGTGTTTATAAAAAACGACATTTTTTTGCATAAATTAATAACTTACATTAGTCTTTTTACATAAATCAGATCAGGTCTTGAAATAATTTACGGAGTTGCCAAAAAAAGCGCAAAATTAATAAATTATGATAAAAATTGCTATTTTTACCACTTAAACGCAAACAACCGCAAAAAAATGGGCAAAACTTTGAAGAAGATTTGCTAGAAAACTGTTCCATTGATTCAAAAACGGACTTCACCATTGAAATCAGCATGCCTTAATTATATAGAAATGATGGTCAGACCTCGTGTCGCAAAAATTTTTGGGTTTTTTGTACCGTAGTGATATTGACGAAAAGTTTCCATGTTTGCGTTTTTTTAAAAGAAAAAATATAGTTGCAAGAAAATCATCAAAGTGACTGGAGGTCTTTACTTAAAATCGTCATTTCAATAAATTTGCCCAAAAAAATCGTCAAAATGACGTAAAATCGTCACGTCTGGCACCACTGGTCGTATCTTTGATTTGGACGGAACGGGACAAATATAACCTATGCTACCATATCTAAATAATATTGCCTTTACAAAAATTACATTATACAGTCAAACCCGGTTATAACGAACTCCGAGGGACCGGTAAAAATAGTTCGTTATAAGCGAAGTTCGTTATAAGCGGGGTATATTTTTATCAACATAGTTTTATTTAAAAAAAAAAATAGATCCAATTTTGTTTTATTTTATGTTTTTTCGGTAATGAACTACTTATTGAGAAGAAACCATTAAAAATATAAATAAATTTTATCAAAATTATAATATAAACCAAAAATGTCCAACCTTTTGTGAGTTTGATAAACATGATTGCCACAAATTTAAAAATATTTATGACAGTTCGTTATAAAAAGGTAAATACACTTGAAATTGTGTTCTTGGGACCATAATAAGTAGTTCGTTTTAACCGAGGATTCGTTATAACCGAGTTCGTTATAAAAGAAGTATTTTGTGTTAAAATTGATGCCAAAACGTCGGGGCTTTAGAATTAGTTCGTTATAACCGAGAATTCGTTATTATCGAGTTTGACTGTACTATTTTTTGCAACTGATAAAACAGTAAAACTTAAGCGCCAAACAGACGACAGACAAATCTTACAATTTGTCTAACGACCGAATGCAAATGGCGTCAATAATAGTATGTGTTCAGATGTGTGTTCGCAAATATTTTCAGAAAAACATGCGCGGTTGGAAGACAAATTGTATCATTTCTCTGTCATCTGATGGGCCCTTTAAAAAACTTAAAACAACAGTTATCTTTTCCAATAATGTCAACTTTTATTTTTTTTCAGAAAAAATCAGATTAAAAATCGCTTGTTGGACCTATTGATAGAGTAGCAACATTGTTTTTTAAACGTGATAAAGTTCTGCTCAGTTTTATTTTTAATTTTTTTTATTTATTAACGTAAAGGTAGGACTTTAAAAATAAGGATGTCAAACGGGAAATCCATAAAATCCCAGGATTTATAAAATCCCGGATTTTATAAATTCCGAAGGCCGACAACGCAGAAAAATATTAAACAAAAAAAAATAATTGTTTCTAATTTTTTTTAGCTATACTCTAGTTTACTGGCATTTTTCCATCAATGATATAATGATATCATTGATAGATCTTGTCAAGCAGATTCCAACAAAAAAATCAAGGATCGCACTGTGGGCCAGCATCCCTGAATTTTTGCCATAAATAGACGGCTTAACCTATGATTCAAAAAAGTATTACATATAAGTTTTAAAGACCGCTGATCACGATTCTGGAAACATGGTTCCGGACATGATATTTAATTCTTTGTTTATTGTATTTAATGCAGTAGTCGGAATCCATTGCACATGGATCCCGAACACATTCGGCTAATCACATGTATTCAACACGAATGTCAACAAAACTCACAACTAAGATCATAAAAATACAACAACAATCTGCTTGATGTCGCTTTGTTTTAGAAATATACTCACACATGCATATTTATTAGAGGTAATTTATAAAATTTGATCTGCGGGTATCATCATTTTTTTGAAGGATTTAGGGGAACTAAAAAGAATGGCGGCATTTTTTTTTGAAAAAAATTCACTCCTTGGGGTGGTTCAACGCATCTGAAATCGCGAATTTTAAGCTGATTTTTCTGCAGAGCAAAAACGGCTGACTATATCGCAAATCTGATTTCACCAGTCGATTCTACAGCAAAAAATAATACAATGGTCGTTTTTCAAACTCTTAAAAAAGTTTCAAAAGTCATCAAACGAACTCTTATATTTATATTCATACAAAAATGCATTCATATACTCCCTTTCTGCCGACCACTGATTTAATGTAATAATTGTCGATGTATTAGGGGTCGTAAATAACAAATACGAGCTTTGTCTTAAAATTCAAAATGGCGCATCCAATATGGCGACAAATTTAAATTTACGATTTTTTACATGTTGTCCCTTTTGGCCAAAAAAAATCGATTTTAAGCTCTGAACAGAACAAGCCCGGCACGACTTTTTCCATACGATTTGACAGTTAAAAACCGTGACCGGCACGGCAAAAAATTAAAACTTATTTTATCTCCCTCCCTCTCATATTCCAGGTTGCCGCATTTACAGAACAGTTTTTTATTTTTTCATTCACAATGGTGTAACAAACGTACAGTAGTGCTAACTTAATCACATTGACTATGTTATAAGCGATTTTTTTCCGTAAAATTACACTAATTTTATTAAAAGTTAGCACCACTGAACAAACAAATGACATTTTTTGCCGTCGCCGTTCCCCGTTATTGTTTTGGGCCTATATTCTCCGGCAACGGCAACAGTCCCCCGTGCCGCGCTTGTTCTGTTTCTACCTTTAATTGTTTTTCGTATGTTAAAACTGATTTTGGAATTAAAGATTTGAAATTCAAATGGCTGATCCAATATTGCGTATATGCTTTTGTAATTCTTAGCAAATTGTACTTAAATTAATAATTTTCGATATATTTAGGGTAGATAGTTACGAATTTGACCTTCTGTTTTATAAATTCAAAATGGCGATCTAACATGGCGACAAATAAAATATTAAGTTTTTTTCTATGTTGTCTGATTTTGATGGTTTTTCGGATGCCAAATCTAAGTATAGAATCAAATATTCAAAATAGCGGATCCCATATGGCGGACAAGATATTTAAATTATTGATTAATGTTTCAAAATATCACTAGGAAATGATTGCGCAACACAAATACGAACTCAGATTTTTTGAAACCAAAATTTTGGACCCAGCTTTTTAAAAAAATGTACAATGTATAAATGCGCCAAAAAGTTCATATGAAGGGCTTACTGCAAGAACTTGATAAGCAACATTTTATTTTTCCGTGTTTTTTTTGCTGATGTTCCATTGACAGATTTTTGGCAGAGGTCTTGCTTTAACCCTTCGTACAAGTATATTGAGAATAAAAGTTCTGCAAAAGTTCTATTTTCTACATTATTTTAAAAGTTTAAACGCAAAATCCACCTTCTATGGT
This sequence comes from Pegoplata infirma, assembly GCA_963921195.1. Classification (NCBI taxonomy): domain Eukaryota; kingdom Metazoa; phylum Arthropoda; class Insecta; order Diptera; family Anthomyiidae; genus Pegoplata; species Pegoplata infirma. The sequence continues at coordinate 188,026,885 of OY992540.1, forward strand.
GTTCATATATTATGTGGCACATTTAAGACAGAACTTTTTTATTTCAAAAAAGCATTTGCCCTCCTAATTGTACAAATAATGATACTAGCTAACAATTTCATACAAAATATTTTAAATGCTATCGCCAAAACATGCCCGCTTAAATGCGTTCCCAGCATTAATGTTTAGCACTAGAGATAGACGCTGGCCAGTGAATTACGCGTGATCTTAAGTGAGCGTGATTAAAATTTTTTGATCGTGAGTGATAAGTGAGTGAGAAATTTTTTGCGTGAGTGATTCGTATTAAGAGCCATTTTTTGCGTGAGTCAAAACTAATTAATTATATTGATTCAGTTTTTACAATTTTTTTCGAGTTATAAGTGTTTAGCGTGAGTCACAAGTGAGTGGTGTTTTGTTTACTCACGTAAATAGTGAGTAAGTGTGAGAAAAAAATGATTGAGTAAATTTATTTTTTTTTTGCGTGAGTCAAAATTCACTCACGTGCCCATCTCCAGTTATCACGCCAATGTTGTCAAAGTAGGACATTTTTTATTAGAAATCAATACACTCAAAATAATTACTCTGTTAAATACTCTGAAAAATGACTGTAATCTCAATTCGACAGATATTTGACAAAGTTATCTGCTTAAATACAGGAGGCTTATCACGTAAAACGAAAACGATAGACGATGCATAAACGACATCAAAATACATATCGTTTCGAAGGGAAATTTTAAAGTTTTTCTTTATTAAATTGTTAAAGAGTGTTGTCTAATCCAGAAATGTTAAAAAAAATGGAAATATTTTGATTAGTTTAGGAGCAACAAGGTTAACTATCGTTTTACGTGATCACAGTCCTGATTTTAAGAAAATACTTTGTATTTTCTTGTGACCGAAAAACAAAATTTTATCTTTAATTTTACTTTGTAATCTTTATTTCTTTTTTATTTATTTATTTCTTTGTAATCTTTATTTTACAGATAATAAATAGAGTTTTTTTTTTGTTAAAATACAGATTTTAGAAAAAAAATGTTTTTTTCTCGTAACCAAAATAATAAATTTCATTTGTAATTTTACTATTGCTCTGTAATACGATTTTCAAATTGAAATCTCTTGAAAAAAATTCCAAGTATTTTAATCCCTCTTTAAAAAGCGTCTTAAATTACAATAAAAGACGCTAAATTTTATAAGGTATAGTCCAAAATTGAAGGAACTCGTAATTTTCACAAAAATAAAAAAGGAAATTTACAATTAAGAAGCATTAAAGCGGGCATATTTACACGATGGCATTTCCCAATTGTCAACACAACTTGCACATTAAGGAAGGAGAAATTGATCAGGAATCAAACAATGAACATTCTGTAAAAGCCATATCAAGCGCATAAAAAATATATATAAGAAAGTCAAGGCATTCTTAAACGATTTCCCTTTAATTTTATTAAAGTGTTTACCGGAATGACCCCGCTCAACTGTGGATCTGAAAATGAGAAGTTTATGAAAAAAAAAAACGTGAGAACATCCAGCGAGTTTATTAATAATTTATACAAAGTTAAACATTAGCGTGCCAAACATTTAAGCGGGCGCATTTAAATGATAGTATTTGCCTTTCTTTTGTGTCAAGTTATTACTATCCATTAGGGTTGCCAGAATTTTATTTCGAAAATGCGGGACAAACTCCCAAAAATTACAAAAATGGCGGGATTTTAAAAATTTTCGCGGGACAAAAATATTTTTATGAACAAAACTGAAAAATTTAGCAGCATGTTGTCGAGTTTTAAATAGAGATTACAACCTCTAGTGCATTTTGAAATAGAAAATATATTTTTGTTTTTCAAAAACATTTTTTTCGCGCTGCTTTATAGACTAATTTAGCTAAAGTAAATTTTAGTACACACATTTTCATTTTGAAGATACAACACTGGACCAGAATTACTCCATGGAAATTTTAAAAATATTGTTTCCGGAATGTACTTTTTATTGTGCAACTTTTGGCGTACATTTTTTGAAAAATATCTTTTTTCAAACAAACACTACCCAGCAAAAAAAAATCGAAGTGGTGCAAAAAGAATAAGTGATTCACTACATACATAGTAGCTATATGTGCCGATCTTCATATTCCATAAGAAGTACTTTTATAAGCACTTCCAAAACTGCTAAAAAAAATGCCAATAATAACAACTTTCACCAGTTCTTTCCTCAATGATTTAGAAGTACCATTTTCATATGTGTTTACAAATGCAATTGAAAAGTACAAATTTGTGGCACTTAAGTATTGGATTTGTTTTGTTGAATATTTTTTTTTATAATTTTATCTTATTTAATAAAAAGTTAAATTTTAAAAATGAATTAACTTGATATGCCGCAAAAGCGAATTTGTTATGTAAATTATGTTATAAAAAAATACAGTTTCCAGATTTTTGTTAAAATTACCAAATGACTCAAGAAATGCTAAAAAGATAACAAAAAAAACTGTTAGCCCTTAAAAAAGACAAGGGTTAAATATAACCAAAAAAGAGCTAAGTTGGTATTGCCGTTTAAAGGTATAAAAACTCTTCTAAAAATATACGATATCTGATTTAAAATGAGAGAATTACTTTTTTTTATCTCTTCATTTTATTTATTGGATGTTTTTTTTTTAACTACATGTATAAAAACATTTTTTTTTTTAAATTTTTGGAGTTGTTTTGTAAATTATGTACAAAAAAAAAACAATAAAAAGTTTCCAGATTATGGTAAAAATCAAATGACTTAAAAAGTGCTTAAAGGGCTAAAAAAGATAACCAAAAAAAGGTGGTAGCCTTTAAAATAAAGGGATGAATTATAGCCACAAAATGACTAACAAAGTTGGTATCGCTGTTGAAAGGTATAAAAACTCTTCTAAACATTAGGGTATTCAATTAATCGAGGTTTTGGTTTAATCGGCTAATCGGGCAAATAATTAATCGCACTTAAAAAATTATGTTAGTAAAATCAACTGAAAATGTCAGTTAAAATAACTACTTTGTAAGTTGTTTTGTTAAAATAACTACTTTGTAAGTTGTTTTGGGGGGTCAACTACTTTTTCAGTTAAATCAACTAACAATGTTAGTTATTTTAACTGACAAAAAACAACTGACTTATGTAGTAAAAACTACTTACATTTGTAGTCAAAACAACTAAAATGTAGTAAAAATAAAAAAATCAATATATAATTTTTTTTTTCAAAATATTTTTCAGAAAAAAAAATTGAAGACCAAATTTTTTCCAAGTTTTTTTTTTAAATAAAAGTTGTGAAAAATAAAAATAACGATTTTTTTTTTTTTTTTGGAAAAAAACTTTAAAACTTTTTAGAGATAAAATAAATAAAATTAACTACTTTAAATAACTGTTACTACATCACAGTACTTTTTTGTTAGTTGTTCAAAAAAACGACTTAAAATAACTAACAGAAATAGTTGTTTGATATTTTTCATACAAAAACAACTTTGTAGTTGAAAACAACTAACTACTGTAAAATATACAAATAACTAACATGTAGTAACTTACATAATTTTCTGAGTGCGGGGTTGAGATTTAATCGGTTAATAATCGGATAAATTTGAATTATTCGGTTAACCGAATAATAAAAATTTTAATAGAATATAAAACTAAGAACTCTATGTACTTTTAAGAATTTTATTAATTTTATTTAAAATAAATCTTTATCCGATATGGCGAAGCTCTATAATGTTAGCCCAAATAAAGATTTTTTGTATGGCACCCTGAAAATTTACCCTAAAATTGATACCCAAATTGATGCCGGGCTTAGATGCACCTCTAATAGAGTTTCGAATTCGGTACTATTATATATCAACAAGACAAATTGGTTGGTTTTCAAATTTGTTTTCTTTTATTTTTTAGGGCCGAAATTGCAATAATTTTATCGGTCGATATCTCCGTAATGAAAAAAGATATCTTAAGGATTGCAAAAGTAATTTGAAGAATAAGTGAAGTATTTTTAGATGTGCTGAATTAATTATACATCATAAAATAATTCTCGGTTTTATAAGGTCCCGAACATTGCAAATATCTGAGTTTATGCAGTACTGTCACTCGAAAATCTAAATATCTCAAAATAAGATAAATCACTTCTAAGGCCAGATTCGGATTAAGCGCATGAAAAACTATTAGAAAAATATATACATCCACATTTAATTAATAATTCCTATTAGCTAAACTAAATTATTAAAAACATCGATTTAATCTTAACAATTTCAAGTCTAAATATTACATAATAAATATTATACATTGTTAAAAATATCGTTTTGGTTTTAATTATTATTAGTGTAAATACTAAAAAAAAAACTCTTAAAATCAATCCCAAAAAGTCATGAAATATGTACCTATCAAGAAGTGATGAAAAAATCACTTCTAAATCACCATATAAAAATTACATAATCACATCCAAAATGCCAAGAAATATATACTTCTAAAGAAGTGATGAAAAAAGCACTTTCAAAAGGTCAAGTTATATTAAGATCCCGATCACTACTTCAGAAGTTGTGATAAAAATGTTAATATATATGTACATACTAAACACTAGTGATATTGTGTGTCACGCCCATATAAAATTCATCAGTGTTTCAGCTGAAGAAGAAGTACATCTGGTTCATAAGTTGTGGTGAATTTTGTAGTGAATGGTAAGCTCTTTTTTTGCTGGGTAAGGTTGTAAACTTTTTCGTTATACCCAATTCACACCTGAGGTGAAATCTCGTTCGAACAAGATTTCGATCATATGGTTGTGTATAAAATGATGCAGACAATATGATCGAAATCTCGTTCGAACGAGATTTCACCTTAGGTGTGAATAGGCCTTAATTTTTCCTTAAAAAGGTTCTAAATCCACATCATTTGTGGGCAAGGTAAGTAAAACTAATTTTACAAAAGCTTATAAATAAGCCTTTTAAAAACTTAGGCTTTAAAAGTATAAAATAGTTGTTGTTAAAAAAACTGCAAAAAAGCGGGAATATGGAATCCCGCGCGGGACGCGGGAATCGGTTATGAAAATCGGGACAATCCCGCCAAATGCGGGACGTCTGGCAACCCTACTATCCATGCTTCTTGGTAAAATTCTGGTCGCATTCGTCAACATTTTACAGATAATTCTGTAAATCTACAGTTTTTTTTTTATCGAAATCATTTTACAGAGTTCTTCGCAAAATAACAAAAAATCTTGCTGGTTGGAAATCTATGGTATTTTCTGCTGGCTCAGCAGAGTATCTCTGTATTTTAACAGAGTGATTATTTTGGATGTAGAAACAAAAATAAAAAAAAATTTTGTTCCATTTTAGGGCATCTTTATACGTCATATTTTGGTTTATTGCCTCTATGTCAAAAGGTTGTGAACGGTCGCACAGGGTCGCAAAAATGTGAATAGAATACATTGTCAGCGACAGATCGTAGTTCGAGGTTTGTAAATATCGCTTGGACCTAATTGGGCAAAAAATGGAAATCCTGGCCCACAGTGGATCGTCGGGAAATATTTCGCGAGATATATCGGTTTAAAGTTATATATCGCTTACGTATATATCTGAATTTATGGATCTTGTAATCCTTAAGTGATGAATTTATGGGGTTTGTAGTCCACAAGTTCGGCCAAAGGGCGCTACACAGAAAAGCTTTATTTAGCGATGAAATTTGTGTTGAATCTAGCGTTTGTAATCCTTAAGTCCGGCTGGAAACTGCTGCGCAGAAAAGCCTTAGCAAATCAATGTGGACTAAATCTATGGATTTTGTAAACCCTAAGTCCGACTGTAGGCCACTTCGCAGGAAAGCTTTATTTAGCAAAGCCATGGGGGCTGAACCTATGGAGTTTATAAAGCTATGAATCTTGCAATCCCTTGGCAAAGACAGACGACAAACCAGTGTTGCCACTTTCTGGATAATTATTCAAAAGTGGGACAATTTCAAAATCCTTTGATAATTTTTGGATAATTGATTTTTTTGTGTAATATTTGCGGAATTTCACCTCAACAAAGTCCAACTAATTTTGATTATATTTTAGTTATTTTTACCATCCCGTGTAAAAAAATCATTTTATCAAAACATATCTCCTTTGATTAAAACATATATGGATCATATTTAAATGGATATAATCAGATCTACTCCATATATATTCATATCTGCTTCAGATATGTTTTGATCTGTAAATTGAGTCTATCTGACAATTTTACATATGTATATGAAAATTTCTGATCATATATACTATATATGCCAGATAGACTCAATTTACGGATCAAAACATATCTGAAGCAGATATGAATATATATGGAGTAGATCTGATTATATCCATTTAGATATGATCCTTATATGTTTTTATCAAAGGAGATATGTTTTGATATAATTATTTTTTTACACGGGATTTTATCGACATTTTCGGCTTAAAAAAATCTTTGACAATATGGACTTTAGAAATTTTGATTACCAAATACAAGATAATAAATTATGGACATGCAGTTTTGGACCATAAAAACCTAGTCTTAATTTTTTTAAATAAAAATTTTTTCTGCAGAATCCCTCTTCAAAAGTCTGAAAATGGTTCTTGAACTTATTTTTATATTACCATGCTCCCATTTCTCAGTTAAAAGAATTTTCAGACGAGCAGACATGTGAGTCGACCTGTCGAAGTTTTCTGAATAAAGCTCTTGTTTTTTAAAGCCTTAACACAACCAGAATAAATAAATTTATGTAATTAACAACACGGATGGCTCTCCGCATCTTTTGAAATTATTGCAACCGAAGATGTTGATAAATTATTACTGGAAGCTACAACAAATGGTCCAAGAAATCGTAGATCTCGTATTGGTGTTCAAAATGACGCAGCTGAAGAAGATGTGTATTTATCACCATAATTTTCCGTATTTATACATTTTCCTTTTTTTAATTATCATTTGTTTAATTTATATTTTAAAAAAATTATTATTTTTTAAACTTAAAATTATTTGAAAATTATGTTAAAAGTAGTATCAACTCGCAATTTTTTTTTTATTTGTATAAAACGACATTTAGAATCTCTAGTCATTGGTAAAACAATTGGCAAAAATACAAGAATTTGGTTTAAAATTTGATAAACATAAGAAGCGAATACATTTTATAATTAAAATAAAGCTGGGTTTTAAAGAAAAGTTGTCAAAAATCAAATACAGAACATTTTATTGGGTGCACAATTTTTCGAAGATACATATTTTTATAACCTCCAACCACAGAATGGGTGCCCGAGTAAAAATTTTTGTATGGAGCAATATATGTTCTTATATTATTCCAGATCTGTTGATAGATCCGAGATTTGAAAGATCAGCACTGATCCGAAAAATGGATCGCTAAGATTAGATCAGTTTTAACCGGACGGATACAATTTGATCCGAAAAGTGGGTTTATCTAATTAGATCAGTTTTAATCGGTGGGATACAATTTCATCCGAAAAATGGTTGGATCTTATTGGACCAAGACAAAAAAAAAAAGATTTTTTTAGCTGGATAAAAAAAGATAAAATTTCATACGAAAGAAAAAAAAAATCCCGAGTAAAAAAGAGTTATATATAGCCGTGACAAATTAGATCCCAAATATGGTGGACACAATTGTTTCAAATATTATCTTCGGTTATCCTACAAGATCTGAACAGATAATGTTATATATAATATGATACGTAAAATGGGTCTATCAAGTTTTATCAGTTTGATCCGGACTGATACAATATAAAATAAATTGAGACTATAAGACATAAATATATATGGTTAGATATTGCTCTACATAAAGAACATATTTTTGTATATAACATTATATAAAGTGCATATGATTATATAGAATGTTATCCAACTTATATGACGTTATAAGGAGCAATATATGATCAGTTATAATGGTTTTAAATTATATTTAATCGTATCAGTTTTCTCCAACTGATATAATTATATAGACCCAATTCACGTATCACATTATATATAAGGTAATCCCTCTAGATCATAAAATATACCCGTAGATAATTATTAAAATAATTGTATCTGCCATATTTGGGATACAATTAGTCATGAACTTTTTTTCTTTTTTTACTAGGGATATTACAAAAAACTTTAGATAAAATTTTATCCGAAAAAAAAATCTATTTTTAGAACTATATATAATTTAATCCGAACAATAAAATCTATTTTTAGAACTGATAAAGTTTTATCCAAACAATTTTTTTCAATATTAAGATATAAATATATATAATTAAAATTTATTTAAAAAAAAAAAAAAAAACTTCGAGCGGCGGGGGAATCGAACAGCTACCAACTGTTTTGTAATCGCAATCTCTACCCTCTGACCCAGCGGACGTTGTTAATAAATGACAACTTTAAAAGACTATGTTTTAAAAAAACTTAGAAAATAGTTTATCATATATAATTATATCAAGTTTAACTTATATATAATTAAATCCAGTTTATCTTATCGGGTATATGATTGCATCAAATTATATTCGACTTGAATTTGAACAAAATTTTAAAAAAGACTTAGAAAATTTTTGCTAAAATTTGTGATTTTTTTTTTTTTAGTTTATTTGCTGAGCTAATAGGGGGTTTAATACTGAGTTCGACAACATGATTTTCATCTTCCAATGCTCTTAATTTTCCAAGTTATAAAGCTTTAAAGTAAAAACGGTTTTTGGCTTATGAGCTTCACATTTTTCATCGGATCCAAATTTTCTTTCTGCCGTTGTATATTTAATAAAAATACCTTTAAAATGGTATAAAACATGTATAAACTTTTTTACTCACCAACGGCCAAATAAAGAGTTTTAAGTTTTTTTCGGAAGTTTTTTCAGACAAAAATAATTTTATCTGAAAATATTGCTAACATAAGTTCGAACCAAATACACTTTTAATTATTGGCAACAAATAAAGCTTTGATTTGAGCTTGATCTGAGGACTTTAGCTCTCTTAAAACCAGAGATATTGATGGTTAAACATTAAAGTTTTAAAATATTTTTTTCTTCGGATTAAATAATATATAATTATATCAAAATATAATTATTTTTGAAATATTTTTGTTAAAATTCAGGGATTTTATTTTTTTTTAAATTTGAAAAACGAAAACGCATTAAAAAATCATTTAGATTAAAAAATAATTTAAAAAAAATTATTTTTTTCTTGACTTAGTCGGGAATCGAACTCAGGGTCCTCAAGAATTATATATTATCATATATGATGCAATATAGAAAGTTATATTACTATATATAAATAATATTTATTTCTAAATATTATCATAAAAAATAAATTAATCAATATTTTTAAGTTTAGTAAAAAATTAAAGCTTCTAAAACATATTTTCTTTAAAAAAAAAATTAAAAAAAAAAACTTTTTTTCTTAGCTCAGCCGGGGATCGAACCCAGGGTCCCTAGGAACCATATATTAACTTATATGATGTAATATATAAAATTATATAACTATAAATAAATAATATTTATTTTTCGATTTTATCATAAAAATTTAATTATTCAATATTTTTAAGTTTAGAAAAAACAAAAAGCTTTAAAAACATATTTTCTTTTTTAAAAAATTAAAAAAAAAATAGTTTTTTTCTGGGTTGAGCCGGGAATCGAACTCGGGGTCCCCAAGCATCATATATTATCTTATATGATCTTATATAAAGTTACACACAACTATTTAAGTTATATGCATTTTTTAAACATTTAACTTTTAAAATCCAATATGCATTTTTTTAAGTTTTAAAATACAATGGATTAAACAGATTTTTTTTTCTATTTAAAAATTTATAGACCCGAGTAAAAAGGAATTTATATAAATGTATATTATTTTATATGTTTTAATAAAACCATATACAACTATATGAGTCAAAGTATAAAATTTTATCTCACTTTGAAATTTTCCAATTTTTTTAAATGATGTCATATAAAATCATATCTAATTATATTGTTTATAATATATTAATATAAATGGTAGATGTAATCATACGTTGCACATAAAACTTAATCCGATTTCATACATTATTATACGTGACTTTATATCTAATTATGTATAGGACTTTACTAAACAAAAAATCCAGTATCAATTTATGTATAATTATATATGACTAATATAATACCATTTAAAACTATATATGGTTCCATACTAAAAAAATTTCCCACAAAAATAATAGATATAATTATATGTGTCTTAAACGATAACATATCTGTGTTTGTATGGTACTATATATACCGCAAATTTCGTCTAAACTCAATATATATTTATAAATGGTCGCATATGTAATGGAATATATATTTTGATATAATCATGTATAAAAAAAATATTTTTTTGAACAAACAACTAGCCATATATAATTATATATGCCAGTATTTCAAAATTTATTTTTGTGTGTCAAAATATATGGTTATACAAAACTTTTTATTGTATCATATAAGATTACATATGATTTTTGGGAACCCGAGTTCGATTCCCGGCCCAGTCGAGAAAGAAAAGTTTTTTTTTTTATTTTTTTTAAATAGAAAACACTTTTTTATTGCGTTTAATTTTTTTAGAACTAAAAAATTTTCATTTTTGGAATTTTTGCAATCATTTTTAAAAAATTATTTTTCTTTTATATAGTTATATATAACTATATTTGATTTATTATAAAATTATCTATAATTTTTGGGAACCCGAGTTCGATTCCAGAAAAAAATATATATTTTTTTTATTTTTTTTTAAATAGAAAACACTTTTTTATTGCATTTATTTTTTTTAGAACTAAAAATTTTTCTTTTTTTGAATTTTTGCAATAATTTTTAAAAAATTATATTGCTTTTATATAGTTATATATAACTATATTTAATTTATTATAAAATTATCTATCATTTTTGGGAACCCGAGTTCGATTCCAGAAAAAAATATATTTTTTTATTTTTTTTTTAAATAGAAAACATTTTTTTTATTGCATTTGTTTTTTTAGAACTTAAAAAATTTTACTTTTTGAATTTTTGCAATAATTTTTAAAAATTTATATTGCATTTATATAGTTAATAATAGCTATATTTGGTTTAAATTATCAAATTATCAATGATTTTTGGAACCCGATCTCAAATCTAATTCTGATTTCCTGATTCCATAAAAAATTTCAAACTTATAAGCCAAAGTCTTATTTCACTTTGGAAGCCTATGACTTGGAAATAAGGCATACCGCTACATTAAAATTATTGTTTAAGCTTACCATGGAAGCCCCTAATAGCGCTGTACGTCATTCCATTTTTTTTTTGCAAATTTTATCAAAAATTTTCTAAGTCTTTTTGAAAATTGTGTACAAGTGAATAACATATTTAATTGGATGTAATCATATATTACTATATGTTAGATCAATTTGATATAATTAGATACGATCAATTTATTTAAAACTAAGTCTTTTAAAGTTGTTATTTGCTAACAACGTCCGCTGGTCTAGAGGGTAGAGATTGCGATTACAAAACGGAAGACTTGTGGTTCTAATCCCCGTCCGTTCGAAGTTTTTTTTTTTTTATTTATTTTCAGTTTGACATTATTATATCTAAAAATAAATCTAAAAACAGAAACATTTTTTGGATAAAAATGTATCCAATAATTTTTTTATAAAATAAAGATATCAGATATCATAAGATAACTTTGGCGCGGCCAAATTTCGGATGAAATTACATTATATAATATCCAATTTAATATAAAATCATGATATTGGATATTTTAAGATAACTTTGGCGCGGCCAATTTCCGGATGAATTTACATCATATTATATCATATTTAATACAAAATCATGATAATAGATAATTTGGGATAACTTTGGCGCGGCCAATTTCCGGATGAAATCACATACAATCAAATATTAGACTGTAACTTCATATATTATATGATGTTATGAGATAACTTTGGCGCGGCCAATTTTCGGATGAAATTTAGCAAAATCAGATCCAATAAATTATATATAATTTTATAAGATAACATGTTTTACCATACAATTTTTTTTACTCGGGGAATTTATATATATTTTTTTTTGACTGATTTTAGGTGCTTTGAGAATCATATATAATTATACAAGCTCTCTTGTATACTTAAATAAAAATATATATGATGCAACATTAAAAAAAAAAATATTGAAATACTGTCATATAAAAGTATGCATAATTATATATAAAATATTGTGAAAGAAAAAAATATTTTTTACCTTATACAATTGTATAACATTTTATATGGCGTTACATGTGCCACCATTTAAAATTATATATAGAGTTAAAAAAAAATTGTATTTATATGGTACCTTACAAAACTATATACGGTATCTCATAAGCCATTTATAATTATATCTTTGATAATATTAAAAAAATAAATGTTTGATGCCATGTATAGTTTTATATAACTGTATATAGAGTTATATGTGCGACTATATATAATTATATTTGAAAAAAATATTTTTCGTTTTTTAAGATGGAACCATATATAGTTTTAAATGGTTTCTTGTAAGTCATATATAATTTTAAATGGTTTCTTGTAAGTCATATATAATTATATATATAATGATATTGGATTTTTTTTAAATATGCTCGTATACGTTATTTGATATTAAGTCACATATAAATATGTATGCAATCAGATTAAGTTATATGTGTCACATATGATTATGTCTCCCACATGTATTTATATATTAATATGGTTATCATTAGATGTAATTTTATATAACTCCATTTAAAAAATTTGGAAAAACTCAATGCGAGATATAATTATGTACTTTGTTTGATATGAAAACATATTATTTCATATGGCTATATATACATACATCAAATAATGTAAAATTATATGTATTCATTTTTACTCGGGTGTATACTTACTTTATCAGATCGTGTGTAACTTATCGAAATATCGGTCTATAACCCCATATTCTAAAAACATTTTGGAAATGTCCATCTGTCTGTGGAAGACACGATAAAGTCCAAAATTAAAGTGGTAGACTCCTGCAGTTTGGCACAAATATGTGTTATGGTTAGGCTTGCCAGATCGAAAATGGTAAAAAGCTTGACATTTAGAAAAAAAGCTTGATTTTTCTTGACATCTAGAAATAAAAGCTTGATTTTTCTTGACATTTAAAATTTAAGTATTTTTTTTTTTAAAGTACTTTTTCAAACCAATTTTAGAATTTTAATGAATTTATGACTGAAAATAATATTTTTTTAGTTTTTTCTTACACCTCATATGCAAAACAAATGACTAACGGGATTCGAAAGTGTAGGGACTTGAAAAAATTTGGATATCTTCCCTGAAGTATTTTAAAAGAAACGGCAAAAAATTGTAGGAGAAACTTTTATATTTTTTTAAGCATTTCTGATCTGTGCAACAAAAAGTTCGTAGAATAAAAAATAGGTAATTTAAAAAAAAATTAAATTTGCGGAGAAAATGTTGTGAACTTGTTAAATAATTTTTTTTTAATCCTAAAAACACAATTAAACAAGTTACAAAACAAATTTTGTGAGGCTTGGATAAATAAAAATAACACCGGACTTAAAAATAAAATAAATTGTTGTTTTACGAAGAATTAGCAAAAAAGTTTGTTCACCAAATTTTGAATGCGTTCTGCAAAAGTTTTCTACCTTTTTATTTATACATAATTTTTTTTTGCTAATTTCAGTTAAATAACTTTTGACAAAAATTAGAACTAGCCAATTTTTGACTGAACTTTAAGTTTTTTTTGCTATCATTGAATTTTTTTTTAGTGACTGTAGGGATTCATTCCCCTACATACTTAACAATTTTTAAATAATTTTGTTCATAGTAATCCTACACTGAAAGAATTTTGTTCATTACGGCTATGAAAACGTACATTGATTCTATGAAACCAGAAACCTATGAAAAAGTTCCTAGGCTATGGAAAAAAAAAATTATTATTCAATTCTATTTTTATTTATTTTACTAGCTGGCCCGGTCCGCGTTGCTGGCCCAAATATAAGATCAGTGTTATATTTCATCTCGATTCAGACATATAGCCCTGCAAAAAAGTCATGAATTTCTTGCCTTAGAAAAATTGGTGGACATGGTTTTAAACGACCCGATTATGTATAGTAGATAATCATCCTTAAATTATATTTTAGGATCTAAAAAAAATTACCATGTCTTCGACTTTGCGAACTGTACAAATTTAAAACTTCTTTAGTATCATTACGAAAACCACAAAAATAATTAGCTATTGTCTTGAGTTCAAACAACCATTAATAGTTTTCCCGAATTTCCCATTTTTCTGGGACACTTTTCTCATTTATATTTCATTCAAAACCTAATTAGAACTATAATTAATATAAAAAAATCGTTCCGCTCATTAGTAGGCGACATGTTTAGACAAAAGTGGGCGTTAAAATTTGTGTGGTATATTAAACTTGTCCATATGGTACCAATACCCAAGGATTTAAAATCATGTGTACCAAGTTTAAGCGGAATCTATTAAGAAATATTTTTTAATAAATATATCGAATTAGAGTAAAGAATATATTTTAGATAAATCGAAAAAAAGTTGGCGAGGACAATTTTTCTTTCCGAACAATTATATGGAATATTACGAACATTTAAAACCAAAAAATAACCAAGTCGGTCCAGGCGTTCTCAAGTGGTATAAATTTTAAAAATATTGAAAAATGTGGACTTTGAAGTGGGGGAGGACAATAAATATTTCCGTAAAATCCTTATTTGGACTATAATGATCTTTAAGAAAAAATTTAGCCGTTCTCCGATTTTAGATGTATTGAAAAATGTGGGTGTGAAAAATTTTTATTTCCGTTAAAACCTAAGTTGGACTATGACGAACATTTAAAAAAAAGTTTTGTCAAATCGATCCAGCCCTTTTCCGATTTCAGATGTATCGAAAAAAGGAGGCGTAAAAGTGGGCGTAATTAATTTGTTTTCGAAAAAACCAAAGAAAAACATTAAAAAAAATAAGACGAACATTTAAAGAAAAATATTATCCAAATCGGTCAGTTTTCATGTGATGCGATTACCAACGAACTACGTTTGATTTTATTTATATTTTATTTTTCTATGAAGCAAATTTTATATATATCGAAAAAAAGTAGTGGTGGACAACTTTTCTTACCATAAAAACCTTATTTGAATTTAACCAACTCGGTCCATCCATTCAAAAGTGGGGTTAGGTTAGGTTAGGTTGTAAGTGGCTGCTGACGTTTTACGTCAACACACGTAGACTCTGAGGTCCATTGTGATACCACGGGATCGTAATAGGTTTCCCTACTAGTCCCTGTCGTTAAACCAGTTTGAGCTTCTTATGAAACTCCTTAGATGTTGAATTTTGACATCCGACAAATCAGAAAGATCGTACAGCTCCCTAGATCCCAGTGAAGCAAGTCGCTGACCAGAAAGTGCCGGGCAATGGCAAATAAAGTGTTCGATAGTTTCCAACTCCTCTTCATCCATGCAACTTCGGCAAAAGTCATTCGACGGCACATTTAACCGCTCTGCGTGCTTCCCTATAAGACAGTGTCCGGTAATTATAGAAACCACCGTCGAAATCTCTCCTCTTGGAAGCGATATCAGCTCACTTGTGCGCCCCTGATTAAGAGAAGGCCAAATCAGTCGTGTTGTCTCACACGTCCATCCATTTGCCCATCTTTGATTAGTCTCCGTCGCTGAACAAAGCCGTAGGTTTTGCTTGCAAGTTTCTAGAGGCATACCAACACATTCCAATTCTGTTGGAACCTGTAAGGTAGTTCCTAGTCTTGCAAGCTCATCGGCTTTGCAATTCCCTGGAATGTCTCTGTGCCCTGGGACCCATATGAGTCGTATGTTAAACTGCTTGGCCATCTCATTTAAAGACGTGCAGCAGTTAAGGGCAGATCTTGCTTTCAGAAACATTGAATCCAGGGACTTGACCGCGGCTTGACTGTCAGTATAGATGTTGACTGCGGTTGTAGACAAGACATTGCAGCTCAACCAGTCAGCCACTTCCTTTATTGCCAGCATCTCTGCCTGGTAAATACTGCAATGATCTGGCAATCTACGAGCCAGGCTCAATCCAAGCTCTTCCGAATAGACCCCAAAGCCCACTTGTTCGTGCAGCCTCGATCCATCTGTGTAAAAATTTATGGTAGCTCCTCTTCCCGGAGTATCCCCAATCCAAGACTCCCTGGATGGTATCATAGTGGTAAAGTGGCGCTCAAAAAGGCTCAAAGAGGGAGCACAATCCACATTTTGTGGTATTGTTATCTTTTTCAAGATCGCGCTATGGCCACAATCGCTACTCCTCCATTGCAGCGTGCTATTAAGTCGAATTGCCGACGCAGCTGCATACTGCCTACCCAATATGTCCAAGGGTATCAGGTGAAGGAGGATTTCTAATGCAGCCGTAGGTGTAGTACGAAGAGCACCAGTGATGCACATTGACGCCATTCTCTGTACCTTCGTGATAAAGACACAGTTCGCTTTTGTTTCTAAAGCAGGCCACCAGACAATGATTCCATACAGCAAAATTGGACGCACCACTGCTGTATAGATCCAATGAACGACTTGAGGGCTAAAACCCCATCGTTTTCCAATGGCCCTTTTACAGGAATACAAAGCAATCGTTGCTTTTCTCACCCGTTCCTCAATATTACGCCTGAAATTCAGCTTCCTATCTAGAAATACTCCAAGATACTTGGCTCCATCTGAGAAGGTGATTTCAGTACCGTCCAGAGAAATAGGATCGAAAGAAGGAATCTTAATTTTCCTTGTAAATAAAACAAGCTCTGTTTTACTAGGATTAACTCCTAGACCACAGTCTCTTGCCCATTTAGACAGATCTTTCAGAGAACCCTGAAGAATGTCCCGCAATGTTGGCAGATGCTTCCCCTTTACCGCTATCGCGACATCGTCAGCATATGCGACAACATGACAACCACGTGCTTCTAGAGATAGTAGCATTGAATTCAGTGCCAGGTTCCAAAAAAGCGGCGAAAGAACACCTCCTTGTGATGTGCCCCTATTGACAAATCGAAATATGACGGACGCTCCCAATTCAGACGTTATACGTCTACTGGCAAGTAGGCTTTCCACCATTAAAACGATTTCACGCTTTACTCCCAGACCAGACAATGCCAATATTATCGATTCTGGGATGACATTATTAAAAGCCCCCTCAATATCAAGAAAGGCCACCATAGTGTACTCCTTCACCGAAAGCGATCTCTCGATGGTACCAACGAGCTCATGAAGAGCTGTTTCCGTTGATCGTCCCTTGCTGTATGCATGTTGCTTTGTCGAAAGCAACCTCGGGTCAATCACTCTACGCAAATATGAGTCTATCATTCGTTCCATTGTCTTTAACAAAAAAGAAGACAGACTAATTGGTCTGAAATCCTTCGGAGCTGTGTGGGAACTTTTCCCAGCCTTCGGGATAAATACGACTCTGGTATCCCTCCATTTTAAAGGAATATACGACCAGTTGATGCATGCTGTGTATAGATTATACAGCAACGGGGCTATATAGTCCGACACTTGCTGCAACTCAGCCGGGATTATACCATCAGGTCCCGGGGATTTATAGGGCCTGAAGCTTTTTATCGCCCAGATTAATGTTGGCATATTTATTATTTCCGAAGCAATTTCAGATGCTTGGGCGTCGGAACGTTCCAAAGCGTCATGGAATTGCCCGGAAAATGCGTGTTTAAAAGGAGATCCAGCGACTCTCCACTGGAGGAAGACCACACCCCATTAGGATCTTTCAGGTATCCCAGGCTGCAAGGAGAAGAAGCCAGAACCTTGCGCAGCCTGGATGCCTCAGAAAAGTCTATGTTTCCACAGAAGTTTTTCCAAGAATCACATTTTGCATTTCTGATCATCTTTTTATAACTCTTAAGTTGCAGCCTGTATGCAGACCAGTCCTCGTCCGCTCTTGAAAATTTAGCCTTATTAAAGAGCTTTCTGCAGGAATCTCTGCTCGTCTGCAACTCATTTGACCACCAAGGTGGCTTTTTTTTCCCTCTAGGCTTTGCAGAAGGGCAAGACGCATCCAGGCACCTATTACAAACATTTGTTATATGGTCAACCAGACAGTCAATTTCCGCCAAACTATGCGGTTCAGATAAGGGTACTTCATCCAAAAGCAAAGAAAAAGTCTCCCTATATTTCACCCAGTTTGTTCTCCTCAGATTTCTAGAGACTGTCTCAACCGGGGCACGCTCCCTGAGTAAAAACTCAATGTAGCGATGATCTGAGAAAGAATGCTCTTCCAAAACTCTCCAGTCATCAATTCTATCAGACAATGTATCTGATACAAGTGTTACGTCAAGAACCTCTTGCCGCGTACTTGTAACGAAAGTTGGTTCACCATCCTTGTTACAAATATACAGGTTAGTGCTTAACAAAAACTCCAAAAGTGATTCGCCTCTATCATTTGTGTCTGTACTACCCCATATCGAATGATGTGCATTAGCATCACAACACACTACTAACTGGTGTCCCCTAGATTCAGACTCCCGAATTAGACCGACAACCTTCTCCGGGGGTATTGACCCCGGATTAGGAAAATACGCAGAGGCGAGCCAAATAGACTTCCCATGAAGCTCTAAGCTAGCCGCTGTAACATCCATATCACTAAAAGTTGATAAAAAGAATATATTTAAGCCATTTTTTGCCAAGATGCAGGCTCTTGGTGAGCCCTCACCTTTGGCAACCACCAACTTAAACCCAGGGGTCTTCAATCCGCAAACCCTGCCACCCTGCACCCATGGCTCTTGGATAAAAACCAAGTCAACTGCTCCTGTCGTCAGGCGCAGCAAGAGTGCAATTGAGGCTGCCTTACAGTGATGGAGGTTTATTTGTAGGAACCGCAACATCTTGTTTTATTTCCACCATCCTTTCCACCACCGTGTTATTGGCTTCATCCTCCGTGTTATCAAAGAGGTCGCATTCGTCCCCAGATTCGGTTTCGAATAAGCCAGATATATATCCCATCTGTTCTGAATCGGAGGCAACAGAACTCTCCGAATTCCTCACTGCATGGGCCTCGTCCTGAATGTCACCCATCGTGGCATCAGCTTTATCCTCCATGCCATCACAGAGGTCGCATTCGTTACCAGATTCGGTTTCAAAAATGCCAGATGCATCTCCCATCAGCCTAGAATCGGCCAGCTGAATATCAACCTTTTCCCGATTCTCCTCCTCAGCCGACTCTGCCACTGGCTTGTCTGCGTCCAAAAAAGTCTTCTGGTCGCCCTTGTAGACATTGACTCTTATATGAAAAAATCCAAATCTAATAATGCCGTCAGTCCTGGCTAAAAGCGGAAGCGATTCCTCATTAACCAAGACCACTGCTTGACGACGAGCGCCCTCCATCTCACCCAATCTGGCAATTTGCCAATTCTGAGTTGGAAGGTCAGGATTGCAGACTTTTATCATCTTAAGAATCACCGCAGTGTCATTTGTAGCCATTGGGATCCATGCATGAGCTCTGGGTTGCGAGGGGATATCATGTTTTTCCACAACGTCCAGTCTGGCTCCAGGCCATAACTCTCCCACTTGGCTAATGGCAACCTTAAACACGGCTGCGGATCTTTCGTTCCCAAAAGCAACGAGTTTTACTCGCCCCTGATACCAACCTGCGTTGACAGTAGTAGGGAGAAAATCAGGCATACTCTCAAGGAGCATAGAAGTGGAAAATTGTTCTTTCCAAAAAACCCGTGCTGGACTATGACGAACATTAAAAAACAAAATAGACAAACATTAAAAAAAAAATAGACCATTCCATGATATATGTTTATCGGGAAAAGTGATCGTAAAAGTAGCCGTGCACAATTTTTCTTTTGCGGACTATAACCAAATCGGTCTAGCCGTCTTAGATCTTTCGATACATAGAAAAAAGTGGGCGTGGGAAATCCTAATACCCATAAAACCTTAGTTCAATTATGACGAAGATTTTCAACAAAAATTAGCCAAAGTGGGAGTGGTCAATTTTTTTTCCTAAAAACCAAAGATGATGAAAATGCATTTAAAAAAAAATTTCAAATCGGTGCAGCCATTCTCAGATTTTATATAAATTGAAAAAGTGGGCGTAAAAGTGGGCATGGTCGATTTTGCTTTCAGTAAAAACTTAAATTGGATTATTGCGAACATTTAAATAAAAAATTACCCAAATCGGTATAGCCGTTTTCCGATTTTAGATAAATCGAAAAAAGTGGGCGTAAAAGTGGGCGTGGTCAATTTTTCTTTACGTAAAAACCTAAGTTGGACTATGACGAACATTTCCAAAAAAAATTTATCCAAATCGGTCCAGCCGTACTCAACTGATGCTGTTACCAACGAACGACAATTGATTTTTATTTATATAGATTATTTCAATTTTATTTTATTTTTTTTTTTATTTTATTTTTGTTATCTTATTTATTTACAATTTTCTATTTTTAAAAATTTCTATTTTTTTTAACTTATCCCCACCGAGATTCGAACATAGAACCTCTTGTTCGTGAAGCTTAGTCTCTAGCCACTTAGCTAAATTATATAAACAAGTAACAACACTTAAAATCAAATTTGAATAACATTCTGCTAACATATTGAGTTTGTGTCTTTGCTCTGTCAAAATGCTCTGCCAAACGATGTGTGTGTGTTTGTAGAAAACAAATATTTTGTGTATTTACAAAAATGAAGAGTTATAAAACCAAGCATTAGTTGGCGAGATTTTTATTCTTTGGTGGCGCTGATAGCTAAGGCGTCGACAATTACCACTTCAGCCGATAGGTCTTGGGTTCGAGCCCCGGTCAGGGCAGCAATGATAATTTTTTTTTTAATGTTTTTTTTATTTTTTTTTTTATTTTTTTAATAAATTTATTCAACTGTTTTAATTATTGTAACATTATTTTAATTATTTAAAAAATTAAATGGCATATTGATGTCATTTTCTTCTATGAATGACATTCATTAATTCTATGAATTTTTTCTATGAATTTAACAAAATCTATGAATAAAATTCTATGAAATATTTCAGAATACTAATGAATATTCATTCAGCAAATGAATTGTTTCATAGATTCTATGAATTTGGTTTAATGAAATTTGTTCATAGATATAATGAACAATAATTCTTTCAGTGTATTGTGTCGTTCCAGACATATACTCCTTACCGAATGCTTAAAAGATATCAGTCATTTCGTGAAAAACGAGTTCCATAAATTGCTCGTCTTGCTTATTATTTATGAAATATAGGAGACATTGGTACACCTAGTGATAAAAGCATATTTTTTTTGAAAATAATCTTTTAATTTGTATTTATTTTTATTTAAAGACTTTAAAAATAAATTATTCTTGATTTTCTTGACAATTTAGGGGAAATTGTGTAAAATTTCATTTTAGCTTGATAAATGACATTTTGGCTTGATTCTTGACACGTACTAAAAACGCTTGACAATCAAGCCTGTCTGGCAATCCTAGTTATGGTCATAGACTGGTTAAGCTGAAAGAACTAAACCAACATCTAAAGGTGGAAGCACTGTTGCCAGATTTGACGATTTTTCTGCATTTTGGCGATTTTTACTCCCCAAAATAGCAAAATGACGATTTTTGCCTAAAAAATTACGATTTTTAAAAATAACAAAAACCTGACAATTTTTGTCTACTTTTTAATAAAACTTTAGTATTCA
Source organism: Pegoplata infirma (assembly GCA_963921195.1). Lineage (NCBI taxonomy): Eukaryota > Metazoa > Arthropoda > Insecta > Diptera > Anthomyiidae > Pegoplata > Pegoplata infirma. The sequence continues at coordinate 188,048,478 of OY992540.1, forward strand.
ATGAATATTTTTGCTTATTGTTAGTTAAAAAATAGTATCCACCAATATTTTTGTACAAAAAAGGGGCAAAAGAGAGAAGTGAGAGTGTTACATTCTCTGCAAAATGTAAAAAATATTGGGAGTTTTTTGGCGGAGGACACCTTTTTTCGAGATAAATGCTTACAAATTGATTTATTATGATATATACACAGTTTTATCATTACTATTTTTTTTATAGAAGTGTCCACCAAAAAGGGCGGACAGAAAAAAATTAATTTTTTAATTAACTTGACCCAACTGCATGACCTTTTCTTTCATAAAAATATTTCATATGCTTAAAAAGTTAACAAAAAAAGTTAATAAGTAAAAAAAAAATCTAATTGTAAGATAGTTTTAGTGTTACAAGGCGGAACATTGCTCTCCCTGGTCTGGTTTTGTTAATTTTCAAACTGAACCATCCGATGGCCATAAGATATATTTCATCCAAACTGTATGGATTTAGCTCCTTTGGTTTAGACTGCATCATGTCTTTAAGAGACGGGCGGACATCGCTTGAATAAATCTTTAATCAACGATAAATATATCTTTCTTAAGGTCTGAACAGAACAAGCCCGGCACGACTTTTTCCATACGATTTGACAGTTAAAAACCGTGACCGGCACGGCAAAAAAATAAAACTTATTTTATTTTATCTCCGGGTTCTCTCAATCTCCCTCCCTCTCACACTCCAGGGTTGCCGCATTTTCATAACAATTTTTTATTTTTTCATTCACAATAGTGTAACAACCGTACAGTAGTGCCAACTTATCACATTGACTATGTGATAAGCGATTTTTTTCCGTAAAATTACTCTAATTTGATTAAAAGTTAGCACCACTGAACAAACAAATGACATTTTTTGCCGTCGCCGTCCCCCGTCATTGTTTTGGGCCTATATTCTCCGGCAACGGCAACCGTCCCCCGTGCAGTGCTTGTTCTGTTCAGACCTTTATTTTGACGATTTTTTGACGATTTTATCAAATGGGATGACGATTATAACGATTTTTTTTAATAAAAATATAAAGTTTTTGACGATTTTGTACCCAACAATTCTGGCAACCCTGTTTGAAGGCATTAAAGCGGGCATTCTGAAACGATTTCCTCTTTAATTTTATAAAAGTGTTTATTGGAATGACCTCGCTCAAATGTGACTCTAAAAATGAAAGTTTATGAAAAAAACGTGAGAAGTTATACATTCGAGTGCAAAACATTTAAGCGTGCGCATTTAAGTGATGGCATTCGCCTTTATTTTGTGTCAAGTTATAACTAAAGGCTGAGTTAGGCACCCGTAACCGTAAACTAGCGTAGCGTAGCGATCAAAATCAAATAGAAAATCACGTAGACGTCTGCAAAGAAGAATAACTGCTCTCATTTGTTCTCATATAACGAAAAACTCTCTACGCTACGCTAGTTTAAGGTTACGGGTGCCTAACTCAGCCTAAACTCTTGCTGGTTGGAAATCTATGGTATTTTCTGCTGGCGCAGCAGATATATATATTAGAGTGTCCCATATTTTGGAAATGTTGAGACGGTACACGCTCATTTTTTTCCATTTGACTTAAAAATAACTCAGGAAAAATTTTACGCCCCTACGACCACGCCTTCACTACGCGACGGGACCTTAAAGAGCAGGCCTTAAAAATCATTTTCCCATACAAACCAAAAAATTTTTTTTTTGATTTTAAGTTTTTTTGTTATTAATTATAATATTACTTGATTAGCGTATTCACAAAAAAAAAAAAAATGATATTGGTGGGATTAGGCTCTCAGCTCTAAAAAATTTATTTTGAAAAAAGAAATTCAGAGCCGTTCGGTTCCTACGGTAAAAAAATTTAAAAAAATATTTTTTTTTTAGTTTTGACAAGCAACGTTTTAAGTTGTTATGTTGCTTTTAATGATATATATTAAAACAAAATTATTATTCATATCTGTGACATCTTTTTCGAAAAATATTTTGTGCCGTTGAGGTCCTACGGCAAAAAATTTTTAAAAAATATTTTTTTTAGTTTTGACAAGCAAGGGTTTTAGTTGTTATGTTGTTTTTAATGATATATATTAAGAAAAATAAAAATATTATTCATATCTGACACCTTTATCGTGTATAGAAAAACATCAACAATGCATTTTTTTAGAACACGATAAAGATGTCGCAGATACAAATAATATTTTTTTTATGAATATATATCATTTAAGGCAACAAAGCAACTAAAAGCGTTGCTTGTCAAAACAAAAATATTTTTTAAAAAAATTTTACCGTAGGACCCCTGCGGCTCTATTTTTTTCGAGCTGAAAGCCTTATCCCACCAAAATCAAATTTTTTGTCGTAAATAAGCTAACCAAGTAATATAATAATTAATAACAAAAAAATTAAAAATCAAAAAAAAATTTTTGGTTTGTATGCCCGAGTAAAAATAAACATATATAACAATATATAACCAGATGCAAACATAATAAATCATATATGATTATACATCGCGTGAGATATTTTCAAAATTTTTTAAATGCAGTCATATGTAGTTATATATAATTGAATCATGATTCGGATTAAAAGGTGTACGGTTGATATAATTATATAAAATTATATGAGGGTCAATACAAAATTTGTTTTTCTGTATAATTTAATATAAAATTATATATATCCTATTCTGTTCCATATATAACACTATATGTTTCCATTTAACCAACAATTTTCTAAGTTTTTAAGGCAAAGTATGAGAAACTTTTTAAAATGTTCCTAAACATTTCCTTGTTAGGGCTATGTATATCACCTATCTGGTTCGAAGCGTACCCGAACATTTTTTTGTTTAAGAAAATTATATGTTTGGTGAATGTATCGTTGACCTGTGGTGTGTCTCAACCCAAACCAAAAAACACCAGGATTTTACATGTTTTTATGCAATTAGATCTAATTAGATCCACTAATATATGGCAATGTCTGGTCAAAACTCGGATGAAATCAGATCATATTTTATACAAGTTGATCTTTTTTAATGCAAAAACATCCACCATTATTCGGATTAAATTGCGTATAAATATATATTGTGTTATATATCATTATGTATTGCATCATATAAAAATTTTTACTCGGGTGGAAAAATAATTTTTTAGGCCCCGTCGCGTAGGGAAGGCGTGGTCGTGGGGGCGTAAATTTTTCCTCAGTTATTTTTAAGTCAAAAGGAAAGAAATTAGCGGGTACCGTCTCAACATTTCCAAAATAAGGGACACTCTAATATACATAAATGCACTTTTTTCACCGGGATATGTAAATATATAAATTACTGTGTATGGCAATATATAAATATATTAAATAATTAGCTACCATATCTTAACTTTTTTAGTCGGGCTATTTTTAATTAGATACCATTTTGTAAATATTCACAGCAGAAATCCAAGAAGTAGCATTCGTGGCAAAACCAACAAATACAAATATGGGGCAAACAACTTAACACGTGGTAAACGTAATTCCACCCCCACAAAAATTTTTTAATAAACCAGTTGTTGAGCCAGTTAAAATAATAAAAATAGTTGACCCAGTAAAACTCGTTCAACCAATAAAACTCGTGCAAGCAGTAAAACTAGTTCAACCAGTAAAACTACTTCAAACAGTAAAACAAGTTCAACCAGTAAAACTATTTCAACCAGTTGATGAACTAAGTAAAGCTGACGATTTTATAGATGATGACGTGGAAAACGTAATTCCACCCCCACAAAAAAAAAATTTAATAAACCAGTTGTTAAGCCAGTTAAAACAATAAAACCTGTTGAACCAGTAAAACGAGTTAACGAACTTAGTAAAGCTGACGATTTAATAGATGATGCTGATATTTTGTGTGAAAATGTTGCTTTGGAGTTTGAAGAACAAAATGGTACACTTAACCAAAAATCATTGTAATCTTTTATAGTTAATCGACCTTTTTTATTTTTTGCTTGTGTTTTTATTAAAAAAATTTGATTTCTTATTATTAATAAAGGATTTCCTTCAGGCTAATTATAATTAACCATAATTATGGTCAAAGAGTTATTTAAATGTAATAAAACACATTTATTTCATCAATTGATCTCTGTTGCTTTATTCAAACATCATCAGGAGCATAAATTTATTAAAATCTGTTAAGTTGGCAAAAGAGGGTTCTCCATTGGCATACCATTTTTAACTGACATTTTCAATTGATTTTACTAACATAATTTTTTGAGTGAATCCTCGTTAAAATAAAAGTTCAATTTAATTATTTCTTTTTTCTGTATTTTGCAGTGGGTAACATTTGATCATAATGATGACAGTATGTCAAATTTTTTCGACATTATGACAGAAGATGACTTGGATATGGAGAGGATTTGTGTAAATGCTACGGAGAAATTCTCTGCTTCAAAAACATTAACAGGCTGACAAGCCATCAAAATAATTCTTTGCGTATTAAAGCTCACATATTAAGTGACGCATTTAAGCGGTATAAACATTTATTATAAAATAATAAATGACGATTTGAGCGGGGCTATGTGAAAATTGTGTTTTCTATTAGAACTTTCATAAACTTAGAAAAAAAACTAAAATTTAAATTAGCCTGATTAAATGCATTCCCCACTTCAATGGTGCTCACGCGAAATGTTATTTTTTAATTTATTGTTTAAATGCACTTTTTAAATGGCAACTATAAGAATTCGCACGCGAATTTTTAACTTTGTAGAAATTATTTATGACTCGCTAGGTGTTCTCACGTTTTTTTTCATAAACTTCTCATTTTAAGTGCAACACTTGAGCGGGGTCATTCCATTAAACACTTTTATAAAATTAAAGGGAAATCGTTTAAGATTGCCTTGACTTTCTTTTATATATTTTTTTAATGCGCTTGATATGGCTTTTACACAATGTTCAATATTTGATTCCTGATCAATTTCTCCTTCCTTAAAAAAGTAGTGTTGACAATTGGGAGATGCAATCGTGTAAATTTGCCCGCTTTAATGCTTACAATTTGTAAATTTACTTTTTTTATTTTTGCAAAATTACGAGTTTTTTACGAATACCTCCAATTTTACACGACATCCTCGTAAAATGTAATAGTAATTTAAGACGCTTTTTAAAGAGTGGTTGAAATATTTGGAAGTTTTTTGAAGAGATTTTTGTTTGAAAACTGTATTACAGAGCAATAAATAAAATTAGAGATGAAATTTAGTATTTTGATTACGAGAGAAAAAAAAGTATTTTTCTAAAATCTGTATTTTAACAAAAAACTTTGTTTACTATCTGTAAATTAAAGATTAAAAAGTAAAATTACCGATAAAAATTTTGTATTCCGGCAGATAACTTTGTCAAATATCTGTCGAATTTAGATTACAGTAATTTTACAGAGTATTTAACAGAGTAATTATATTGAGTGTATATGCATAAAAATATATTCTCATATTTAAATGCGTCCACCATTTTTTGGGTAATATCTTTGCGCATTAAATATTTCTCGTTTAAGTGCGTCTAAATGTTTGCACCGTTTTGTGTGCAGGAAGTGGTGGCAAATAAAAATGTAGCAATGTTTTTTTTAAATGCAGTAGATGTTGACTGAGGTTTTTATAAATTAATAAATACTCATTGTCGGTGAGTTTGAGCAGTGCTATTTAAATACGAAAATTGTGATGCCTATTAAAACTTTCATAAACTTCGAGAAAAAAACTGTCGCTTAAATGTGCCCGATTTAATGCATTGCACAATTTTTTATGGTATGCACGCGAAACTGTTTTTTATTCCTCGTTTAAGTTGCAACTATTAGAATTCTTATTAATTTTTTTCTGTAAAGCGCAAGAAACATTGTTATAATTTAAAATCAATACAACTACCATCATTTAAATGCACACGCTTAATTTTTTTATTTTGAAGAAACTACTTTTAAATTCGCTATATATAAGCCGAGCCTTTTTTAAAATTGATAAACTTCCCATTATCAGTGCCACATTTGAGCTAAGACATTTCAATAACAACTTTCATAAAATTGAAGGGGCATCGTTTAAAGACATTCCAACCTTGCGCTTGATGTGGTTTTTATACATATTCAATTTCTCCTTTCTTAATGTAGTGGTAGTATTGACAATTGATAACAAAATATTGGGAAATTACATCGTGTAAATGCGCCCTCTTTAATGCGCCCGCCTTATAGCGCCCGCTTTAATGCGCCCGTACTTAAAAAGTCGTAAGTTTTTAATTTAAAACGCCTTTTTAGTGTGGTTGAAATATTTGGAATTTTTTTTTTGAAGAGATTTTTTTTTTAACTGGACTTTAACAGAAAAATGTGTTTTTTTTATTTGATTAATAAAGATTACAGAGTAATAAGTCAAATTACAGAGGAAATTTATTTTTTAGGCTATAAAAAAATAAAAAGTATTTTGCTTAAATCCGTAATTTAGCAGAAAACTTAGTTTATTATCTGTAAAATTAAAGATATAAAAAAGAAAAAATATTAGTTTTTGGAAAATACAAAGAAAATACAAATTATTTTCTTAAAAACTGCAGTTCGACAGAACATTTTTTCAAATATCTGTAGAATTGAGATTACAGTTGATTTACGGAGTTTTTAACAGAGTAATTATTTAAAGTGTACAAATTTTGATATAAGGCTCCGTTAAATCGGCAGTTAGCAGCTAACTTTTCATTGAGTAATCTGCCCTTACTTGTTCTTTTCTTAATTTAAGAATTTTAATTATTAAAATAAGAAATGCTTGTTAGTTTTGTAAATATTCTTTAATTTATATATAATTTCTGAGTTTTTGATGATTTAGAAAGAAAACGAAAAGATAGTGCACCCAGTATGGAGGTTTTAAAAATGGCATGTGATGATTTACTTAATTTAGAAGTGTCGCATAAACAGGTCTGTCTTAAGTACAGTATAAGTAAACATTATTTACGTTAAGCTCTTGAGAAGGACCAGCGATTCTCAAAAAAAGAAAAAAAAAACAAGAACAGACAGCTTGGTTTCGGTTTCCAAATTGAATTCGGTTTTCAACACATCCGAAACACTAGCTTCGGCTTCTAACCCCGTGGAGGTGTTGACACCTGCCGTTAAAGACAAAACAAAACAGAGGTTAACTATCGAAGAATCGAAAGAAAAAGCAAAAGAATTGTTAATTAAAGGCAAACCTATAAAAGACGTCTTCCTTATATCGACTTCAAGCAAAAATTTGCGTATGTTTTAACAAAAAAAAACTGTTAAAGTGCCTACAGACGACGCAATGTTATACACAATATTTATGACGTTTTCCCACACATGGCATACATAAATGTACTGTATATAATTTTTATTTTTTTCAATCGAAAACGCCAAATTTGTCAGTTTTCAGCACTTTTTTCGTAATTTAGCGGGAGAATTTTACATTTTCCCGCTAAAATTTTGTCGGCGGTTTCTTGCGTGTTTTTAAGAAAATAATTTGGAGGTTTTATTTTAAAATTTTTCTTTTTTGTCAATCAAGTGAAATTTTACACTCAAAATAATTACTCTGTTAAATACTGTGTAAAATGACTGTAATCTCAATTCGACAGATATTTGACAAAGTTATCTGCCGAAATACAGATTTTAAGAAAATACTTTGTATTTTCTTGTGACCGAAAAACAAAATTTTATCTGTAATTTTACTTTTTTCTTTTTACTATTGCTCTGTAATACGGTTTTTAAATTAAAATTTCTTGAAAAAAATTCAAAGTATTTCATCTTTAAAAAGCGTCTTAAATTATAATAAAAGATGCTAAATTTTTGAAGGCACTCGTAATTTTCACAAAAATAAAAGTCAATTTACAATTTGGAAGCATTAAAGCGGGCAAATTTACACGATGGTATTTCCCAATTGTCAACACAACTTGCACATTACGGAAGGAGAAATTCATCAGGAATCAAATAGTGACCATTGTGTAAAAGCCATATCAAGCGCATTAAAAAGATATATAAGAAAGTCAAGGCATTCTTCAACGATTTCCCTTTAATTTTAGAAAAGTGTTTACCGGAATAACCCCGCTCAAATGTGGAACTGAAAATGAGAAGTTTATGAAAAAAAAAACCGTGAGGACATCCAGCGATTTTATAATTAATTTTTACAAAGTTAAGCATTCGCGTGCGAAACATTTAACCGGGCGCATTTAAATGATAGCATCCTTTATTTTGTGTCAAGTTATTACTATCCATGCTTCCTGGTAAAATTCTGGTCGTTTTCATTTATTTTGTGTCAAGTTATTACTATCCATGCTTCCTGGTAAAATTCTGGTCGTTTTCATCAACATTTTACAGATAATTCTGTAAATCTGCAGGTTTTTTTATTGAAATCATTTTACAGAGTTTTCTTCGTAAAATAACAAAAAATCTTGCTGGTTGGAAATCTATGGTATTTTCTGCTGGCTCAGCAGAGTATCTCTGTATTTTAACAGAGTGATTATTTTGAGTGTAGTGAAATTTAAATGTTTTTTGTGAAAAATAGTTGGCAATAGTGCATATCGGACTTTTCAATTTCCCGGGAAACAAGGAGCTGCAGGCGCAGCAGAGTATCTCTGTAATTTAAGTAATTTTGAGTGTACCATAGATTTTCAACCAGCAAGATTTTTTGTTATTTTACGAAGAAAACTCTGTAAAATGATTTCGATAAAAAACTGTAAATTTACCGAATTAACTGTAAAATGTTGATGAAAGCAAGCAGCATTTTACCAAGAAGCATGTAACGTGGGCTGCCATCCATCCTCTTTTTCCGGACACCGTCCTCTTTTTTAGGGCGTCCGGGGCAGTCCTACTTCTTTTTTAGAAAGTGTCTGGGGTTGTTCTACTTTGTGCACATTTCCCATACATTTTTTTCATTACTTCTTACACTCAAAATAATCACTCTGTTAAATTACAGAGATACTCTGCCGAGCCAGCAGAAAATACCATAGATTTCCAACCAGCAAGATTTTTTGTTATTTTTCGAAGAAAACTCTGTAAAACGATTTCAATAAGAAAACTGTAAATTTACAGAATTTTCTGTAAAATATTTATAAAAACGACCAGAACTTTACAATTTTATTTGATTCCTGATCAATTTATCTTTCCTTAATGTGCAAGTAGTGTTGAAAATTGGGAAATGCCATCGAGTTAATTTACCCGTTTTAATGCTTCCAAATTGTAAATTTACTTTTTTTCATTTTTGTGAAAATTACGAGATTTTTTTTAACGAGTACCTCCAATTTTACACGACATCCTCGGAAAATTTACCAGGTTTTATTGTAATTTAAGGCGCTTTTTAAAGAGGGGTTGAAATATTTGGAAGTTTTTGAAGAGAGTTTTATTTGAAAACTGTATTACAGAGCACTAACAATAAGTAAAATTACAGATGAAATTTAGTATTATGGTTACGAGAAAAAAAACAACGCATTTTTCTAAAATCTGTATTTTAGCAAAAAAAACTCTGTTTATTATCTGTAAAATAGAGATGTATAAAGTAAAATTACAGATAACATTTTGTTTTTCGGTTACAAGAAAATACAAAGTATTTTCTTGAAATCTGTATTTCGACAAATCAAAAACATAACCACAGCAGATAATGCCAGCGAGAAATACGTGGACAAAAAGTTTGCAGATTCCGCATACCACGTCCTCCTATGCCAAATACTGAAATACTTATTCCTCTCCAGACACTTTAGACACCGATGAAAGCGAAAAATATGAAGGGAATTTTAACAAAATTCATAATTTACTTAATTCTAAATTAACAGATGAAGAGAAAGGTCAACTGGAAACATTAGGTTAGGTTGTAAGTGGCTGCTGACGTTTTACGTCAACACACGTAGACTCTGAGGTCCATTGTGATACCACGGGATCGTAATAGGTTTCCCTACTAGTCCCTGTCGTTAAACCAGTTTGAGCTTCTTATGAAACTCCTTAGATGTTGAATTTTGACATCCGACAAATCAGAAAGATCGTACAGCTCCCTAGATCCCAGTGAAGCAAGTCGCTGACCAGAAAGTGCCGGGCAATGGCAAATAAAGTGTTCGATAGTTTCCAACTCCTCTTCATCCATGCAACTTCGGCAAAAGTCATTCGACGGCACATTTAACCGCTCTGCGTGCTTCCCTATAAGACAGTGTCCGGTAATTATAGAAACCACCGTCGAAATCTCTCCTCTTGGAAGCGATATCAGCTCACTTGTGCGCCCCTGATTAAGAGAAGGCCAAATCAGTCGTGTTGTCTCACACGTCCATCCATTTGCCCATCTTTGATTAGTCTCCGTCGCAGAACAAAGCCGTAGGTTTTGCTTGCAAGTTTCTAGAGGCATACCAACACATTCCAATTCTGTTGGAACCTGTAAGGTAGTTCCTAGTCTTGCAAGCTCATCGGCTTTGCAATTCCCTGGAATGTCTCTGTGCCCTGGGACCCAGATGAGTCGTATGTTAAACTGCTTGGCCATCTCATTTAAAGACGTGCGGCAGTTAAGGGCAGATCTTGTTTTCAGAAACATTGAATCCAGGGACTTGACCGCGGCTTGACTGTCAGTATAGATGTTGACTGCGGTTGTAGACAAGACATTGCAGCTCAACCAGTCAGCCACTTCCTTTATTGCTAGCATCTCTGCCTGGTAAACACTGCAATGATCTGGCAATCTACGAGCCAGGCTCAATCCAAGCTCTTCCGAATAGACCCCAAAGCCCACTTGTTCGTGCAGCCTCGATCCATCTGTGTAAAAATTTATGTTAGCTCCACTTCCCGGAGTATCCCCCATCCAAGACTACCTGGATGGTATCATAGTGGTAAAGTGGCGCTCAAAGAGGCTCAAAGAGGGAGCACAATCCACATTTTGTGGTATTGTTATCTTTTTCAAGATCGCGCTATGGCCACAATCGCTGCTCCTCCATTGCAGCGTGCTATTAAGTCGAATTGCCGACGCAGCTGCATACTGCCTACCCAATATGTCCAAGGGTATCAGGTGAAGGAGGATTTCTAATGCAGCCGTAGGTGTAGTACGAAGAGCACCAGTGATGCACATTGACGCCATTCTCTGTACCTTCGTGATAAAGACACAGTTCGCTTTTGTTTCTAAAGCAGGCCACCAGACAATGATTCCATACAGCAAAATTGGACGCACCACTGCTGTATAGATCCAATGAACGACTTGAGGGCTAAAACCCCATCGTTTTCCAATGGCCCTTTTACAGGAATACAAAGCAATCGTTGCTTTTCTCACCCGTTCCTCAATATTACGCTTGAAATTCAGCTTCCTATCTAGAAATACTCCAAGATACTTGGCTCCATCTGAGAAGGTGATTTCAGTACCGTCCAGAGAAATAGGATTAAAAGCAGGAATCTTATTTTTCCTTGTAAATAAAACAAGCTCTGTTTTACTAGGATTAACTCCTAGACCACAGTCTCTTGCCCATTTAGACAGATCTTTCAGAGAACCCTGAAGAATGTCCCGCAATGTTGGCAGATGCTTCCCCTTTAGCGCTATCGCGACATCGTCAGCATATGCGACAACATGACAACCACGTGCTTCTAGAGATAGTAGCATTGAATTCAGTGCCAGGTTCCAAAGAAGCGGCGAAAGAACACCTCCTTGTGGTGTGCCCCTATTGACAAATCGAGATATGACGGACGCTCCCAATTCAGACGTTATACGTCTACTGGCAAGTAGGCTTTCCACCATTAAAACGATTTCACGCTTTACTCCCAGACCAGACAATGCCAATATTATCGATTCTGGGATGACATTATTAAAAGCCCCCTCAATGTCAAGAAAGGCCACCATAGTGTACTCCTTTAACGAAAGCGATCTCTCGATGGTACCAACGAGCTCATGAAGAGCCGTTTCTGTTGATCGTCCCTAGCTGTATGCATGTTGCTTTGTCGAAAGCAACCTCGGGTCAATCAATGGAAACATTAACATTCGAACAGTTTCTAAGTGATGAAAGAATTCACATGACACAGAAAGACTATATTTTGGCACTTAGATCACAAATATTTCTTAAACGAGCCTTTAAGGATAATTCAATTAACGCCTTTAATCCATTAATATTATCAATGTAGATATACAATATGTATTAGATGCGTATGCTTGTGTGTCATATATCGTAAACTACATAAATAAATCGCATAAAGGTGTTTCAAGGTTGCTACAGGAAGCAATGAAATCAGAACTGGAAATTTTACAGTTAAACAGAGGCTGCAACATATTGGAAACAAATTTATTTCAGCCTCTGAAGTGACTGGACAGGACGCCTCCTATAATATTCTGGGACTGCACTTATATTAATTCAGTAATGCAGAGGAATAGACTCCGATTCAACCGATATTTATCAGAAAAATATGCTTGATCACTATACCAAACGTCCAGATAGCATTGGCAATATATACTTAGCAGAATTCGTTGCTTATTATAAATTTTCAAATCAGCAAATAGGAGGTCTCAAGAAGAAGATGATAAAAATTGGATGGAAGATCAAATTGGAGCATCTCTTCCCTTACAAGATAATTCTGGATTCGCATTTAAGAAAAGGAACTTCGCCATAATAAGATTTCCCACATTTAATGCCAATGTAAGCAGAGGAGATTATTTTATAGCTTTAGTACTGCTCTATCTCTCGTGGAGAGATGAAAATGTGGAGCTCTTAAACACCAACAATGAAGAAACCTGTAACAATCATAAAAACACTATTGAACAAACCAGGAAAAAATTTGAAGTTTTCAAAGACGGAGAGCTTGAAGAAATACTTCAGAGTTCAAGATGAATATCATGAAGAAACTGGAACCCAGGAAAATAACGTTGCAATTACTGAAATGCTCGATGATGAATTTCGAGCTTTAGCTGTACCCGAAGTAGATGAAAATATCAATATTTTAAATGTTAATAGTGACATTCAACAAAATGATAATGATGTCAGGTTAATTAGACTCCCTCCATTGATAAATGAACAAGCTTTATTGACGTCTGTAAGAACTTTAAACGTTAGACAACGAACATATTTACACCATATTTTATATAATGTAGTGGACAATGTAAAATTCTGTGAGTATGTGGGTGGCGGAGCTGGTGCTGGCAAAAGCAGGTTAATCAAAACCATATATCAATCAGTTACTCATCGGCTTAACTCTGTTCCAGGTTCGAATCCAGATTTGCCAAAAGTACTACTTACTGCTTCAACTGGAAAAGCAGCATTTGTTATTGGAGGAGCAACATTACATTCCGTTTTCTCATTACCAGTAAATCAAAGCTCTAGTGAAATTCGTCCACTTAGCAACGATACCATTAACAATTAACTTATCGCAAAGTTTATAGATTTAAAATTATTAATTATTGACGAAATTTCCATGGTGGGGATTAGAATTTTTGGACACCTAGATGCCAGACTAAAACAAATATACAAATGCTCACAACCATTTAGTGGTTTGTCTATCATAGTCTTTGGCGATTTGAAGCAGCTACCTCCTGTGGGCAATTAAAGGATATTTAACACCGATATATCAAATCCCTATGGAATCATAGCGGGAGAATCGCTGTGGGATAACTTTTTCTTCTATTGATCAGAAATAAAATAGTGACAGTTGTGTTACACCCAAAAAAGTTTTACAGTAACTTTTTTACGGTTATTCAAAAAGTTTTTAGTTAAAGTTATTTTAAACGTTTTATCGTTTGTTTTTCAATGAAAACAAAATATTGAACGATTTATACAGTTGTAAAAACAATAAACTACAAAAGTTACGGATAAATATTTTTATCAGTTAAATTATTTGTGACTGATTATACCGTATAATTTTACAGAAGTACGGTTTTTGTAGTTTGTTATTCATGTTATTATTACTTCACAAAATAAAAAATTGTAAACAGTTAAAATAACTGAAATATCGTTTGTTTTTACGGAATGTCTAGTCATTTATAAACGTTTAAAAATAACTGAAAAAGTATGTTGTTTCAAATGAAATATAAGTAGTCCGTTTTTTAAAAGGAAAAACGATTGTTTTAAACGTTTTTTCAGTTGAATTTACTTACAAAATATTTTAAGTGTAAAGCCATGTCAATCACATTAAAGAAATATATAAGAAAGTCAAGGCATTCTTAAACGATTTCCCTTTAATTTTATAAAAGTGTTTATTAGAATGATCTCGTTCAAATGTGGCACTAAAAATAAGAAGTTTATAAAAAATAAACCGTGAGAACATCTAGCGAGTTCATACATAATTTCTACGAAGTCAAACATTTGCATGCAAAACATTTAAGCGGGCGCATGTAAATGATGGCAATTCCTGTTTTTGTGTCAAGTTATTACTTATTCATGCTTCTTGCACATTACAGTCGAAGAAAATTAATAAGAATTCTTATAGTTGCCACTTAAAAAGTGAAATTAAACAAGAAATTAAAATATAACGTTTTGCGTTCGCACCATTAAAGTGGGAAACGCATTTAATTAGACTCATTTAAAATATGAAAGTACTAATAGGAAACACAATTAAAAATAGCCCCTGCTCAAATCGTCATTTATTAATTTATAAAAACCTCGGTGAACATCTACCGCTTAAATGCGTCACTAAATATGTAAACTTTAATAATTTAAAATATTTGTAACCCGCAAAGAATAATTTTATTGGCTTGTCAGCCTGTTAATGTTTTTATAGCAGCGAAGTTCTGGAATTAATTTTGTTTCCAATTATTTCATGAGTTCCAGTTTAAAATCAAATAAATTTAACAAAAACTTTGTAAATTTTCAGAAGTTTTTGAAAAACATCTGGTCACGTACCAACATTTTACAGATAATTCTGTAAATTTACAATTTTTTTGTGACGAAATAATTTTATAAAGTTTTGACAAATTTGTGTAAAATTACAGAGTATTTCTCTGTAAAATTGTGATCCCATTTAACTAATATTTTACTACACCATTTACAGATGTAATTCGAAAAAGATCAATTGTAATTCGAAGATTCTACTTGTAATTCGAAGATTCCATTTGTAATTCGAAGATTCCATTTGTAATTCGAAAATTCTACTTGTAATTCGAAGATTTTATTTGTAATTCGAAGATTCTATTTGTAATTCGAAGATTCCATTTGTAATTCGAAGATTCCAATTGTAATTCGAAAAATATCAACTGAATTTCCATTGATATTTTTCGAATTACAATTGGAATCTTCGAATTACAAATGGAATCTTCGAATTACAAATAGAATCTTCGAATTACAAGTATAATCTTCGAATTACAAATGGAATTTTCGAATTACAAATGGAATTTTCGAATTACAAATGGAATCTTCGAATTACAAGTATAATCTTCGAATTACAATTGATCTTTTTCGAATTACATCTGTAAATGGTGTAGAAGCTATGTAATTTTACAGTTTTTTGTCCAAACCATTTTGCAGAGTTTTCTTCGTAAAATAACAAAAAATCTTGGTGGTTGGAAATCTATGGTATTTTCTGCTGGCTCAGCAGAGTATCTCTGTAATTTAAGTTATTATTTTGAATGTAACGATACAATTAACACACTTATCGTAAAGTTTATAGATTTAAAATTATTAATTATTGACGAAATTTCCGTGGTGGGGATTAGAATGTTTGCTCACAAGAGCTCACAACCATTGGAGGTTTGTCTATCTTAGTCTTTGGCGATTTGATGCAGCTACCTCCTGTGGGCGATAAATGGATATTTAACACCGATATATCAAATCCCTATGGAATCATAGCAGCAGAATCGCTGTGGGATAACTTTTTCTTCTACGAATTAACTGAAATTATGCGCCAAAGAGAATATATTAACTTTGCACAAGCATTAAATTCGATGGCATCGATGATATCTGTCAGAAGAAAATATTGTATTACTATATCCAGAGTTGTAGAAAGCAGAAATGAATTACCGATTGATGCAGTTCATTTGTTTTCGACAAATGCAGAAGTTGGCAAGCATAATGAGGAAAGACTGCAACAAATTGAAACCGAGCAGTTTATATCAAAGTAATATAGATACAATGACAGATATATATATATACAGTGACTGTCACTAATATTTGGTTTTTTATTTAAGTACCAAAAAGTAGACAAAACATATTGTAAAATAAGAACAAAACGGAGCTATTATTTTTCTTTTGTTATAGTGTCTCAAACATATAATGTATCAGTTTATATTAGACTAGCTGACCCGGTCCGCATTGCTGGCCCTAAGAAAACATCGATTCTGTTTTCTAGTGCATCTCGATCTTAATCTACAGTGTCGGACAAATCTAAAGCACGGGACCGGGTCCAGAAGTAGCCCTTATTTCCACCTTCGGTTAGCACTATCTATAGAGAAATATATAGAGAAACAGACAGACGTAATGTTTATTGTACAAAGGGGCGTGTTATTTAACGCATTCTTATCGAATCGTGGCTTTTAATATAGCTAAAGTTCCAAGTTGCCTCCTCGGTAAGTACTATATATGCTGCAAATTTCAATGAAATTGGTTTAGCCGTTTTTGTGTGATTGCGGAAGAAGAAGATATAACTTTTATTAAATAAAAAAGGGGTTGGCATTTTTTACCCCTTTGCCGAATCGCGCTTTAACATGAACTATAGTTCCAGCTCGGTTAGTACTATCTGTAGTAAAAGATAAAATAACGTTGAGTATAGCATAAAGGGGCGAGGAAACTTACGCCTCTTTGTCGAATCGTGTCCTTATATGTCCTGTAGGTCCACCCCTTTTAGCACTATCAGTGAAGAAAATTTCCTTAGGATCGGCTTAGTCGTTTTTGCTTAATTGCGGAGGTGGCAGGAATATATGGGGCATTCCATGTGAAATCGGACACTTTGAAAAACTTTTTTTTTAGATTTTCCCAATTTGTTTACAGTTTTTAGTACCCTTCGAAAACTACTTCGTGGTAAATTTTCAGATTTTTTGGATGACCCGTTCAAAAGATATCGAATTTTTAAAAATTGGTAGTTTGTTCCTTTACTCAAACTTCTTTTAATCATAACTTCTTCAATAATGGTCCAAATTTCAAATTTTTTTTTTCAAAATTTTTGTTTTTTTACGTACTTTCTAAAAAAAAATCCAAAAAAATTCTTAAAAGCGCTCTAGTATGCGATTTTTAAGTTTTAAAATTTAAATCTCATTTTTGAAAATGTTTGTACTCTTCGATTTTTATGAAATTTTTTTGTGTAAAACTTCTATCATTTCTACAAATTTTTTGCCCAGGAAGATCGTGGGATAACGATTATTACTATTTTTTAAAATTTTTTGAAAAAATTCTATTGTAATTTTTTAATCTTAAAATCATTTCTACTGCTCCAATGGTGCGTCATAGAGGGGTCCTTTATAAGACCGACCCCATTAATTTTTACGTCTTAGCATTTCTTTGGAACAAACTTATATACTATCTCCAATTTCTAAGGGGGCTCCCACACAAAACGACATTTTTTTAAATTTGTTCCAACCGCTCTAACTGCCCTAATAGTGCCCATAGAGCAACAAAATGTATGACCGACCCACAATATTTTTTTATTCCAAACATTTTCTCTGAACACACCTACCCTCTATCTTTAACTGTTAAGGCGGTCCCCATACAATTTTTTTTATTTTTTGTAAATTTGTTTTATTTAATCAGCTTCTACCGGTCCAATGGTGCGTCCGAGAGGGGTCATTAGTGAGACCGACCCCCATTTATTTTTACCCTACAACATTTTTTCAAAACATACCTACGCCCTATCTCCACTCCCTAAGTAGGCTCCAATACAAAATTACATTTTTATAAAATTTGCCCCAACTGTTATTTGTATGGGAGCCTACTTAGGGAGTGGAGATAGGGCGTAGATATGTTTTGAAAAAATGTTGTAGGGTAAAAATAAATGGGGGTCGGTCTCACTAATGATCCCTCTCGGACGCACCATTGGACCGGTAGAAGCTGATTAAATAAAACAAATTTACAAAAAATAAAAAAAATTGTATGGGGACCGCCTTAACAGTTAAAGATAATGGGTAGGTGTGTTCAGAGAAAATGTTTGGACTAAAAAAATATTGTGGGTCGGTCATACATTTTGTTGCTTTAAGGGCACTATTAGGGCAGTTAGAGCGGTTGGAACAAATTTAAAAAAATGTCGTTTTGTGTGGGAGACCCCTTAGAAAATGGAGATAGGGTATTAGTTTGTTCCAAAGAAATGTTAAGACGTAAAAATTAATGGGGGTCACTCTTACAAAGGACCCCTCTATGACGCACCATTGGAGCAGTAGAAATGATTTTAAGATTGAAAAATTACAATAAAATTTTTTCAAAAAATTTTAAAAAATAGTAATAATCGTTATCCCACGATCTTCCTGGGCAAAAAAATTGTAGAATTGATAGAAGTTTTACACAAAAAAATTTCATAAAAATCGAAGAGTACAAACATTTTTAAAAATGAGATTTAAATTTTAAAACTTAAAAATCACATACTAGAGCGCTTTTAAGAATTTTTTGGGATTTTTTTTTAGAAAGTACGTAAAAAAACAAAAATTTTGAAAAAAAAAAATTTGAAATTTGGACCATTATTGAAGAAGTTATGATTAAAAGAAGTTTGAGTAAAGGAACAAACTACCAATTTTTAAAAATTCGATATCTTTTGAACGAGTCATCCAAAAAATCTGAAAATTTACCACGAAGGAGTTTTCGAAGGGTACTAAAAACTGTAAGCAAATTGGAAAAATCTAAAAAAAAAGTTTTTCAAAGTGTCCGATTTCACATGGAATGGCCCATATATATTTTTTTTTTAACCAACGCTTAGGGGATGTCCCCCACAAATGAAGTTCATTGTGTTTTTGCGCCTTTTTAAATTAAAATCTTACATATGCAATTGATTAGCACTATCTTGATTAAAAACGCCAAGAGAATCGGTTCAACTGTTTTTACGTAATTGCGATCGTAGTGTAACATGACCTATAGTTTCGCACTCCGTTGGTACTATCAGTGCTAAAAATTTAATTAAAATCGTATCAGCCGTTTTTGCATTATTGCAAAGCATGCAGAAATATTTTTTTAATTCAATATAAAGGGGCGTGGCATTTTACGCCCTTTTTCCAATAACGCTCTAATTTGGCACATAGTTAGTACTCGATTAGTGCTATCTTTGGTTTAAATTTCATCAAAATCGGGTTATTACTTTTTTATATACAGATGTCAAAAATGGTGCAATGTTAAAATCCGATTTTGCCATGCCCCTCCGCCCACAAACAAAGAATCAAAAATCTCATCACACAGTGTTACTCCCGCGGCTATTCTAAATATTCCCTGAAGATTTCATCAAGATCGGTCCAGCCGTTTTCGCATTCATAAGAAACATACATACAGCCGTTTTTGCATTATTGCAAAGCATGAAGAATTATTTTCAATTCAATACAAAGGGGCGTGGCATTTGACGGCCCTTTATCCGACAATGCTCAAATTTGGCACAAAGTAAGTACTCGGTTAGTACTATCTTTGGTTTAAATTTCATTAAAATCGGTTCATTCGTTTGTTTATATATGGGGCATTCCATGCCAAATCACTCACTTTTAGACCGGACCCCTTTCGATTTATTTTATTTTTGGATATGTTTTAGTACTTATTAAATGCAACTTGAACACCAATTTTCAGCCTTTTATTCCAAGATGGTGTTGAGTAATCAATTTTTCAAAATAGCGATTTTTTCAAAAAAATGGAAAAATTCAAATTTTCAATTAATTTTGACCAGTTAAAAATATAGATATCTTAAAAAAAGTTGGACAACGTTTTGTTGGTATTTAAATTTAGTTTTAGAAAAAAATATTAAAAAAATTATTCGAAGTAATTATCACTTATTTTTTAACGTTTAAAAATTAAAATCGACTTTTTGAAAAAGTCCGAAACCTTCGATTTTTTTTTTACAAACGTCTAAAAGTTCTACTCTTAATTACGCAACTTTTAAGCCATAATTCGAGATGTGATCGCAATTTGTTCTATTTTTTTCAAATTTTGAAAATTGCACCTTTTATTTTTTGACTCTGATTTATTTTATATGGTGCTCCAAAAAAATTAAATTGGTTGATACTGACCCTAACTTACCCTAGATATATTCATTTCGAGGCAAAAATACGCCTCACAAAAATCAAGAACGATCGGACATGGATAAGGTGTTCCGCATGGGCCTTGAAGTTTAGAAAACGGATTACAAGGAAAAATATGATTTTTTTTCTGTTTTCTAAATTTTTTTGGTATTTTAAGTTAAGTTTTAATTCAAGTGGTTACAGAATTATAATACGGAGTAAAATGCCTCTCTAATAAGGTACCAAAGACTGAAATCGGTTGAAAATCAGCCAAGTTATTACAACTTCCCCAGGCATCTAACGTATGGCAGAACCCTTGATTAAGCAATATAATACGATTTTGGAAATTCATTGAAATTTTCTACTGTAATAACATTTTTTTATTCTTCAAGTTCAAATGTAATTAAATGACAAGTATTTTTCATATTGTGTTTTGCTAACATTTTTTAAATTAGTGCTAAAAATGCCTGCATTTTCAACACCCTTTTAAAATCTCTATTAAAAAAAAAATATATTTTTTTTTCTTTTAAAATTTGGAAAAACCAAAAAAATATTACACTGAAACATGAATAATGAAAAAATGTTATTACAGTAGAAAATTTCAATAAATTTAAAAAAAGGGACTCGTATTTTTTAATCAAGTGGTATGGCACACGCTAGATGCCCGGGGAAGTTGTAATAACTTGGCTGATTTTCAACCGATTTTAGTTGTTAGTACCTTATTAAAAAGGCATTTTACACCACATCATAATTCTGTAATCACTTGAATTAAAACTTAACTTAAAATACCAAAAAAAATGCGAAAACAAAAAAAAATGCATATTTTTCCTTGTAATCCGTTTTTTAAACTTCAAGGACCATGCTAAACGCCTTACCCATGTCCGATCGTCCTAAATTTTTGTGAGACGTATATTTACCTCCAAATGAATATATTTAGGGTAAGTTAGGGTCAATATCTACGATTTTTTTTTTTTTTGGAGCTCCATATAAAATAAATCAGAGCCAAAACATAAAAGGTGCAATTTTAAAAATTTTTTAAAAATAGAAAGAATTGTGATCACATCTCGAGTTATGGCTTAAAAGTTGCGTAATTTAGAGTAGAATTTTTATGGTTTTTTACAAAAAAATCCAAAGTTTCGGACTTTTTCAAAAAGTCGATTTTAATTTTTAAACGTCAAAAAATAAGTGATAATTACTTCGAATAATTTTTTCATATTTTTTTTCTAAAACTACATTTTAATACCAACAAAACGTTGTCCAGCTTTTTTTAAAATATCTATATTTTTTAATGGTCAAAATTAATTAAAAATTTCAATTTTGTAATTTTTTGGAGAAAATCGCCATTTTGAAAAATTTATTACTCAACACCATCTTGGAATAAAAGGCTGAAAATTGGTGTCCAAGTTGCATTTAATAAGGACTAAAACATATCCAAAAATAAAATAAATCGAAAGGGGTCGGGTCTAAAAGTGAGTGATTTGGCTTGGAATGCCCCATATAGATGTCATTAGTGGTGAAATGTAAAAATTTGATTTTGCCACGTCCCTCCGCCCACCGACAGAAAATCCAAAATCCGACTTGACAGTGTTACTCCCCAGGCTATTCTGAATACGCCCTGAAAATTTCATCAAGTTCGGTCCAGCCGTTTTCAAGTCCATACGGAACATACATACACACATACATACATACACACATCCATTTTTATATATATAGATAGATATCAATTCTATAAGGATTGAGCAAATATTAAATGACATACGAGGGTCGGGCAGAAAAATGAATTATTTATAGATATTTAAAAAAAAAAAAACGGTTGGTACTAAAAATAAAAAAACAACATTTAACACAAAGTTTAGTACGACTTATCCTACCAACACTATTGTTTGGTTAGGCACTGTTGTTATTGTAAAATAACAGCAACACATATATTAATAGTTACCGACGGTGATTTAATATATACAATTTTTGCTTTAAAAGAGTTATTTTTGTTGGAAAACAGATTTCGGACCTTCATAATAGTACTTCTCATATAACTTGGGAAATATATCAAATATTATGTCTGGTTTGATGTTTGATTGACCAACGATGATTCTCTAAAGTCTGCTGAAGATTCCTTTAGTGGGGATGAAACTGATCAGTACAGACATACTATGAGATAGTAACTTTTTTAAAGCAATAAATTAAAAATACTCTATTATGACAATATCATAAATAGAAATATTTTTGGGCCTCGAACTAGAATAAAACTCTAATCGAATATATATACATATATAAAGGCCGAATAAATACATTTTATTTTTATGTACCTTTTGGTACTAAAAATAAAAAAACAACATTTAAAAAAAAAAAAACTTTAAAAATATTTCTAAGTCGATTTTTTCCAATCTAAATCATTAAAAATTAAAAAAAAAAGTCCAACAATTTATATGGCATTCACACTAGCGACCTTAAACAAGTTGTTCAACAAAACACCAGTAACAGAATAAAAACGTAATGCACACAAAACAAAGACTTTTTAAACATCTCACTCTTGAACACTTCAAAACAGCAAGTGTGAACGCCGTATTATATTCAATTCTTAGCGAATTTTTTCAACGACCCCAACATAAACTAAAATTTTTCAAATACAGTAGATTTTCCAAAAACGCAATTTTCTTGGTTCCATATAGGGCTATCCAAACAACCTATTCAGAAATTTACGGGACACATGTTTTTCTGTAGCGGGACATTTGGTGTGGAATGCCTCATATGTATACTAAAACAATAAAAATATGAAAGCATTAGGATATTTATCCGTGACATTAGTGCGTCCTGAATTCGGCTTTTACGAATTTGAAAATGCTTGTTTCCAAAACGATAGGCAATTGGAATCCAATTTCGCGAAAAATAACCAAAATTTTTTTGACAAAAACCCCATTACAACCAACTTCTAAAGAAATCTTAGTGCATTTTGATAAAAAAAATAATTCGATACAAAAAAATTGTTTTTACCAAAACTGATGCCAAAAGTTGCGCAACATAGAGTAAATTCCGAGAAAATATTACAAAATCTTTCAAGGAGTAATTTTGGTACAGCGATGCATCATAAGGATTTTCCATCTGTGTGTTTTATACTTAGGGTTGCCATCCGTCCTCTTTTCACCGGACACCGTCCTCTTTTTTAGGGCGTCCGGGGCAGTCCTACTTCTTTTTTAGAAAGTGTCCGGGGTTGTCCTACTTTTTGCACTTTACCCGATAACATTTTTTTTATTACTTTTAAACTTTTGAATTATTTTCCTCGCCATATTTTCGCTTATCAGCAGTAATGTCAACTTTTTGAGAACAAAACGCACAAAAATACAAAAAAAACGCTCCAAATTAATTATATTTCGAGTAAAAATTCACTCTAGGTAGTGCGAAAATAACTACGTTAGCATCAATTCTTATCAGTTGTTGTGTGTCTTAAAGTTTGCTCTCCGAAAAAAGATTTGTATATCAAAAATTTCCATTACAAATTAAAAAAAAAAAATAATAATTTTAAGAAAATTCCTTTGAATTTCCAAAAATTCCATTTGTATTTCAGAAATTTCCAATTGTATTTCAAAAGTTTCCAGTTGTTTTTTAAAATTTTCTAAATTCATTTCAGAAAAATCCGTATCAGAAATTTCCTATTAAATTTAAAAAATGTCCATTTATGTTTCAAAAATGTCTAAATGCTTTTCAGAAAATTCCAATTAAATATATTTCAAAAATTTATATTTCTATTAAAAATTTTTCAAATGCTTTGCAGAAAATTTTGATATACAAATAAAATTTTTTTAAAAGCATTTAGTTAATTATATTTTGAGTAGGTTTTTTTCTAGCTCGAGGTCATTAAAACTATGATAATCTCATATAATAATTGGTTTGAGTTTTTTTGGAAGTAAGACGTGTTGTTACTTACGCTTTAATATTTTGGAAAAAAACCTTATAAGATCTGCATCTTTGTTATTCGGAGTGTGATTACTTGCAGGAGTGATTTGATGTGCAGCATTGTGAATGGAGTCAGGTGCCTTGATTTCTTGGAGGCGATTTAATTGCAATTTTTAAAAACTTAATTTTGGTAATTGGCAAAATTCTATTGGAATTGCGAGCAAGTATATATTTTGATAAACACTCAATCAAAGCAAAAATTAAATAATAATCATCAGCTGTTTGTCCTGCTCTACCATAATATTGTTTTTTTATCGTCTTACCATATCGTGTATGAATTTTATTAAATACACACCGAAAAAATTCCCCAGTTGGATAGTTACGTAATTTCCCAGTTAATACTACATTTTTTAAAAATAACTGGATTAGCCATCAGTAACTATGATTTCAGTTAATAATAACAGTTTTTAAGTTGCCCTGTATTTCAAATTCTTTTTAATTTGTCAAAAGTTAAAAAAAAAACAATTTCAAATAAAAAAAAATATTGTGTCGCTTAAAATCAAACCGAGAATTTATTTGGTACATGGTAAGAATGATTTATGTTCAAAGATTTTTGTTAAATTATAAATTATATCAACATTTTTTTTTTTGTTTTTAGGAGACGGGCAAGAAAATCTGGCCAAAAGCAGAATTGCTTCAGTTACGGATGCTGATTCTGGAAAGTTAAAGCGAGTATATATTAAAAAAATGGTAGTAAAAAATAATAAACTTTGTCATGTCATAAATGTATGAATAAAATTATTAAATAAATAATGATTTGGAGATTCCTTATTGCAGAAAAAAATTATTTAAAATAACATTTCGGTTCTACACAACCAACCCCTATATTAATTTCGTTATTTTTAACTATGTATAAATAATTTTTCAAAGTAACTGGGAAAATCGTTACCATTACCTGTCGCAATAATTGAATTTGGATTTTTTAAAAAAATTAGTTACTATCAACTTATTTGAATAACTGGGCCTCAGTTAGGTGTATTTTAACTGGGGTTCAGTTGAAATATTAGTAGCCAGTAACTGGGAAATTTTTTGGGTGCAGTGTTATCGACATCTGGTGTTGTCATTTCAACTGCTATCTGAACTGTGTTATCTTTTAAATAATAATCCCTAAAAGTATGCAAACTAATTCAGATACATCAACACCTACAACGTCACGCACAGTGGGTCTAGAGACACAAAATTCAAAACGCAAATTTATTGAGACTTCACCAGAAAATATGGAAAAATCAAATCAAGTCGGAAATATGGCTTCTAGCGACCTTTTGAATATGATGGCTACACTTTTGGACCAAAAATTAGATGAAAAATTGAAAAATCTACCCACGAAAAGTGACTTACTGGAGGTGAAAGAGAACGTAAACGAAGTAAAATCCGAGGTAAAAAGATTGTCAACAGAAAATACAATTCTACAAAGTGAGCTATCAAAACTTCAGATGGCAAGAGAAAATGATCAACGCAGAATGATGTTATTAGAAAAAAGTTTGGCAAAGAGAAAACTTATAATCAGGGGCCTAGATAGTCAACCCTCGGCATTTACGGCTGTGAAGAAAATGTTCAAGCAAAACCTGAAAATGAAAAGAAATGTTGAAATTGAAGAAACAAGGAAAATTTTCGAAAAAGACGACAAAATGACGGTAGTGGTCGAACTTAAGTCTACAGAAATGGTTTCGCAGATTTTCAAACACACGAAAAATTTGGCCGGCACTTCAATTCACGTAGAACGTGAACTATGTATGGATCGACAACAAAATAAGAAGGTAATGCTGCAGCTAAAAAGAGAACTCGTACAGGTGGATAGTGCCATAAAAGTTTTTGTAAGAGATGATCAGTTGATAGTAGATAAGAATCAATTTTACTGGAACAAAAACAATATATTAATGTGTGGTCAGGATAAAGGAGAGGAAATTTTAAAAACCAAGTATGGTGAGAAGTTGATAGATATTAACTTAGAATATAATAAAATTTTAGAAAAATGTAATTCAAAAAACTAATGAAAAATATTAACAATAGTAAACAAATTTGCAATATAGAAAAAGATATAAAAAAATCCTTAAAACAATTAAATAATAAAATTAGTCTCAAAATAGTATCATACTAGCTGTTTCGCACCCGGCGTTGCCCGGGTTGAAAAAAATATTATATAATGAATAACAGTTTGTAATGCCCTATGGTTGCATTCTCGGTTAGCACTCCATCTGGTGAAAATTTCAATTTCGCATTACTTTACACCACCTCTGTCCGATCGCGCGCTGATATGACCCTTTATTCCCGCCTTGTTTAGTACTCGACGTTTAAGCGTGATAAACGAATAGGCAGAAATATATTTCAATATATTATAAATGGGTGTG
This sequence comes from Pegoplata infirma, assembly GCA_963921195.1. NCBI lineage: Eukaryota > Metazoa > Arthropoda > Insecta > Diptera > Anthomyiidae > Pegoplata > Pegoplata infirma. The sequence continues at coordinate 188,074,778 of OY992540.1, forward strand.
GAAATTTACGTCCCTTTGTTCGATCGCACACTGATATGGGCCCGCATCTGTTAGTCATTTATTAAAAATTGGCTCAGCCGTTTTTGCGTGATTGCGGAACTGGCAAAAATACACGCCTTTGCCCAATCACGCGCTAATATGGCATATTGTTCCCGCCTCGGTTAGTAAGTACTATATGTGTTGAAATTTTGTTAAAATCAGTTAAGGTGATTAAGCGTAATTACGGAACAGACAGAAAATAACTTTCAGTGTGGTGCAAAGGGGCGTGACAACTTACGCCCCGTGGTCTAAACACGCTCTATTATGGTTTATTATTCCCGTTTCGAAAGTACTATATGTGGTGAAAAATCCATTAAAATTGGTTAAGCCGTTTAAGCTTGATTGTGGGACAGGCAGAAATAACTTTCAATGTAATACCAAATAGCGTGGGTCCCCTTTGTCAAACCACACTCTTTTGTGGCCTATAGTTCCTGCCTCGGTTAGTACAATCTGCTGTGGAAATTTCTTCAAAATCAGTTAAGCCGAATAAGCGTGATTGCGAAAAAGGCAGAAAGGAGGTGCAATAAATTTAACAGGGCGTGTTATTTTATGCCCCTTTGTCCGATCGCTCATTTTATGTTCTATAGTTCCCGCCTCGTTTAGTACTATCTGTGACGAAAATTTCATCTTAATTGATTCAGCCGTTGATGCGTAATTGCGGAACTAACAGAAACAACTTTTAGTATAGTACAAAAGAGCGATGCAACTAATGCCCCTTTGTCCAAACGCGCTTTATTATGGCAGTCAAAAATAATTTGAAATTAATACAAAGAGCGGCATTTTAAAACGCGTTTGCCCAATAACGTGCTGATTAAAGGTGTCCTAACGACTAAGGTAATTTTTCAAAATCACTTTTTAATACGTGGTAGGGTCCTAAACTGTAGTTTTGTATCTAAAAATGAGTGAGCCAAAATTTGGAGACAATCGGATAAAAATAACTCGTGCCGAAAATGGATTGAAGTTTTGGGACACTCTTATCTGATGAAAAAACACGTTTTTTCTAGTTTTTTGAAAAATATTGGTATATGCTATTTTTTGTTAATTTTTTTGTTAAGTAATATGAAAATGGTAATAAATTACCTTTCCAAAAAGCTTAAAGAAATTCAAATCGGATGAAAAATAAGCATTTTACGCATACATGCCCCAGACCATTGCATGGTTTTTAAATCCAAAATTTGAAAATTTTCAAAATTTTTAGGCGAAAAAATAAAAAAAATTAAATTTTACTTTATAATTATATTAAATACATGTTATAGATAAAAACTAACAGATATGGTAGTCTAACTTTTTTTTCATTTGGCGTGGGTAGTGATATAATTTCCGCGGATTCCAAAGAAAATGAGTTTTTCTAAAATAATTTAGCAAATATGGGAAACAATTTTCTGTATTGTATTATACGAAGTGAAATACATAAATTCTGTAAATTTTTTGAGAATTCGGGCATCTTTAACCCCTTTTCGTCGAGGTGAAATGACAAATTTGAGACGTTATACATTTCTATAATACAAAATATCTGCATATATCCGATTTCTCAAAAGTTACAGAATTTACGTTTTACACTTCGATCCGCACAATAGAGCACAAATTTTCAAAAATTTGTTTAATTATTGTAGAAAAACGCATTTTATTTGGAATCCGCGGAAATTTTATCACTACCCGCGCCAAATAAAAAAAAAAATTGACTACCATATCTGCTATTTTTAATCTTAAACATGTTTTCAATTTGATCATAAAGTAAAATTAAATTTTTACTCTTTTTTTGCCTAAAAATTTTGAAAATTTTGAAATTCTGGCTCTAAAAACCATACAATGGTCTGGGGCATGTATGCGTAAAATGCTTATTTTTCATCCGATTTTAATTTTATTAGTCGTTTTGAAAAGGTAATTTAGTACCATTTTCATATTATTTCACAAAAAATTTAACAAAAAATATCAAATACCAATGTTTTTCCAAAAACTAGAAAAAACGAGTTTTTCGTTCTTATAAGAATGTCCCAAAACTTCAATCCATTTTCGGCACGAGTTATTTTTAGCCGATTGTCCCCAAATTTTGGCTCACTCATTTTTAGATACTAAAGAACAATATAGTACCCTACCAGGTATAAAAAGGTGATTTTCGTTTTTAAGGACACCTCTGATATGGCATATTGTTCCCGCTTCGGTTAGTACTATCTGTGTTGAAAATTGCAATAAAATCTGTTCAGACGTTTAAGAGTAATTACGGAACTGGCAGAAATAACTTTCAATTTAATACAAAGGGGCGTGGACTTTTACGCCCATCCGTCAGAGCGCCCTCCTATTATAACCTATAGTGCCCGTCTGGGTTAGTACTATGTGTGGTGAAATTTTCATTAAAATCGGTTCAGACGTTTAAGCGTGATTACGGAACAGATAGAAATACCTTTCAATGAAGTACAAAGGGGCGTGGCATTTTCGCCTCTTTGTGTGATCGCCGCCCTATTATGAACTATATTTCCCGCTTGGATTAGTAGTATGTGGTGAAAATTTTTTTAAAATCGGTTCAGCCGTTTAAGTGTAATTGCTGAAAAGGCAGAAATAATGTTCAATATAATACAAAGGGGCGTGGCAGTTTACGCCCACTTGGCAGATCGGTCTCTCTTATGGCCTATAGTTCCCGTCTCGGTTAGTACTATCTGTGGTGCAGATTTAATGTAAATCGGTACAGACAGACAGAAAAACCAAAGAATGCCACGCCCCTTTGTAAGGATCATATATTTACAAAAAGTGGGTGTAAAAAGAGGCGTGGCTTCCAATCAAGATGCGGGATGGCATATATTTCCTTGCAAAAACGCCCTATTAGTATGCCAAATTGCATGTTTATCGGTAACAAACATTCAAATATAGTACAACAACCAAATATATTGAAAAATCGGAAATTCACAAAAAGTGGGCGTAAAAGGAGGCGGGGCATCCAATCGAGATGCCATTGGTGCCAGTTTTCATTCCAGGAAACGTACTATCTACATGCCAAATTTCATTTGAATCGGTTCAGTAGTTTTTTTCTGAAAGCGACACAAACAAACTAACATGTCATTTTTATATATATATAAGGATAAGGATAATTCAAGAAAGATATTTTAAATATATAAAGTGGAATGTTAAAGAAAACAAACAACCAATATAATGTAAAATGTCGAATTTATAAAAAAGGTGGGCGTAAAGCCACTATTGCATTCCAGAAAACTCACTGTATGCCAAATTCCTTTTGAATTCGTTACATAGTTTTGGCGTGAAAACGGCATAAACTAACAAAAAGTGGGCGTAAAAAAGGCGGGGCATCGAATCCGAATGCGGTAAGGCCTATATTCACTTCCACAAAAATTGCTATATGTATCCCATGTGAATTGGTAACAATCAACCAAATATTGTAACAAACAGGCAAATGTATTGAAAAGCCTTGAATTTACAAAAGTAAAAATTTCATGGTAATCGGTAAGAAACATTCAAATATAGTAACAAACATCCAAATACAGTAACAAACATCCAAATATATTAAAAAATCTGAAATTCACAAAAAGTGGGCGTAAAAGGGGGCGGGGCATCCAATCGAGATGCCATTGGTCGCATTTTTCATTCCAGAAAATTCTCTATCTACATGCCAAATTTCATTTGAATCGGTTCAGTAGTTTTTTTCTGAAAGCGACACAAACAAACAAACATACAAACAAACAAACTAACATGTCATTTTTATATATATATAAGGATAATGTTCATGGTTTAGCTAATAAGCATTTTATCCCTGTTTTTTTTTTTTTTGAATACATTGATCAATTCGATATATTTATATTGTTGGAAACTCACGTTGAAGCTAAGAATATTGTGAACTTTCAAAATAGATTCAAACAGTTTGATACAACTTGGAAACCAGCTTTTAGAAATAGCAGGTTTGGTAGAGGTATTGGAGGCTATGTACTTGGAGTGAGAAAAAATTTGGTAGAATTTGGAGTTAAATACTTTTATAAAAAATATGGTGACTTGGAAACCATTGTTATAAAAACAGAATCTTGCGAATGCACAATAATTCCGTTGTATATTAGGGGTGCAAATTGGGGTGAAGAGTTTCGTTCAGTATCGGAGTGTTTGGAATCAAACAATCTTATAAACCCTATTATACTTGGAGATATAAATGTAAGAATTGGAGAAGAGCAACAAATCTTAGACAGCAACATCGCATCGGAGTTTCCATCAGGTTTGGAGAGAAGAAAACCTATGGATAAAACTACAGACTCCCATGGCAAAACATTCCTGGAACAGTGTAATAATTTTGGCTTAGTTGTTTTAAATGGCCGAACTTTAGGAGACGAGGAGGGTTGTTATACGTTTGTTAGTAATGTAGGGAAATCAGTTAATGATATCTGTGCAGTGGCAATTGATATGCTTAATACAGTTGAAAGCTTTGTAGTAGATAACCAAATATGGTCCGACCATCAACCTATAAAACTCAACATAAAAACTAAAGATAACCAAAACTATGTAAAAAGGATGAGCTTACTGCCAAAGTTAAAATGGTTTCCAAATAATACAAATAACTATAAACTTAAATTAGACAACAACCTTCAAAAACTACAGGATCTGAAATCAGATATAGATTTGAGCGATCTGCAAAACGTTATTTTAGAATCCTACACATATCCTAAAACAAATTCCAAACAAATTCATTTCAAAAGTAAATGGTTCGATAAAGACTGTGAGAAAGCAAGAGATAAAACAATGGAGTCGTTAAATGTTTTTAGAAAGTCTCAAAACTTAGAGGATAAAGATAATTACATTCAGAATCGTAAACTATATCAACAGTTATGTACAACTAAAAAAAGAGAATACTATGAACAGATAGAAATAAAGCTGAATGAAATTACTGACAGTAAAAGATGGTGGGCGTTAGCAAGGGAGATAAGGCAACATGAAAATTATATTGGTAGTGAGATAAACGTGGCAGAGTTTGGAGAATATTTCAGATTATTACTTAACCCCGAAGTTAATGCTGTAGAGCTACATTATGCTGCCAACTTTATAACGGATCAGCAATTAGATCAAGCTTTCTCTGTTCAAGAAGTCAAAAATCAACTCGCTAAGGTTAAGCACAACAAGGCACCAGGTGAGGATCGAATTCCATATGAGTTCTTCATAAATGCTAGTGATAAATATCTAGAATCTCTTACTCACACTTTTACACAAATCTTAAATGGCCAGTCATCGTACAAGGCTTTTCAGAACAGCATAATATTTCCCATTTACAAAAAAGGAGATATCAGCCAACCTAGTAGTTATAGAGGGATAACATTTATGAATTGTATCTCTAAAATAATGATCGGAGTACTTAATGAAAGAATATCCCAATGGGTAGACGCAAATGATATATTAAATGAATACCAAGCAGGCTTCAGAAAAGGATACTCTACGGCTGATAATATATATAATCTGACAGCTATAGTCAATATAAAGTTTTCCGAGAAACGAAAAGTTTACGCATTTTTTGTAGATTTTAAGGCAGCTTTTGACAGGGTTCCAAGAAAGCTCTTATTGTACAAATTGCACATGATGGGGTTATCGTCAAAAATAGTAAATTTTATTTATCAAATATACCAAACCACTTTATCAGCAGTATGGACAGGTACAGAACTCTCAGATTATTTTGAAACGCAAAAGGGAGTAAAACAGGGTTGCCTCTTATCGCCTATGATGTTTGCTTTATACTTAAACGACATTCATGAACATATCGGCGGTGGCTTATTTATAGATGACACTAATGTGCGTGTTTTGATGTATGCTGATGACATTGTCTTTCTAGCTGAAGATGTGGATACTCTACAAACAATGAGCAATAACCTTGAAGAATACTGTCGTACTTGGGGAATGGAGGTTAACCTTACGAAATCCGAAATTATGATATTCCGAAAAGGTGGGAGAATAGGAGCCAAGGAAAACTGGAAGTTTAATGGTGAAGCTGTACGAGTTGTAAATGAATACAAATATTTAGGAATTTTATTAACACCTAAAATGACATATTATAAACATGTAATAGAAAGAAATAATGCAGCGAAAGTCAGCATTAACACAACATGGAAGAACTTTGTTGGACGTAAAGAAGTATCCTTAAAGGCAAAATGGAAAATGTTTCTAGCAGTGTGTAGAGCTATTCAATGCTACGGAGCACAAGTATGGGGTAATATGCATTTCGACGAAATCGACAAACTACAGAGGTTCTTCACGAAACGTATTTTAAAAATCCCAGAGAACTCTCCAAACTACGTGTTGGCTTTGGAAACAGGGCAAGAAGATAATCATATCTACTCGTACAGTCTGCATCTAAAATATATGTATAAAACAATTTTTGAATATGAACAGAGAAGACTACCTCACTTGTTATCTACTAAGATTATAACCAAAAACATATACTGGTATAAGGATTTTAAAAGTAAACTGATGGAGAAAAATATAAGCTACATCGATTTATATCAAAATAAAGACAGGTGGAACGAAGCTGCCATAAAACTTATAGATTCAATGAAAGAAGAAAAGTACCAAAAACACTTAAGTAATGCTCAAAAAAGTGAGAAAAGAATATACAAACATTTAGGTCATTCTAAATGGTCAACATACTGCAATGAAAACTATAACCAAGACCAGATATCTCTGATAATGAGGGCAAGAGGGGACCTTTTAAGGTTAAACGGAAACCAATACAAAGAAGGAAGCTCTACGTTATGCTCCTTATGTAATCTGAGAGAACCCGAAACAACTTTTCATTTTATAGGCAGATGCCCCGTATTAAAGGCAATACGAATCAAACATTTACGACGTGAACAACTTAATGATAGTGAAGTGATACACGTTCTCAATGGTGGAGAAGATGCTTATTGGCTAAGCCTTTTTTATTTTTTGAAAGAATCTTTAAATTATAGAAGAATGCTTGTATCTGAATTTAACTTTTAATCAAAATAGTATAAACCAATTTTCCGGCAGACGGTTGTTATAACCATGCTGTAAACTCTTTATTGTAAAAAAAATATGTAATAAAACTTTTGTTAATGTTTTTGAGAAAATAAAGTATATACAATACAATACAATACAATATAATAATTTTCAAGAAAAAATTTTTCTGTTTTAAATTTATTTATGTTGGTCATTTTTTGCAAGACTTACTCGACACGTGTTTCGGGATTTGTCTAATCCCATTGTCAAGATTATTTCGCAAAAAATAAAAACCCTGTACTACAATCGTTAATGATCAAACTAAAATAAAAATACATATTCGACTCTATTTCCATTGGGAATTAGAAGACGAAAATTGTACCATCGTAGTAAGGTTACGATCATCATCCCGAAACACGTGTCGACAAAGTCTTGCAAAAAATTACCAACATAATAAATTTAAAACAGAAAAATAATTTTCTTGAAAATTATTATATGAGAATATCATAGTTTTAATTAGTAAAGGAAATAATGACCTCGAGCTAGAAAAAAACCTACTCAAAATATAATATTTTAAAGGTCGAGTACAACAATTTTTATTTTTTAATAAAAATTAATCAGAATTTGAACATTTAGATAATTTTTAAATAAAAATGGACATTTCTGAAATACAATTGAATTATCTAAAATTCCAATTGAATTTATTTAAATTCAATAGTAATTTTCTTAAAATCATTGCGAAAATTTTGAAATGGAAATGTTTAAATTACAAATGGAATTTTCTGAAATCCATTTAGAAAATTTTGAATTACAAATAGAAAATTCTGATATACAATTAAAATTTTTGAATTATAATTGGACATTTTTTTAAATTAACCAAACATTTTTGAATTAAAAATTAATATTTCTCATATATAATTGGAAATATAGTTAAACATTTTTTAAAATTGAAAATTTTTGAAATATAATTGGTACTTTCTGAAATAAAATTGGAAGATTTTCTTTTATGTATTTTTGTGATTTTTTTAGTGGAAATGAAAATTGTTTCCTTAAAAAAATTCATTTTTTTTGCATATTGTGTCGCGCAGTTTACTTTTTTTAAATTAATTTATTAAAAAAAATTGTCCTCTTTTTTGGGTCAAATGTCCTCCTTTTTTGAGGTTGGCGTCCTCTTTTTCTCAAAATGGAAATGGCAACCCTATTTATACTACATATAAATCTATTATTTTTGTCCCGCCCAAATTTTTTAAATCCCGCCATTTTAGCAATTTTCTTGCATTTGTCCCGCTTTTTGGAAACAAAATTTCTGGCAACCCTAATTATGTTAGTACTCTGTTCATCTTCCTCATTTTCTTCTTCTGTATAAAATCTGACGTGATTTTGATATAATAGTTCTGCATTTGGAAGTTTATCATTTTTCCTATAAATAATTATTCCTCTTCTAGGTCTGGTTCTATTTGATGTTAAATAAACATTTAATCGGGCTAATATTCCAAAATTTTACAAAACATTCTTTCCATGGCAAAGTCCACGTTTCTGCCAGACCGAAAAAATCAGATTGATGATATTTCAACAGATACAATTTTATTACAAAGTTAGCTTGAAGACTTTGAATGTTTTGGTAGAACAGTTTTATTTGAAAGTCATCATAACTAACCCAGTCGTGCTTGTTGCTCTACTACAAGCTACGTAAAGCATTGGTTTTTATATTCTGGAGCGACAATTAACGACCACTTTGGAGTAAGTAGCTCCTTGACTTTTATGTATTGTAATTGCTTCTGCTACTTCCATAGGAAATTATTTTCAATCAATTTTAATTAATTGGTTCCGTTTAACTGTAAATGATCGTACGCACTTTTGTATAGGTGTCCAAAGTGGTTCAGTTGGATGGTGTTTTTTGCGTCGAGCTTCAGCTACAACGTTTTCTTCGAAAAAGAGAATCCAGAGAGTTTTGGGGTTTCTTGTGCTGTTATAGAACTCAGTTTCCAGGAGTACTCCTGTTGCTCGATTTACCAAGCCATTACTTGTATCTATATTACTGTCATTATCTATATATAGTGACTGTCATTAATATTCGGTTTTATATTTAAGTACCAAAAAGTAGACAAAACATATTGTAAAATATGAAAAGAACGGAGCTATAATTTTTCTTTTGTTATAGTTTCTCAAACATATAATGTATCAATATATTATATATCAATTCTATAAGGATTGAGTAAATATTAAATGAGATACGAGGGTCGCGCTGGAAAATGAATTATTTATAGACATTTTAAAAAATAAAAAATATTTCGATTTTTGTTAAGTTCAAACATTAAAAATTTAAAAAATTATCTAGAAATTTATATTCAGTTCTCAGGTAATTTTTCAAACGCCCAAAACAAAAACTAAAATTTTTTAAATACAGTACAAGAAATCCGTATTTTTTGACCACAAATTCTTTTGACTGCCAATTTTTTGTAAAGGAAATGTTTAATTATTTTCATATCTCATTACAATACACTTAGGTCAACTAAAATTATTAAACAATAAAATCTTTTCTTTGTTTTATAAAAACTGGTGGTGAATCAAATTCTTTAATTTTTCCTTTACAAGCTCATGCAAGAATTTTTAAAATCGGTCTATTAGTTTCTGAGATATATCGTTTTTTTAATTTTAACAAGTAAAAAAGTTAAATTCGGCCGTGCCGAATGTTTTGAAACCCTCCACAATATCAAAAAGATTATTGCAAAAAACTAAAAAAAAAAATGTTGGAAAAAAAATCCGCGATTTTTTTTCTTTTTTTGTCAAAAAATGTGTTCGTACTTGTTTAAGTACCTTTCGGTGTTCAATTATGTTCACATATGTCAACCAGCAGCCGAATTAAAGCATTTTGAATTTTTAGGTTATGTTGAATGTGCCAACATTTTTGTGGTGTCCTAACATTTTCGATCATAACTTTTGAACCGCTGAACCGATATCGCTAAAAGGCAATACCAAACTGCTCAGGAGAACTTCCAATAAATATGTTAAGTTTCAGTCATCTCCGTGTAATATTTTGGTCGTGATCACCATTTCCACAGACAGACGGACATCGCTAGAATGTCGTAAAATCGATAACTGATCAATAATATATATACTTTATAGGGTCCTAGACCGATATTTCGATGAATGACAAACTTATATATACCCTCTATCACTAAGTGGAGGGTATAAAAATATGAAATACCCCTTGCTAGTCGATTCTGCGCGTCTGGTGTTTGAAAAACATGTTTAAACAAATTTCTAAGTCTTTTTTGGCATCCGCTTTTTGGAAATGTGTTTTTAAAATGCTATTTTTCCGAAATGATGCCAACTGGTTTTAATAAAAGCTAGAAGATCATAGATGTTATTTAAAAAAAAAAAAAAGATGGGCATCGCTCTAGTGGTTACTGAGATACAGCAGTTTTAAATAAAAAATCTGGCAGCACTGACAAACAGTTTGGCAACTCTGGAAACAAAAATTCAAAGCTTCTTTAATTTTTCCTATACAAGCTCGTGCAAGAATTTTTAAAAGCGGTCCATTAGTTTCTGAGATATGACGATTTTTAAAGTTTAAAAACATGAAATACCCCTTGCTAGTCGATTCTGCACGCCTGGTGTTTGAAAAACATGTTTAAAAAAAATTTCTAAGTCTTTTTTGGCATCCGCTTTTTGGAAATGTGTTTTTAAAATGCTATTCCTCCGAAATGATGCCAACTGGTTTTAATAAAAGCTAAAAGATCGTAGATGTTATTTAAAAAAACATTTTGATGGGCATCGTTCTAGTGGTTACTGAGATACAGCAGTTTTAAATAAAAAATCTGGCAGCACTGGCAAACAGTATGGCAACTCTGGAAACAAAAATTCAAAGCTTCTTTAATTTTTCCTCTACAAGCTCATGCAAGAATTTTTAAAATCGGTCCATTAGTTTCTGAGATATGACGATTTTTAAAGTTTAAAAACATGAAATACCCCTTGCTAGTCGATTCTGCGCGCCTGGTGTTTGAAACAGGGACGTTTTCCACTGGGTGTTCACCACATTTTAAGAATATGTCTACTCTCAGTTTTATCCAGGACCACGACAACGACGCGATAGACAAGATCCCATTTTCATTTTTTTTGTTTTTATTTTTTGTTTAATTTTTTATTTTATTTTGTTATATTTTTTTAATTTTTTTCTTTTATTATTTTTTTGTCTATTTATTTTTTTGTTGTTTTTTTACATTTTATTTTAAATTGAACTTTTTTATTTCTAAACCAGTTCAATACGCCGTGATTTTTGAACAAAAACTTCAATGGCATCATCATAAAAATCTTTTTTATTTTTTGATTGTTTTAAAAATGATTTTTCTATAGATATTAAGGCCAGATCAGACAATCTTTGTTATAGCATTTGGTTTCTAGAATATGTCTTTATTCTTTTAAGTGCTGAAAAAGATCTCTCAACAGAGCTTGTAGAAACAGGAATCGTTAAAATTAACAAACTCAATTTATTAAATTCAAAAAAAGCCTCCTTCAAATCAAAATTAATTAAGTTATTTGGAATGTCAAACACTGCAATGTCATGGAAATGTGAGTAAAACACCACCAATTCGTTTTTTAAATTTAATAAAATCGAAAAAACTTCAATAAAAGTTTTTTAAGCTTTCAAATGCTTCATTCGGAAATAACGTTTGGCTAGTTGCTTTTTTTTTAAATTAAGCAATTCTACAAATTTTAAATTCTGTATAGATTGAAACCTTGTTTCCATTTGTTCAAATAACGTTTCAATTATATGATTGTATGTGTTTTTGTATCTCAATTCGAAATTTTCAATATTTTCTCCACGCTTTAAAGCTACACAGGCATTATTTTTTGACACAGAAAATGTATCATCAAGCTTAGATTTTTTAGCTAATATTTGTTTCTTAGTTAATTCAAAATGTTCCCAGCAATATTGGATATCTAAGGAATTTTTTTGAAGAATATCAAACAATACATCAGTGTATGAAAAAATGTCGTTAAAAGTATTTAGCATGAAATCTGTATTAAATGAGATTAAATATTGCAAAAATCCTCTAGCTTGAATTGCATCCGCACCCCAAGTATCAGGATCTTCTATCATTTCTTCAAACACTATTATTCGATCTGAACGGAAAGTGTGAACTATATTAACAAGTCTAGACGAATAATTCCATATTGTTGTTGTCACAGTGGGGATTCTACGTTTTACGACCTGATCGAAAAATAAGTTCTTTTCGTGGATTGATTAAAAAAAGCAGATAGCCCGGATAATGTTAAAAAAAAATATTTTAGTTTCGTTTATAAAATTTACAGATTGAGATAATACTTAATTTAACACATGAGCATTACAATGAATAAAAATAGCATTAGGAAATTGCTTTTTAACCTTAGCTTGTGTTCCATTCAAAGCACTCGACATGACAGCTGCACCATCATAGGTCTGAGCTACTAGCTTTCCTCCCCAATTCTTAAGTTTTATCAAGTCTATTAATTTTGTGGAAATAGCGTCTGCTGTACGATCATCACTTACGTCCACATATTTGTAAAATCTTTCCCTAGCAAATCCTTTGTTGCCAACAAATCGAAAAACGATGGATAATTGAGATTTTTTCTTTATATCGGTGGTTTCATCAAGCATTACAGGGATAAATTATGCTTCAATTATCTCTTTTTCAATATTATTTAAAATAACGGTGCCAATAGAGTTAATTAAATCATTTTGTATATGATTGGAGGTGCCTTTAAAAACCTGGGATGACGATAAATGACGTTCCAATTTACTGTCATATTTTGAAATTAAGTGTAAAATTTCCACATAATTACCTATGTTATCAGAATTTTCATTTTCATCGTTACCTCTAAAAGCAAGTTCTTGCTCACCTACACAGAAAAAAAAAAATTTAATTAAAAAATTCGTAGATTTAATTAAAAAATTAATTAAATCCGGCTCAATCACTAAAATGCGCAAACAAATTAAAAATATTTGTATGTCGTTAATCTATATATCGTCACCACAAACGCAAAACAACGTAACAACACTTTTTACAATTTTACAGGAGAAGCAAAAAACTTTATTAAATGAAATATATTTGCAATATAAAAGACTTTTGTGAGGTGTTAGCTTAAAATACAGCGATAAATCCATTTCTATTGTTAATAATTTTGGTTAGCGTCCAACTATACAAAATGAAACACTGAAAAAGTCTGTTCAATTCAGAGTTTTATTAAGAACTAACTTATAAAGTTTAAAACGAAATAACTCAAAGTATGTGGAAATAAGTAGAAAACATAAGAAGATAAAATAAGGGTTCTTAAAGAACATGTAGTGACCCAGCAAAATTTGGCATTACCAGTAATGGGTTTTGTAATCCGAAACAGATGTTAATAAGTAGTTACGTATTGAATGAAACACTAATTATTTTAACAAGGGCGTGAGACAAAAATAATTAGTGAAGAGTATGGAGTTAAATAAGTAGTTACTGACTCGGATTACTAATAAGGAGTAAAACCCATTACCAATAAGAAGTGAAATAATTAGTTAATTAAAATATTTAAAATTTAAATTGTTTTTACTAAAAATAAAAAATTGAGTAATTTTTATTAAGTTTTTAAGTACTTTTTAAGTTAATTGAATTGTAAAGGTTAAAAAATTCAAGTGCAAGGAGATATTATTACTTGAAAGTACTTTTATAGCATATTACTGAAAAGTAGTTACTTTTAGGCTTAAAATAATGTTAATGGTAATGTGTACTCTTTATAAATAATGTACTTGGTAATGATTATTTTTCACAACTCATTACCATGTTTTTGCTGGGGAAACACAAATTAGGGTTGCAATTGTGTAATATTTTCAACAATTTCTGCAATAAAAAAGTCGTTTTTGTAAATATTTTTTGAGATATGTGGGTTACGTTTTTCGTGGAATCGTGTTTTGTAAAACAAAACGACGTAACATCACAAAGTTGAATAAATTGCTAATTTTTTGAAAATAATTTAGCCATTCAGTAAGTACGGGACAGGGAGCCATGAAATTTGTAGTGGTTATAGCTAACGTATTTCCGAGCTTAAGTTTGGAAGTTGGAGTCCAGCGGTTGAACGGGAGCAGAACCCCCCAAAGTAGGGCACCTTTTGTATACGAGCACTTAAAACTAGGGATGTGCGATTAATCGATTATTCAAAATTCTGATTAATCAGAATTCCGATTAATCAATTATTCGATTAATCTTAAATTCTGATTAATCAGAAACATGATTAATCAATTAATTTGAATAATCAAATTTAAATAATTTTGTTGTAAATTTTAAAATTGTGAAAAACAAAAAAAAATACAAAATATAAACACAAAAACTACATTTTTTAACAATGCCGAAGCAAGTCATTTTGGAAAACTTTGAATGCAGCAAAGAACATGCTAAATGCAAGATATGCGGCAAATGGTTTACATATAGAGGTACGTCTTTGCTATAATACCTGGATAGAGTTCACCACCCGAGTAAAAAAATTGATATGACACAATATATAATTTAATATGGGTTCGTGTCTATTTTGATATAATCTTATACGAAAAATGGTTTCATAAGATTTGATCGAATAATATCTAATAATATCAGTTTATATAACTTTATATCGACTTTGATACGAGTTTTGGTCTAATCCAATGATATAAAATTATATCCAATTATATTAAAATTTATACAATTTTATAAATCGGATGTTTTTTTTAGTTTTTAATAAAAAGTTAAAAAATTAAAATAATAAAAATAAGTTGTTCTTGAAAAAAACTTAGAAAAATTTCAAAAAATGGAGTCATGTTAAATTTTATATAAAACACTTAGAAAAATTTAAAAAAATGGAGTCATATAAAATTTTATATAAAACACTTAGAAAATATTTGCGATAAAAAATGTTTCTTGAAAAAAACTTAAAAAAAATTAAAAAAATGGAGTCATATAAAATTTTATATAAAACACTTAGAAAATATTCGTGATAAAAAAGTGGTGCTTGGAAAAATCTTAGAAACTAAAAAAATATGAAGTCATATGAAATTTTATATAAAACACTTTGAAAATATTTGCGATCCCGAGTAAAAAAGATTATATATGTTTATATTTAATTATATAAAGACATCATATATATTCATATAGAATTTGATGCGAAAAATGAGTCGATAAAACCATATAAAGTTGCATTAAATTTGATATAATTTGATGTGATTTTAATATAGTTTTATATGATTTGATGCGAAAATTGGCCCCTTTTTTAGAAAAATTTATGCAATTATATATAATTAAATAAAAAAAAATCCAAAAAAAATCCCAAAAAAAAATTATATTAAATTATATATAAAGAACTTAGATTTTTTTCATAAATTTTGCATTATATATAATAACATATAAAATTTGTAAAACAAATGTTTAAGGTTTAGGTTTAGTACTTCCCGAGTAAAAAAGATTATATATAATTTTACTTATTTTTATATAAACATATATTATTTGATAAATTTATACGTAAATTGTTTTGCTATCATATAAGATTATATATATTTGCACTTCGTATTTTTTTCTTATATAAAATTATATAAAAGAAAATGTTAAATTATACATAATAACATATGATTAAAGTTAGTTTATATAATTACATATGAAATATAAAATTCTGTCTGTTTTTTTATATAATTTAATATAACAAAATATTTGAAGACATTTTATATAAAACTTTATGCAACTTTTTTCTGAATCATATGTAATCTTATATGAGTAAAATTAAAAAAAAAAATCTAAGTCCTTTATATATAATTTGATATAACTTTTGAAAATTTTTCTAAGTCCAGAATTTTTTTTTTTTTTGTTCCAAACCTAAACCATAAACATTTGTTTTAAAAATTTTATATGTTATTATATATATATATTGCAAAATTTATGAAAAAAAGCTAAGTTCTTTATATATAATTTAATATAATTTTTTTTTGGGGTTTTTTTTATTTTTTTTTATTTAATTATATATAATTGCATAAATTTTTCTAAAAAAGGGGCCAATTTTTGCATCAAATCATATAAAATTATATTAAAATCACATCAAATTATATTAAATTTAATGCAACTTTATATGGTTTTATCGACTCATTTTTCGCATCAAATTCTATATGAATATATATGATGTCTTTATATAATTAAATATAAACATATATAATCTTTTTTACTCGGGTTAAAAAAAAAAAATTTTTCTGGACTTAGAAAAATTTTCAAAAGTTAGATCAAATTATATATAAAGGACTTAGATTTTTTTTTTAATTTAACTCATATAAGATTACATATGATTCAGAAAAAAGTTGCATAAAGTTTTATATAAAATTTCTTCAAATATTTTGTTATATTAAATTATATAAAAAAAACAGACAGAATTTTATATTTCATATGTAATTATATAAACTAACTTTAATCATATGTTATTATGTATAACTTAACATTTTCTTTTATATAATTTTATATAAGAAAAAAATACGAAGTGTAAATATATATAATCTTATATGATACACTCAAAGAAAAAGCTTCTTCATATTGATGAAAAGTAACATCAATATGATGAAATGTTACATCATTTTTCGTCCAATGTAACTTGTCATCAATATGATGAAGCGGTGTCATCAATAACATTTTTTATTTGAAAAATAAGAAAAAAAAATAAGAAAAAATTTTTTTTTGTTATTTGATTTTATTTAATTTATTTTTATTAGCTTACATTTTTTTGTTATTTTCTAATTTTTAAAAACTTACATCTTTTTTTCGTATCCACCGAGATTAGAACGCCGTACCTCTTGTTTGTTGGGCTTAGCCTCTAGCCACTGACCTACAGCATGACAATACATAATACCAATAAAAAGCCGTTTTGTTTGTTGTGTGCTAATAATAACGCTAAAAGTTTGTGCGTAACTATGCTTTGCTAAAAGCAGTAAGAGGGAAAGAGAGGGATATTGTACATTCATAAAATGTTTGAGTCTTTACAAATTCCCATAAACAAACGTTTAAAAACATGTTTATATACATATTATACATTGTATATAACGAAAAATGTTGAGTCTTCACAATTACATATTAGAAAACGTTATCTAACTAAGTAGCGGTGCGAGATTTTTATCTATAGTTGGCTGAACTAGCTAAGGCGTCGACAATAAACACTGCAACTTGGGGAACGTGGGTTCAAGTACCAGCCGGGGCGGGACTTTTTTTTTATTTTTTTATTTTTTTTTATTTTTTTATATTTTTTTATATTTTTTTAATATATTTATTTAATATTTTTATTTATTTTAACATTAATTTAATTATTTACAAAAAAAACATTTGAAAGGCATATTATGACACTTTTTGATGACATGATGAAATGTGTCATCACTTGTTTTTTCAATTTGGATGATATGTTTCATCATATAGAAGAAAGTCTTCGTCAATATGATGAAATTTGTCATCAAAATTGATGACAGCAAGTGATGAAACCGTATCATCAATATGATGAAGCATTTTTCTTTGAGTGTAGCAAAACAATTTACGTATAAATTTATCAAATAATATATGTTTATATAAAAATAAGTAAAATTATATATAATCTTTTTTACTCGGGAGTCCAGAATTTTTTTTTTTTTTAAGTTCCAAACCTAAACCTTAAACATTTGTTTTAAAAATTTTATATGTTATTATATATAATGCAAAATTTATGAAAAAAATCTAAGTTCTTTATATATAATTTAATATAATTTTTTTTGGGGTTTTTTTGGATTTTTTTTTATTTAATTATATATAATTGCATAAATTTTTCTAAAAAAGCGGCCAATTTTCGCATCAAATCATATAAAATTATATTAAAATCACATCAAATTATATCAAATTTAATGCAACTTTATATGGTTTTATCGACTCATTTTTCGCATCAAATTCTATATGAATATATATGATGTCTTTATATAATTAAATATAAACATATATAATCTTTTTTACTCGGGATAAAAATATGTTCTTGGAAAAAACTTAAAAAAATTAAAAAAATAATGGAGGCATATAAAATTTCATGTAAAACTTTTAGAAATTTAAAATGATGCATGGGACCAGATGTTACAACATATAGTTATGTATGGCGATATCTTAAAAAAATCCCACATCAAAATTTATTATATAAATTTATCTTGCAATACATAGTGTCACACATGATCATATTTGAAATAATATGACTATATAAAATTATATAAGATCACATTAAATTATTTTTACTCGGGCATATTGATATAACAGTAAGTCAACCGTCTGTAACAACAAACATACACCCACCAAGTCCTTCTGTTTTCGATGAGAATAAAAATGACCCAAATTTTCTTAATTGTAATTCCCGCAATAAAAGCGCATTAAAGCCTGTTGAGGCTGATAAAATTAATAATGCTGTTGTAAGGATGATTGCAGAGGATATGCTTCCTCTGTTTTTCACAGAAAAAAAGGGATTCAAGAAGTTCATTGATGTCGTTTTACCAGGATTTAATATTTGTGGCCGAAAAGCGGTTACAAATAAAATTACAAAACCATACATGGGAGCTGCAACTAAACTTGCGACAATTTAAAAAAATGCCAAAACTGTTAGTATTACTACAGATGCGTGGACATCGACAGCTGTCGAGTCATATGTTACCATCACGGTCCATTTTGTAAACGACTGTTGGGAATTGAAGTCATATGTACTCGATACATTTGAACCCCTGAAAGCCACACGGCTGATAATCTTCGAGTGTCCTTGGAAAAATGTACCCAAAAGTGGAATCTTAGTTCCAAAGTACAAGCAAGTGTGCACGACAATGACCGAAATATTACCGCTGCAATAAGAAACTCACACCACCTTGGGGAAGGTGTGCCTTGTTTTGCGCACACTCTGCAATTGGCAATAAACGCAGCACTTAGTCATGCTAAAGTAATAGTTGACAAGTGTATCAAAATTGTTGGCCATTTTAGACACTCCACAATCGAAACGGTAGCTTTAGCGAAAAAACAAAAGGAAATGGGTTTACCTGAACATAAACTCGAGCAGTGCACTGTGGGCCAGCATCCCTGAATTTTGGCCATAAATAGACCGCTTAACCTATATGTCAAAAAGGTATTGCATATGAGTGTTAAAGGATCGCTGATCACGATTCTGGAAAAAAAATTTCAAAATTCAAAATGGCGGATCCAAAATGGCGGACATGATTTTTTAATTCTTTGTTTATTGTGTTTAAAATAATCATTATCGATGTATTTGGGATCGTTAATAACGAATATGAGCTCAGACTTTTAAAATTCAAAATGGCGGATCCAATATGGCGACAAATTTAAATTTAAAATTTTTTACATGTTGTCTCTTTTGGCCAAAAACTTTGATTTTAATGGTTTTTCGGATATTAAAACTGATTTTGGAATTAAAGATTTGAAATTCAAAATGGCGGATCCAATATGGCGAATATGCTTTTGTAATTCTTAGCTAATTGTACTTAAATTAGTAATTTTTGATGTATTTAGGGTCAGTAATTACGAATATGAGCTCCGATTTTTTAAATTCAAAATGGCGGATCCAATATGGCGTCAAATAAAATATTAAGTTTTTTTCTATGTTGCCTGATTTTGATGGTTTTTGGAATGCCAAATCTGATTTAAGAATCAAATATTCAAAATAGCGGATCCAATATGGCGGACAAGATATTTAAATTATTGATTAATGTTTCAAAATATCACTAGGAAATGATTGCACAACACGAATACGAACTCAGATTTTTAGAAATCAAAATGGCGGATCCAAAATTTAGGACATAGCTTTTTAAAAAAATGTACAATGTTTAAATTTCTAAGTTTTTATAAATCCCTCTTTTAAGTATCATAAGATTTTAATAAAATGTTTCTCTTTTAAATGCGTCAAAAAGTTCATATATTCAGTAGCTCATTTAAGAGAGAACTTTTTTATTTCCAATAAGCATTTGCCATCCTAAATGTACAAATAATGCTACAAGCTTACAATTTCATAAAAAATATTAAAAATGCTATTGCCAAAATATGCCCGCTTAAATGCGTTACCAGCTTTAATGTTAAGCACTAGAGATGGACGCTGGTCACATGAATTACTCGTGATCGAAAGTGAGCGTGATTAAAATTTTTTGTTCGTGAGTGATAAGTGAGTGAGACAATTTTTTGCGTGAGTGATTCGTAGTGAGTGCAATTTTTTTGCGTGATTCAAAAGTATTTAATTGTATTGATTCAGTTATTACAATTTTTTTCGTGTTTTAAATGTTTAGCGTGAGTTACGAGTGAGCGTGAGTCACACATGAGTGGTGTTTTGTTTACTCACGTAAATAGTAAGTGTGAGAAAAAAAACGGTTGAGTAATTATGTTTTTTTTTTGTGAGCGTGAGTCAACGTGAGTCAAAATTCACTCACGTGCCCATCAGCAGTTATCACGCCAATGTTGAAAAAGTGAGGCATTTTTTATTAGAAATCAGTAGAAACAAAAATATCGAAAAATGTTGAAGTTCCATTTTAGGGCATTTCTAAACGTCATATTTTGGTTTATTGTCTCTAGATCAAAAGTTTATGAACGGTCGCACAGGGTCGCAAAAATGTGAATAGAATACATTGTCAGAGACAGATCGTAGTTCGAGGTTTGTCAATATCGTTTGGACTTTTTTGGACTTTGGTGTTGAAAAAAGGCGGATTTCAACAAAAGTATGAATTTCCATAATTTATTTTAAAAAAATATGCTTATAGCTTACTTTTTGGCAGTTTATATTATGTGTTGAACAAACAGGTATGTCCTTAGGAGAACTTCACCGAAAATTTGAATAAAATATTGTGTCGAAGTACAAAAAAAATCATTTGTTTCATAAATAAAAAATATAAAAACAAATCTCAAACATTGACTTTAACATCATGTAAAAAAAAAACTTTAAGCTATAATAAAAAGATATTAAAGGTGGACAAAATTCAAGATGTCGATACTCCGAAAAAATATTTTTTAATATGTGTTGCCTTACAGACCTTATTGGCCAAAAAATGGAAATCCTGGCCCACAGTGCAGTGCTGCAAAACAAGGTGGAACTCTACATTCAAGATGCTTAAAATGCTTCTAGAGCAAAAACCTGCAGTTTGTGCTGTTATGCAAGAATCCACTTCTTCAGGTATTGATGATTTTTAGTGTTAAATATATTTATACAGTAGGATGGAGCAAATTTAACTTTTTTTCGTATATCGAAAATGTCGTGGCCGGGAAAGTTTCCTTTTAGGGTCGATATTTACACACGAAAATATTGGACCTGTAAGACAATGGCTTTGGGTTCCTTTTTTGACTTGAAAATCGGGAAATTCCGAACAAAATAAAAAAAAAGTTTACCTTTTTTTTGCTTAAAATGTAAGTCATTATTCGTACATTACTGGAAGAGTGTTTTTTATGGCAATAAAAAAAAAAAATTTGGTCTGTAAAATTTTTTTTATTTTTTTTCTTGTTACTGAAAGTAACGTATCTTAGCTTAGTGTTCATTTTTATACCCTCTAACTACAATGGGGGTATACTCACTTTGCCATCCCGTGTGTAACGCACCGAAATATCGGTCGGGGACCCCATAAAGTATATACATTCTAGCGATGTCCGTCCGTCTGTCCTTCCGTCTGTAGTTAACACGATACAGTGCAAGATAAAAGAGCTAGACTCCTCAAGTTTGGCACGAATATGTCTTATGGGCCTAGGCAGGTTAGTTCGGAAATGGGCAAAATCGGGCCAGGGGGAAAAAGTTCCCCCTTGAAGAACTAAACCAACCTCTGAAAAATATCATTTTTTACATGATTTTTTGTCTTTTTGTTTAACAAATGCAACATTTTTATGCTACAAAAGTTCAAAGTCCTGCATTTAGACCCTGAGAATTAGAAAATGTAGTTTTTTCGGTCCGCCCCCCTTGTATGGGCGTAGAAAAAAAAATTAAATTATAATAAACTTACAGTTCTTTAGTGCAAAAAGCACAAGCATGAATTTTTAAACACATGTTCGAGAGGAAATTTGCTCCCTCAATCACCACGACCCACCCCCAAATATAATGCCCCTGCTTTTTTTTATTTATTTGCATGTTGGAGGGTATAAAAGATTCGGCACAGCCGAATTTAACACTCTTACTCGTTTATTATTGTATTATTTAATTTGTCCTTAAATGGTATTTGATATTAACAAAAAAAAGTTATTTAAAAAAAAAAAAAATTTTTTACAGACCAAAAAAAAATTTTAAATTTTTTTTACAGACCAAAAAAAATTTGTTTAACCATAAAAAAACTTTTTCAGTAATATCCGAATACAAACTAATATTTTGAGCAAAAAAAGGTTAAATTTTGTTTTTTCAGGTCCAAAATTCAAAAAAGCTTACATTGCTCCACCCTAATATACAGGTGTAAAACATATTTAAAACTACAAGTATTTTGCAATAAAATTTTACAATTTAGGACACATGACCCTTAGTGATGATGATTGGAGTGAGGTTAAAAATCTTGTGGTCGTACTGGAAGCCTTTGACATAGCTACAACTTTGATGTCATCTCAGTCAAAAGTAACCCTTTCGATGGTGCGTCCACTAATTTTCAAGATGATGGAAAATTTTTTGAAAATTACACCTACAGACAGTGAGTTAATAAAGAAAATTAAGGAAACTGTTTGCAAGGATTTGCAAGTTCGTTTTCTACACCATTTACAGATGTAATTCGAAGATTCCATTTGTAATTCGAAGATTCCATTTGTATTTCGAAGATTCCATTTGTAATTCGAATACTCCAACTGTAATTCGAAGATTCCATTTGTAATTCGAAGATTCCAATTGTAATTCGAAAAAGATCAATTGTAATTCGTAAAAGATCAATTGTAATTCGTAAAAGATCAATTGTAATTCGAAAAAGATCAATTGTAATTCGTAAAAGATCAATTGTAATTCGAAAAAGATCAATTGTAATTCGTAAAAGATCAATTGTAATTCGTAAAAGATCAATTGTAATTCGAAGATTCCAATTGTAATTCGTAAAAGATCAATTGTAATTCTAAAAAGATCAATTGTAATTCGAAGATTCCAATTGTAATTCGTAAAAGATCAATTGTAATTCGAAAAAGATCAATTGTAATTCGTTAAAGATCAATTGTAATTCGTAAAAGATCAATTGTAATTCGTAAAAGATCAATTGTAATTCGAAAAAGATCAATTGTAATTCGTAAAAGATCAATTGTAATTCGAAAAAGATCAATTGTAATTCGAAAAAGATCAATTGTAATTCGTAAAAGATCAATTGTAATACGAAAAAGATCAATTGTAATTCGAAAAATATCAATTGTAATTCGAAAAAGATCAATTGTAAATCGTAAAAGATCAATTGAAATTCGTAAAAGATCAATTGTAATTCGAAAAAGATCAATTGTAATTCGAAAAAGATCAATTGTAATTCGAAAAAGATCAATTGTAATTCGAAAAAGATCAATTGTAATTCGTAAAAGATCAATTGTAATTCGAAAAAGATCAATTGTAATTCGAAAAAGATCAATTGTAATTCGTAAAAGATCAATTGTAATTCGTAAAAGATCAATTGTAATTCGAAGATTCCATTTGTAATTCGAAGATTCCATTTGTAATTCGAAGATTCCAATTGTAATTCGAAAACCAACGAGTAAATCAACAAAAAAACAATGTTTTTAAAGGCGTAAGAAACGATTTTATACTCGTTGCTTTTCGAATTACAATTGGAATCTTCGAATTACAAATGGAATCTTCGAATTACAAATGGAATCTTCGAATTACAATTGATCTTTTACGAAATACAATTGATCTTTTACGAATTACAATTGATCTTTTTCGAATTACAATTAATCTTTTTCGAATTACAATTGATTTTTTACGAATTACAATTGATCTTTTTCGAATTACAATTGATCTTTTTCGAATTACAATTGATCTTTTTCGAATTACAATTGATCTTTTTCGAATTACAATTGATCTTTTACGAATTTCAATTGATCTTTTACGAATTACAATTGATCTTTTTCGAATTACAATTGATCTTTTTCGAATTACAATTGATCTTTTTCGAATTACAATTGATCTTTTACGAATTACAATTGATCTTTTTCGAATTACAATTGATCTTTTTCGAATTACAATTGATCTTTTACGAATTACAATTGATCTTTTTCGAATTACAATTGATCTTTTACGAATTACAATTGATCTTTTACGAATTACAATTGATCTTTTACGAATTACAATTGATCTTTTTCGAATTACAATTGATCTTTTACGAATTACAATTGGAATCTTCGAATTACAATTGATCTTTTTCGAATTACAATTGATCTTTTACGAATTACAATTGGAATCTTCGAATTACAATTGATCTTTTACGAATTACAATTGATCTTTTACGAATTACAATTGATCTTTTTCGAATTACAATTGATCTTTTACGAATTACAATTGATCTTTTACGAATTACAATTGATCTTTTTCGAATTACAATTGGAATCTTCGAATTACAAATGGAATCTTCGAATTACAATTGGAGTATTCGAATTACAAATGGAATCTTCGAATTACAAATGGAATCTTCGAATTACAAATGGAATCTTCGAATTACAAATGGAATCTTCGAATTACAAGTAGAATCTTCGAATTACAATTGATCTTTTTCGAATTACATCTGTAAATGGTGTAGAAAAAAACTACATACTCAAATGGAGAACCGTCATGTGCTTTGTTGGCTGAAATATTAGGTGAGAAAAACCCCATTTGAGTGATTTTTTTTGTCGATATAATTAATGTAAAATGTTACATAAATCTAACATATGAAATATTCTATTCAAAAAACAATAAGTAAATTTTAGTAAAACCAAAGATGGGTACCAAATATTAGTACTGGTACTGGCTTAAATTGTTCGTTAATTGGTTTAAAAAGGTATTCGTATCGGTATTAGTTTTCAATTATTTAGGTGTTGGGTATTGGTAATTATTTCAGCCTGGAATTGGTAGTTTTAAATAAAAATTTCAGAAACGAATTGGTATTTTGAAATTAAAATTTCAGCCTCGAATTGTATTTTGATAAATAATACCCCAAAATATCCTTAAAGTTTTTGTTTGAGGTCACTTTTATAACTGAAATACAGTACAATCGATTTTCAAATTGAAAGCGCAAGCTAAATTTAAAGCCGATTGGGCTGAAACTTTTGCAAACATTATGCTTACACCTATTCATAACTTTAACACCCTAACCGTTTTTCAAAATTTTTGAATTTATCCAGCCTAATGTACACTCATAGAAATGCTACAGTAAAAAATACAGTAAATGTGTTATAACTTTAAATTTACTACATTTTTACTAATTTACAGTATAATTTTAGTTTTTAGTACGTTTTTTTATAAGTGGACATTACTAAATACTGATTTTTTTTATCGGTTTTCTACTAATTTTTGTTATTAAAAATTGAGAAAAAAATATATATACAATTTTGTTTAAAAATCTAAGAAAATACCATTTTGGCACAAAATTTATCAAAAAATGAAAACATTTAAAAAATTGGATAATGAAAAGCTTAGGTTGAGCCCATAATTTTATTTTTTTTCAACCATACAAGAATTTTTATATCTGAATCAATTTCTTTAAAATTGTATTATTTTTTTTTTAAATTTTAAATTAAAACGAGACCTTAAAATGTTTTCTTTAATATAATATTGTTATTATACAATGTAGAATCTACATCATCTTAAAAAGACCATTTGTATAACAATAAAATATTACGATCATAAAATATCCTTGTGTATTTTACTACATGTGTTTGAGAGTTTGGATTTTCCGTTTTTTAAAACAAAAAAAGGAAAAAAGGAGAGAGAAGGAGAGTATTTGTGTTGAGAACAGTGTTGCCAGCAGTGAACCAAAAAATTATCCAGGAGTTTGTCCAAAATTATCCAAAATCCCAAAAATTATCAAAAAAAAATTTATCAAAAACTATTTTTTTTATAAAGTGGTTTATTTAAATTTAATTTAAAGAATACAAAAAATTAACCCAATTTGGACCAAGATTCAATTTTATTTTTGAAAAAGGTACTTTTTAAGTGTTATTAGCACCCGCTGATCTTAAAGATCATGTAAAAAAAATTTTCAGTATTCCGCTATCCCAGAAAAGCCTGTATTTTAACTTTTTATGCATTTTAATTCTTAGAAAATTTTGCTATTTTATTAACTTATTTTATTATTTTCAAAATAAATAGTTTCAAAATGATTCAAACTAGTGGAATTTGATAACAAATTTAATATAAAAAATTTAAAATTAATTAAAAAATTAAAAGCCGAAAATGAAAAAATGCTAAATTTTCGTTTTTGCTGAAAATAATTTCTGTGCTGATGCAGAGGGGATATTTTTTTTTAATTTCAGAAAGATAAGACTTAACAATTGTTACAAAATTTACCTGAAATTCCACCTTTTTCATATATAAATATTTTTTTGAAAAAGGTAATTTTTTGTTTTTTTAGCTCAACATTTTCACTCCCATTTAAGAAAGAATCGAAGATAATTTATTTCGTAAATCGATTTTTGATATATTTTATTTGTAAAAACTTTTCTACTGATGAATTAGGGAATGGAAGAATCATAACAAATTTAAAAACAACTTCTAAATTTGGAAAAAGATTTAACTTTCATCAAGGTCCTTTTATTTGCAATAAGTGTCAAAAATTGTTAAATAATAAAATCTCGAAAAAAAATTAAATGGTAGTGTTATATGAATCAAATAGTGTTTAAAAAAAATAATAGTGAAAATAATAAAAGTCCTTTTAATTTCAATTTTTCTTCCGATAATTCCGAAAACAACTCTGACTGTAGTGTTTCAGATGCTGGTAGTATCAAATCCGTAAAAAGTATGATAAAAACGGATTCATTAAAGAATACAAATGCGACTTAAAAACTATCAAATAATTCGCCTGTAAAGAAACGAAAATTGCGACAAAAAAAAAAAAATAAAAAAATAAATTGCGACAAAAAAAATAATAAAAATATAAAAACAGACGTTTTTGAAATAAGTGAGAGTGAAAGTGAAAATGATACAAATCTTAACTTAATGTTATTGGAAAAATTTAAAAAAAAAGTTTATTGAAACCACCAACGTAAACAAAACAAGTGAGAGTGTTACATTCGGCTGTGCCGAATCTTTTATACCCTCCAAAATGTAAAAAAAAACAATATAAAAAAATCCAGGGGCGTCTTTTTTTTGGGGGGGGGGCTGGTGGGAGACGTTAGGGGGCACCTTCCCCTTGTGATTTTGAACTTCTTCTGAGATAATAATGTTGCATTTGCTTAGCAAAAGTACAAGAAACCCTGCAAAAAATGCGATTTTTCTTGGGTTGGTTTAGTTCTCTAAGGGGGAACTTTTTTCCCCTTGGTTCGATTTTGCCCATTTCCGAACTTAACCTGCCTAGGAATATAAGACATATTCGTGCCAAACTTCGGAAGTCTAGCTCTTTTATTTTGGACTGTATCGTGTCTTCTACAGACGGACAGACGGACGGACGGACGGACGGACATCGCTAGAATGTCTTAGAATCGATCACTGATCAATAATATATATACTTTATGGGGTCCTAGATTGATATTTCGATGCGTTACACACGGAATGACAAAGTGAGTATACCCCCATACTGTGGTTGGAGGGTATAAAAATTGAGATATTAACATTATTCAGTGATATACCAGAAAGATCCCAGCAAAACTTACCTTACCATATAAGGTATAAAAAAAGGTATAAGATCTCTTATTTTATACATTGCAGCATTGATGATTTTAACAGGCGATGAGACTAAAAGTAATGCATATACATTATCACAAAGAATACCAGTAAGGTATAAAATAAGTCATAAATTTATAACAAAGAATACGAGTAAGGTGTAAAATATATGATATTTTATAGGTTACGAGTAAGGTATATAATATAGCATACCAGAACGTAATATATAAGGTGTTACGAGTAGTGAAAAAGTAATTTTGTATTAAATTTACTCACGTGATTGTAAGCGAGATAAAATATACTCCTGGGTGAGTGTGTGTCATTAATAAATTTCTGTCGTGAATCCATCTCTAGTTTAAACTTATGCATTTTTTTATAAAATATTTATTTTTTATGTTATTGTAATGCATTATGTATTCAATTATAAATAATGCATTATTTCAAACTTTGAAATAATACATAATGTAACCAAATATAAGTCATCCATGATTTAATGTTTAGAAATAATAAATATGAAATACATTTTTTCCAATAATCATGCATTACGTAGCTAATTATTAGTAATGTATTTTTTTTCACTTTAAAATAATACGTTGTGGAACAAATGTTTGGTAAGACATCATAAAATAATGCTACAAATAAGATATATACATTACCTGGTAATGTGTTATATAATCACCACCCATTACCAAAGTTTTGCTGGGGAGTAATTAAAGAACATTTTCCAGCTACAGATTATTTAATACAAACTTCCATAAAGGTATGTGCCGAAAAAGGAGTTTTAGAAAGTCCTTCAACAGCAATTGAGAGAAAGCGTTGAAGTGACAATACAATTAAAACAGTATTAGAGTTTTATAATGATAAAGAACATAACCAGCGTGACCGATTTTTGTAACTGAAAGATTTTAAGCATCAATTAAAACTAATTTATAAAGTTAAATAAATACATATAAAGTTTTTAAAATTAAAATTGGATTTGTTAAGTTGTGAAAATTATGAGTTTTTATCAGACCTAATAACCCAAGTTTTGCCACTAGAACCAAAAGAGATCTATTATTCGAGTGCAAAATTTGACGGAAAGGCGTCTGGAAAGCTTTTTGATGCGTACAATAATTATCGGAAAAAGCTAGCAGATTCGGGATTTTTAAAGCGCCGAGCATATATAAGTAAAAAGATATCTTATGCTGTTACCCAAGACGATTCGGAAGCTTTAGAGTTTGAGATTGGCAACCCTGCATTGAAACGTCAAACATCAACTTATTTTTTGAGCTCTGTAAATTTATTAATATTTTCATTTTACTTTTTATTGAAACAATAACAAAGTGCCTTAAATACAAAATAATTATAAATTGTGCCATAATAGTGAAATTTTAAAAACATGTAATACTCGTTCCTAGTCGATACTGCGCGCCTGATGTTTAAAAAACATGTTTCAAAAAATTTGTAAGTCTTTTTTGGCATCCGCTTTTTGGAAATGTGTTTTTAAAATGCTATTTCTCCGAAATAATGCCAATTGGTTTCAAATTGAAATAATGCCAATTTGTTTTAATAAAAGCTAGAAGATCATAGATGTTATTTAAAAAAAACATTTTGATGGGCATCGCTCTAGTGGTTACTGAGATACACCAGTTTTAAATAAAAAATGTAGCAGCACTGACAAACAAACAAAATGGCAACTCTGAAAAAAAAAATCGAAGCTTCTTTAATTTTTCCTCTACAAGTTCATGCAATAATTTTTAAAATCGGTCCATTTGTTTCTGAGATATGACGATTTTTAAAGTTTAAAAACATGAAATACCCCTTTCTAGTCGATTCTGCGCGCCTGGTGTTTGAAATACAGGTTTCAAAACATTTCTAAGTCTTTTTTGGCATCCGCTTTTTGGAAATGTGTTTTTAAAATGCTATTTCTCCGAAATGATGCCAATTGGGTTTAATAAAAGCTAGAAGATCATAGATGTTATTTAAAAAAACATTTTGATGGGCATCGCTGTAGTGGTTACTGATATGCAGCAAATTTAAATAAAAAATCTGGCAGCACTGACAAACAGTATGGCTACTCTGGAAACAAAAATTCAAAGCTTCTTTAATTTTTCCTCTACAATCTCATGCAAGAATTTTTAAAATCGGTCCATTAGTTTCTGAGATATGTTTAAAGTTTAAAAACATGAAATACCCCTTGCTAGTCGATTCTGCGCGCCTGGTGTTTAAAAACCATGTTTCAAAAAATTTCTAAGTCTTTTTTGGCATCCGCTTTTTGGAAATGTGTTTTTAAAATGCGATTTTTACTTTTTTTCTTGTTTTTACTACAAAAATATTTTTTTTTAATATTCGGCTTCGGTTTCGGCCGAATAGTGAAAATTATGCCGAATATTCGGCTTCGGCCAAAAAATGTGTATTCGGTCGTACAATAATGACGATTTTTAAAGTTTAAAAACATGAAATACCCCCTGCTAGTCGATTCTGCGCGCCTTGTGTTTGAAATACAGGTTTAAAAAAATTTCTAAGTCTTTTTTGGCATCCGCTTTTTGGAAATGTGTTTTTAAAATGCTATTCCTCCGAAATGATGCCAACTGGTTTTAATAAAAGCAAGAAGATCATAGATGTTATTTAAAAAAAAAATTGATGGGCATCGCTCTAGTGGTTACTCAGATACAGCAATTTTAAATTAAAAATCTGGCAGCACTGACAAACAGTATGGCAACTCTGGAAACAAAAATTCAAAGCTTCTTTAATTTTTTCTGTACAAGCTCATGCAAGAATTTTTAAAATCGGTCTATTAGTTTCTGAGATATAACGATTTTTAAAAACATGAAATACCCCTTGCTAGTCGATTCTGCGCGCCTGGTGTTTGAAATAGAGGTTTCAAAAAATTTCTAAGTCTTTTTTGGCATCCGCTTTTTGGAAATGTGTTTTTAAATGCTATTTCTCCGAAATGATGCCAATTGGGTTTAATAACACTGTGCAACAAATTTTGGGTCATCGCCTTGAGCCTCAATGCCTTTAACGCCATATGAAAGTAGACCATCAAATGGACAAAATCACCAAAGGGTTTTGCAAAGTCAGTTCGGATTTCTTTTTTATAGCCCACTGAAGTTTTTATTTTTTTATTAAAGGCGTTTGAAAACGTCAAAAATGCTATAATAAGAACACATCTGAGCTTCAAAATATGATTTGATGTACTCAGTAAAATTTTATGGCCGTTCTTTTCTTAGAACTTTTTAACCCTCTAACTGCCATTTTAAGGGGTAATTTTAGCCCTTTTTCAAAAACTAAACACAGAAGTCTAATAAAACGTCCATTTAGAGGGTTAAAATGCTCTACAAATATTTTCCTCATAAAATTTCACTAGGGGTTGTCAAATGTTCAAAGTTTGTGCGACATGCGCAAAGTGCTTAAAAAGGGTCAAGTATAAATAATCCATGTTTGTTATTTTTTTTTTACCAAAGCAGTGTTAGAAAATATCGACAAAAAATAGTGCAAATATACTTTTGAGCTAAAAATGACGTTCTGATGTGTTTTTTAAAATTTTATGGTGATTCTTTTCTTTGACCAAATTAACCCTCTAGCTCCCGTTTTAAAGGGTCATTTTTGTCCTTTTTTAAAAGAAATACAAAAAAGTCTATAAAAAAAGGCAGTTAAAGGGTTAAAATATTTTACAAATATTTTCTGCATCAAATTTTACTAGGGCACGTCTAACCCCCAGTTTCTGTAATACGAACGTCATTCGTCTGCGATGAATTTGCATGTATTTTGTTTTTGTTACAATAACAAAATACACACAAATTCGTCACTAACGAATGACGTTCGTGTTACAGAAACTGGGGGTAAGACAAAGTTCGTCCAGCATATAGAAAATGCTTTAAAATTTTAAAGTATTAAATTTTTTTTTTTATATTTTTTTGGGCGGAATATAAAAAAAAAAACAAGTAACAAAGTTAAATTCTTGTCGAATGTATTTATACTAGTGTTTGGGGTCCGGGAATTCCCGGGTCGGATTTCCCGAGAATTCCCGGGAAAAGACTGGCGGGAATTCCCGGGATTTTTTTTAATTTTTCCCGGGAAATCCGGGAATTTTATAAAATAAACCATTTTATATAAAAAAACGTTTATCTAAATTTAATTTTCAATATTTTTTTTACATACATGACAATATCATGAAAAAATTTAAAAAGTCAAAAAATATACGTCGGTAAATGATAATTTGACTAACAATAAGACTGTAGTTTGGTATTGCATTTGAGCAAAATCGGTTCAGCGGTTCAAAAGTTATGAACGAAAATTTAAGAACACCTCGAAAATTGTGGTACATTAAACATAACCTAAAAACACAAAATGCTTTAATTCGGCTGTTGCATGACACATGTGAACAGAATTGATCACCGAATGGTATTTAAACAAATACAAACATATTAAAAAAAAAAAAACATTTTCGTCGAATTTCTTTTTTACCAAAAAATATTTTTCGCGGGTTTTTTTTATTTATTTTTTTTTTTGTTTTTTTGCAAATAAACACTTTTACATCATGGAGGGTATTAATACATTCGACAAAGTCGAATTTAACTTTGTTACTTGTTTTTTTTATATTTCGGTCCAAAAAAAATTTCTAGAAGTTGGACAAACTTTCTGTCTTAGACGTGCCCTAGTAAAATTTGATGCAAAAAAAATATTTGTAAAACATTTTAACCCTTTTACTGCCTTTTTTATAGACTTTTTTGTATTTCTTTTAAAAAAGGACAAAAATTACCCTGTAAAACGGGAGCTAGAGGGTTAATTTGGTCAAAAAAAAAAAATCATCATGAAATTTTATAAAACACATTAGAACATCATTTTTAGCTCAAAAGTATATTTGCACTGTTTTTTGTCGGTATTTTTTAACACTGCTTTGGTAAAAAAAATAACAAACATAGATTATTTATACTTGACCCTTTTTAAGCACTTTGCCCATGTCGCACTTTGAACATTTGACAACCCCTAGTAAAATTTTATGAGGAAAATATTTGTAGAACATTTTAACCCTCTAAATGGACGTTTTATTAGACTTCTGTGTTTAGTTTTTGAAAAAGGACTAAAATGACCCCTTAAAATGGCAGTTAGAGGATTAAAATGTTCTAAGAAAAGAACCGCCATAAAATTTCACTGTAGACATCAAATCATATTTTGGAGCTCAGATGTGTTCTTATTATAGTATTTTTGACGTTTTCCAAACGCCTTTGATAAAAACATGAAAACTTCAGTGGGCTATAAAAAAGAAATCCGAACTGACTTTGCAAAACCCTTTGGTGATTTTGTCCATTTGATGGTCTACTTTCATATGGCGTTGAAGCCATTGAGGCTCATTTTTCTTGTTGCACAGTGTAATTAGATGTTATTTAAAAAACATTTTGAGATGCAGCAGTTTTAAATAAAAAATCTGGCAGCACTGACAAACAGTATGGCAACTCTGGAAAAAATTTGAAGCTTATTAATTTTTCTATGAAGACAAATAGTTAATCTTAATATTATTTTAGTAATTTGAATTGCATTTGTTTTTTAGTTTTGTTTCAATAAATTTCATTTATATTTTTAGTTTTAGGTTTTTGGCGCTTTTTACCTTTGCGTTTTTTGAATTTTTCCTCTTGGCGCTTTTTTACCCCTTTTTTTTGTATATTTTTACCCCTTTTTCCAAAATTTTGACGCTTTTCTTCATTTTGGAAATGGAAACACTGACTAACCGATTTAAAAAAAAATATAATAGCACAGCCCTTTTTATTTAATTGAACGCTATTTCTGTCTGTTCATTCTAATCTGCTAAGCCGATTAGAATGAAATTTTTACCCCAGATAGTAAATACTTACCGAGGCGGAAACTATATATAGATTAAAATAGAGCGCGTTTGGAGAAAGGGGCGTGAATTGACACGCGCTTTTGTACTATACTTAAAGTATTTCTGCCTGTTCCTTAATAACGCTTAAACGACTAAACCGATTTTAACAAAATGTTTTCCGTAGATAGTACTAACAGAGGCGGGTACTTTAGTATGTATCAACTGCCGCGCCTTTTGCAATGTACTGAAAGTTCATTCTGCCCTTCAGTAATCACGCTTAAACGGTGAACCTGATGTTATTATAATTAGTAGTGTCCGACCAAACAGTTCGGCCAAAAAACGTAATTTAATCAAAAATTTGGTATTTGGAAGTACTTTTAACAACTTTTTTTAAATGAGGTAGAATTGTTGAGGCGATGGAAGACGATTCTGAGTGTAAAATTTAAGAACGAGTACGAAGTTAAGCCACAATTTTGAAGTTAGGTAACCGAAGTTTTTTCAATTTGAACGAACGTTCGGTAACCGAACATCTAAATTGGTGCTTAGCTACGTCCTCGCCATTAAAGTTGAAAGTCAGAATAGTCTTCTATCGCCTAAACAAACGGCCATCAGGAAAAGCTGTTGAAAATGCTTGCAAATAATAATTTTTGGCCAATACCGTTTTTTGGCCGAACTGTTCCGTCGGACACTAATAATTAGTACTTATTGAGGCGGAAACTATAGACACGAACAGACAAAGGCGTGAATTGCCACGTCCCTTTGTAATACATTGAAATTTATTTCTGGCCGATCCGTACACACGCGTTAACGGTGAAACCAATTTTAACCAAATTTTCACCACAGATGATATTTACCGTGGCGATCGGGAAAAGGGACTTAAAATGTCGCACCCCTTTGTATTAAATTAAAAAAATATTTTTTCCTGTTGAACGATATGCCATATTAGCCCGCAACAAATGGGAGTAAAATGCCACGTTAATTTGTAATATACAGAATGCTTTTTCTGGCTTATTTGCTATCATGCAAAAATGGCTTAACCAACTCCTTTAAGCACTGCTGTTAGAACCACAGACCATAACAGTTATGAGATTTATTGAAAAAAATAAAATTTAACTGTTCAAAAATATTTGTTCAAATAAAAATTCAAAATAACAGTTTGAAATGATTTATATAAATATCTGTTCAAAATAACAGAATTAAGAAACTTTTATTTATTATAACTGTTATCAAAAACTCTTTGAGCCTTAAAAAACTTGAGTTGTTAAAATAAAACTAAAATAAACGCACGTAAACGAATCCTATTGATAGCTAATACTTCCATCACTGATTTAAAGATATAAAATTAGATTAATTTTTTTAAAAATTACTGTTATAACAGTTATTTACTCCAATAAGTATAAAATAAAAGTTATTTAAAATTGTTTGAACAAAAAGTTTTAAATAATTGTTAATTTATACTTTTATGATAAAAATCAAAAAATAAAAGTTATTGCTAATTATAACGCGGGACATCTGTAGAAGTCCATTCATATATAAAATACTTAGTTTGGACAACATTCATTAATTGATTTTTTTAAAACAAAAAGACACATATAACTGTTATATTTGGTCTCTGGTTAGAACTAACTGAACGCAAACTAATATATTTTTTTCCCCGGACAACGCCGGGTGCAAAACAGCTAGTCACAAAATAAAATCGTGCCGCTCTGATCAGCTGGTTTCTATTTTAGACAAATAACACTGAGCAACAAGAAAAATGAGCCTCAATGGCTTCAACGCCACATGAAAGTAGACCATGAAATGGACAAAATCACCAAAGGGTTTTGCAAAGTCAGTTCGGATTTCTTTTTTATAGCCCACTGAAGTTTTTATTTTTTTATCAAAGGCGTTTGGAAAACGTCAAAAATACTATAATAAGAACACGTCTGAGCTTCAAAATATGATTTGATGTCTGCAGTAAAATTTTATGGCGGTTCTTTTCTTCGAACATTTTAACCCTCTAACTGCCATTTTAAGGGGTCATTTTAGTCCTTTTTCAAAAACTAAACACAGAAGTCTATTAAAACGTCCATTTAGAGGGTTAAAATGTTCTACAAATATTTCCCTCATAAAATTTCACTAGGGGTTGTCAAATGGTAAAAGTTTGTGCGACATGCGCAAAGTGCTTAAAAAGGGTCAAGTATAAATAATCAATGTTTGTTATTTTTTTTTCCAAAGCAGTGTTAAAAAATATCGACAAAAAACAGTGCAAATATACTTTTGAGCTAAAAATGATGTTCTGATGTGTTTTATAAAATTTTATGATGATTCTTTTCTTTGCCCAAATTAACCCTCTAGCTCCCGTTTTAAAGGTTAATTTTTGTCCTTTTTTAAAAGAAATACAAAACAAGTAGAAAAGTTAAATTCGACTTTGCCGAATCTATGAATACCCTCCACAATGCATTTTTTTAAAGGGTAGTACATTTTTTAACGTGAAAAAATTAACAATTTTGATTAGAAATACTTTATTTTGAGTAAAAAACTCTTTTTTTGTAATTAAAAAAAAAAAAATACTTTTTTTTTTTTTTTTTAGTGTAAAATTTTTTCGAGTGTAATGTTTTTTTTACTGTAGAAATATTTCTGAGTGAATTCACGTACGTATGTACACAAAATATTGTAATTTTTGTAAAAAAAAAAATAATTTTTTTTTTGTGTACATTTTTTTTGAGTGTAAAATTTTTTTTTGAGTGTAAAATTTTTTTTGAGTGTAAAATTTTTTTCGAGTTTGGTTTTTAAGTTACCAATGCTTTTTAAACTAAACAAGCTTAAAAAGCATTGCTTAAAATTTAAACAAGTTTAAAAAGCATTGTTTAATTACCACTAGAGTTTTTCTTTTCCCGGACTTTTTCATTTCCCGGGAAAGCGGGATTCGTTTTTAAATTTCCCGGGATCCCGGGAATTCCCGCAAAAACTAAAAACCCAAATTTTTTGTCAAAAAAATGTATAAAAACCTTATGAATGCGATTACACTATTTATAATGTTTGTTAACACCATAAAAACCTTATTAAGTACCTCTAAAACAAACAAAAAAATAAGTTTCGAGAAATAAAAGAACAATTTTTGTTACACAGTTTTTACAAAAAGAAAAGTCCTAAATATGTCGAAGTCTTTTAAAAAGTATTTTTAACAAGGATGGGTACCAATTCGATAAAAGTATTGGTATTGGTATTGGTTTTTAAAATTATATTAGTATTGGTATAGGTATTGGTTTTCATTTTTTGTTGAATTGGTATAGGTTTCGGTATTGGTTTTGAATTATTTAGGTATTGGGTATTGGTATTGGTTTTAGCCTCGAATTGGTATCGGTTTTTAATAAGTATTGGTATTTATCTTATATCGGTTTTGGTATTTGTATGCAAAAGGTTTTGTCGTTAATATTAATTTATTTAACGTACGTCGTCCTTCTGTCCGCCCCACAGTGCACACTGGGGCATGATGGTAGGTTTTTTGGCCTAAAGCCTCTACAGATCGTAAATGTTAACCGATCTTTTTGAAATTCAGAAATTGCCTTGAAAGTTTTTGAAATCGGACCTACAAGGAAACTATTTCAGGGTGGACACTTCATTTTTAATCAAATTCACAGATGTTATAGATGAATCAAATGAAGACACTTGTCTTTTGTTTATGTATTTGAATTAGAGATGGTCTGTGGTCCCGTTATTTGCGTGACTCAAAAAACCACGTGATTCAGGCGTGAGCGATTTTTATTTAAATCACGTGATTATTGAGCGATTTTCATTTAAATTAAGTGACTATATTAGGGTAGGTTAACCTAACGTAACCTAGGGTAATAAATAAGTGCCTTGAATTTTTTTGGATTCAGACCTACAAGGAAATTTTTTCAAGGGTGGACACTTCATTTTAATTAAAATTTACAGATGTTATAGATTAAACAAATGAAGAGACACTTGTCTCTTGTTTATGTATTTGAATTGGAGATGGTCGCTGGTCCCGTGATTTGCGTGACTCAAAAAAGTGATTTTCATTTAAATCACGTGATGTTGAGTTGAAAAATTCTAAGTGAGTGTCTAGAGAGTGGGTCGAATTTTTGCGTGAAGGATTTTTTTTTTGAAAAACCCCTTTAAAAAAAAATAAAAAAAAAATTGTGGAAACCTCATTTTTAAACTCATCGTTATCAAAAGTTCTACTCCCTTTCAAAAAACTGTCTTGGCCAGAATTATCCTTTCTATCCCAACTTTCCAAAAAATTTGCCCGCTTGTGTCCGTTTTCAAAAATGGAATTAAAATAAATTTTATTAAAAAATAAAATTTATAAAAAAATTAGAATTTTTTTTTTTTAAAACTCCCTTTTAAAAACTCATCGTTATAGAAAGTTCCACGCCCTTTCAAAAAACTGTTTGGACCAGGATTATCCTTTTTATCCATACTTTACAAAAAACTTGCCCGCTTGTGCCAGTCAACACAAATTGAAATGCCAAAAATTAAAAAAAAAAAAATAAAAAAAATTTTGTGAAAACCCTCTTTTTTAAACTCGTCATAATCAAAAGTACCACACTACTGTCTGGACCGCCTAACCAGGTATTTTTTTTTTTTTTTTCGATGTATTGAAAACAATTTTTAATACGATAAAAACTATTTTTCGTGTAACCGGGTTTTCTCGAAATCGGTTTTTTGTGTATTCGGGTTTCATTTTATCCAGTATTAATATAGAAATAAATATGTTTGTACTTTTGGAAAAACTTAAAAATTGTTAATTCATAAAATTAATTTATTCAATTATAAAATGCTCATTTTAACAACTTTAGATTTGTTCATCTCCCTTTCTATTAATATTTTAAACGCAGACGAAAAAACGGGAAAAAGGGGCAGGTCAGTCTTAATGCTAGTAAACCAACGAAGATTTTGGCGTCCTTAGTTTTGGATTATGTCGCGGAACATTTTGGAAAAACTATTTAAAATGGAACAATTTAAAAAATTTAAATAAAAAAAATTAAAAAATCACAAAAAAACAGAATCAAGAACTGTCCATACCCATTTACAAGT
Organism: Pegoplata infirma; assembly: GCA_963921195.1. Taxonomy (NCBI): domain Eukaryota; kingdom Metazoa; phylum Arthropoda; class Insecta; order Diptera; family Anthomyiidae; genus Pegoplata; species Pegoplata infirma. The sequence continues at coordinate 188,113,380 of OY992540.1, forward strand.
TGTACATCCTTTTGTCAAATAAATTAATCAAAAAATAAAAACAAGGTCCCGCCTTAATAATGTATAAATTTGTTAGCTTTTTTGATAACGGTATATGGAGATTTAAACATAAATATTTTATTTTTGATTGATCATTCCAAGAGAATGGCTGTACCTATTTTTACCAAAAATTACAGACAAGGTGCATCAAGTCATACTTAATACAATAGAACCAGCGACGTATTCAGGGATTTGAAAACGGGGGGGGGCACAACTTTTAAATTTTTTTTAGTCATCGCCGATTTAACTATGACTACACCCCCTATTTAACCTCTATTTACCCCCACCCCCCCCCCCCCCCCCCCCCATTCACTTTTTCTAATTTTTTTTATCAATTGTAAATAGTTTTTTTAGGCATTTGTGCCTTTTCATTGGCATTAGTACAAATAATCCAATGCCAAAAAATTTCATTGGCAATAAATGCTAATGCTTTTTTTGGCAGTGGCATTAGTTCCAACTAATGCCAATGAAAATTCAATGCCAATTAAAAATTCCCATGTATGGGTTAGATTGACCATTGTACAATCGTCAATCTTACCCACACACGATCAATATAAAAGAAGACGGAGAAGAAGTGCAAAAATCATAATAAATCTATTTGACAGCATTCATATCGCGGAGGAAAAATTAAAAAAATCCCTAACATTTTTTATATATTTCGGCCATTCCATGAAAGAACGGCCAAAATTTGACCTCGGGTCATCCGATTTTTATAAAACTTTTTTTCAAGAACTCTAAGGAGCCCTTAAGAGATTTTAGTTTGCGGATTAGAAAAATTCTGAAAACATTCGATTTTATTCGCGATTTTCATATTTTGAAAAATCAAAAAAATAAAAAAAATGGTCAACTTTGTAGATGCATATCTTGGGCAATTCTTAATGGATCTTTGTTATTGAAAATGAGTTTGAAAGGCAATATTGTCTTATTTTACAATATTGTTTTACAAAAAATATTTTTAATTCATAAATGCATTTTGTATGCAATTGCATTTTCTAAATGCATTTTTTAGGTCAAAGGGCCTCTTCGATTTATTTTCTCTTTTGTACTTAATAAAATATGTAATTTTTACTAAAGACCTGTATTTATACTTTTTTGGGTCTCGTAGTTGTTATATTTTAAAAAAAATTGTAAAGAAAACGCTTAGATTTTTTTCACACAAATATTTAAATTATTTTTAATTTTTTTGCGGTTTTTTCGTTATTTTTTAGTTTGATTGTATTACTACGCCATAGAACGAAAAAAAGTGCTTAATATGAACACTGTGTGTAAATTTTAAACTTTTTTTAGCAAGCTGAACACTTGCGCGTCCCGAATTTGGCTTTTTTTCGAATTTGAAATGCTTGCCCCCCTAAATGATGGGGATTTAGGACCCTTTTACGGGAAAAATAACAAAAACTATTTTGGACAAAAGAAAACAGTTGGCTACTAAAGATAGCACTCTTCGTGCATTTTCAACAAAAAAAAAATCTGTTGTAAAAAATTGACTAAAGACATGTTTAAACATTATTTAGCTCACAAGTAGATTTAATAAATTTTTCAACTTATTTCACACTACTTTGGAAAAACACAAATATATTTATTGGCGTTTTTCGCGAAAACTCGAATTGATCTAAAAAAAACTGGGAGACAAGTGTATTTTATTTTCAGCTCTACTGTCAGAATTTTTCGGTCCGGTCCATGTGTACAAAAGTGTGTCGGACGGTGTAATAAAACACTGTAATTATACCCTACACCACACTGTGGTACAGGGTATAATGAGTTTGTGCTGATGTTTGTAACTACCCGAAATATTGGTCCTAGACCCACCTTTAAGTATACCGATCGACTCAGAATCACTTTTTGAGTCGATTTAGCGATGTCCGTCCGTCCGTCCGTCTGTCCGTCCGTCTGTCTGTCTGTCTGTCCATGTAAACGGTGTAAACACGATACAGGTCGCAATTTTTGATCAATTGACTTGAAATTTGAAACTTAAGTCTCTCTTGGCCCAAGGACGAAGCCTATTGAAATTGAAAAAAATCGGTCCATATTTAGACCTAGCCTCCATACAAAGGTCCTCTTTAGTTTTGGCTCAAATGACTCTAATAACCGTATTATAGAAGGTATCGTTTTGAAATTTGGAAGGTAAACATGTTTTGTCTTCACAAATCATCATTCCGAATTTCAAAGAAATCGGACCAGTTCTTCTTGTAGCCCCCATACAAACCACCTTCCCGATTTTCGCATAAATGTCTCAAAAGTCATGAAAATAGAAAATGTTTAATTAAAATTTTGTTTGTGTATGTTAAACGCATACTTAAATAACCTTATCAAATCTGATAATCATCGGACCAGTTTTGGACTCAGACCCCTTGTGAAAATTTCGCCCGATATTCAGTTAAAGCGGTTTATTGTCAACAAATTGAAGCCTATTTCACTCAAATTTGATTTGTGAGTGTTTTTTACACTTATTAAAGATTTTACAACATATAGATCTAATCGGTCCATGAGATCCATTTTCCGGGAAACTCTGGTGTAGGGTATTATATGGTCGGTCTTGACCGACTATAACTTTCTTACTTGTTTTCATTTGCAGAAATATTTTTTTTCGCGAAAAATATATTTTTATGTGAACGTTTTTATACCCTACACCACACTGTGGTACAGGGTATAATGAGTTTGTGCTGATGTTTGTAACTACCCGAAATATTGGTCCTAGACCCACCTTTAAGTATACCGATCGACTCAGAATCACTTTTTGAGTCGATTTAGCGATGTCCGTCCGTCCGTCCGTCTGTCCGTCCGTCCGTCCGTCCGTCCGTCCGTCCGTCTGTCTGTCTGTCCATGTAAACGGTGTAAACACGATACAGGTCGCAATTTTTAATCAATTGACTTGAAATTTGAAACTTAAGTCTCTCTTGGCCCAAGGACGAAGCCTATTGAAATTGGAAAAAATCGGTCCATATTTAGACCTAGCCCCCATACAAAGGTCCTCTTTAGTTTTGGCTCAAATGACTCTAATAACCGTATTGTAGAAGGTATCGCTTTGAAATTTGGATGGTAAACATGTTTTGTCTTCACATATCATCATTCCGAATTTCAAAGAAATCGGACCAGTTCTTCTTGTAGCCCCCATACAAACCACCTTCCCGATTTTCACATAAATGTCTCAAATTTCATGAAAATAGAAAATATTTAATTAAAATTTTGTTTGTGTATGTTAAACGCGTACTTAAATAACCTTATCAAACCTGAAAATCATCGGACCAGTTTTGGACTCAGGCCCCTTGTGAAAATTTCTCCCGATATTCAGTTAAAGCGGTTTATTGTCAACAAATAGAAGCCTATTTCACTCAAATTTGATTTGTGAGTGTTTTCTTCACTTATTAAAGGTTTTACAACATATAGATCTAATCGATCCATGGGACCCATTTTCCGGGAAACCTTGGTGTTGGGTATTATATGGTCGGTCTTGACCGACTATAATTTTCTTACTTGTTTTTATTTAAATTTACGACATCTACCAGCAAAATTACTACGTATTCGCGAAAAATTGTTTAACTTGGAAAAATTTTCAAATTATGTAGGTACACTTTTCGGACTTTCCTTGTAAATTACAGGAAAACCCAACGATAGAATTCAATTCTGATGGCGAATACAGGAGGTCAAAATATTTAAAAATTAGTGGATCTGGTTTTTGGGTCAGAACCTTTTTACATTTTTTAAATGTATAATAACAGTATAACACTGTAATTTTTATTTGCGGAAATTTGATTTTTAGCGACATTTTTTTATTGTATTTTTTAATTTATGTTTGAAAATGTCTTAAATAGCCGAGTAAAAAAATTGATATGACACAATATATAATTTAATATGGGTTCGTGTCTATTTTGATATAATCTTATACGAAAAATGGTTTCATAAGATTTGATCGAATAATATCTAATAATATCAGTTTATATAACTTTATATCGACTTTGATACGAGTTTTGGTCTAATCCAATGATATAAAATTGTATCCAATTATATTAAAATTTATACAATTTTATAAATCGGATGATGTTTTTTTTAGTTTTTAATAAAAAGTTGAAAAATTAAAATAATAAAAATAAGTTGTTCTTTGAAAAAAACTTGGAAAAATTTAAAAAAATGGAGTCATGTTAAATTTTATATAAAACAAAAAATATTTTCAAAAAAATTTGTCCTTGAAAAAAACTTAGAAAAATTTGAAAAAATGGAGTTATATAAAATTTTATATAAAACACTTAGAAAATATTTGCGATAAAAAAATGTTCCTTGAAAAAAACTTAGAAAAAATTTAAAAGATGGAGTCATATAAAATTTTATATAAAACACTTAGAAAATATTCGTGATAAAAAAGTGGTGCTTGGAAATATCTTAGAAAAATAAAAAAATATGAAGTCATATGAAATTTTATATAAAACACTTTAAAAATATTTGCGATAAAAATATGTTCTTGGAAAACACTTAAAAAAATTAAAAATAATGGAGGCATATAAAATTTTATATAAAACACTTAGAAATTTGAAATGATGCATGGAACCAGATGTTAAAACATATAGTTATGTATGGCGATATCTTAAAAAAATCCCACATCAAAATTTATTATATAAATTTATCTTGCAATACATAGTGTCACACATGATCATATATCAAATAATATGACTATATAAAAGTATATAAGATCATATTAAATTATTTTTACTCGGGTACGGAAGGTGACAGAAAAAAAACTTTCGAAAAAAAATATTTTTTCTCTCTCTCAAAAAAAAAAAAAAATACAGCATCTTCTAATTTTAAATATATGAAGGACTTACTGCAAAAACTTGATAAGCACCATTTTATTTTTTGGTGTTTTTCGCCATCTACTGATGTTCCATTGAAAGATTTTTGGCAGAAGTCTTGCTTAAACCCTTTGCACAAGTATCTTCAGAATAAAGTTCTTTAAAAGTTCGATTTACTACATTATTTTAAAAGTTTTAAGGCAAAAACCACCATAAAATTAAATGTTGCTTATCGAGTTTTTACAATAAGCCCTTCATATGTATTCGAGTTTTTTAAATTTAAATTTAAAAATTATCCCAAAAGTATAAAAATATCGTTTTTATGGCACATTAGCATACAAATTGCAAAAATCGCGGATATCACGAAGCGGCTAACAAATTATTAAATTTAGCATACTCGAATTTGGTTTACCTTGCTGGTATAATTTTCGACTTATACAATCCAATTTAAAAACAATGAAAAAAAAAAAACGAAAAATTGTGAACAAATTTCAAGTTTTGTAAGGAAAAAAATTAAGTGATTTTTTAAAAAAAATAATTTAAATATTTTAACTGCGAGACCCAAAATACTATAAATGCAGGTCTTCAGTAAAAATGTTATATTTTGATTAACATGAAAGATAAAAAAAATCGATGAGGCCCTTTGACTTAAAAAATGCATTTTAAAAATGCAATTGCATAAAAAATGCATTCTGCAGTTCAACATTTTTTTTCTACTATAATATTGTAAGAGTAGACGATATTGGCAATTAAACTCATTTAAAATGATAAATATGCATAAAGAATTGGCTGAGATATTAATTTACAAAGTTACCCACTTTTTCCAATTTGTTGATATTTCAAAAAATTAAAAACGCGAATAAAATCGAGGGTTTTTTAAATTTCTATAAACTGAAAACTGAATTCTCTTAATGTCTCCTTAGAGTTCCTACAAAAAAAGTTTTGTGATATTCAGACGACCCAAGGTCAAAAAATGCCCATTTTTGGCCGGTCTTTCCTGGAATGGCCGATTTATATTTATATTAATATTAAATGCGTAACAAATTACCTAATTTTTATTGGTCAGTTTTTACTCCATTTATGTCCACTGTACCAATGCGAGAAGAACTTATTTTTAGCTTCTTTTTTAAATAATAATGATAAAATTAAAGTTAAAGCCAACTAAATCAAAATTGGTTTACAAAAATATATATTTTAAGGCGTTTTAATTTTATCTCTTTTTAGAAAAATTAAAAAAAGGAAATTTTATAAAACTAATGGCCTATTTACACCTGAGGTAAAATCTCGTTCGAACGAGATTTCGATCATATGGTCTGTATCATTTTATACACAACCATATGATCGAAATCTCGTTCGAACAAGATTTCACCTCAGGCGTGAATTGGGTATTATACCATATTCGCATTCATTTAAACTAGTTTAATTATGTGTTTTCCCCATACAATTTTAAACACGATATCTGTCAAAATAAAACAAAGTTTAAATTTGACGTTTAAATTGTATGGGAAAAACCAATAATTAAACTAGTTAAAAATGAATGCGAACACCGTTTAAGATTCAATTTTATTTTCCCTTTTTTGGAAAAAGGTACTTTTTTAGTGAAATTAGCACCGGCAGATCTCAAAAATCTTGTCAAAAAAAAATGTTTAATATTCCGTTATTCCAGAAAAGCCATATAAATTGCGGTGGTAAGGGGAGATATTTTTTAATTGCAGAAAGATGACACTTAACATTTGTAACAAAATATACCTGAAATTCATCCTTTCATACATATTTTTTTAAGTGATTAAAATGGGTTATCGTGCAGGGGCCCCTTTTTCGATTTTAGATCTTTTTGTAATTTCACGGGCAAATTTTTTTTCTTATATGGAGTTCACACAACAAGTTGTTTAACAAAACACCAGTAACTGAATAAAAACGTAATGCACAGAACAAATTTTGTACATAAATAGTATGAATTGCTTTCATTGACTTCGGTTCATACTATAAATGATTAAATTAATAATATTTATGAATTTATTGATAACATTTCAATTTCTAAAAAAATAAAAAAAAACAAAGTTATTTTGAAATAAAAATTGTCAGATTTTTTTTTGTTTTGCTTGAAGGAAAAGAGAATTTGGGCAAAAATCGCATTTATTGGCGAATAAAAGGTATGTAACATTTATGTGATAATATATTTAGCATCTTTCGATTTATTCAAATTGATTTTTTTCCAGAAATTTTTACGATTCTTCTATTTGATTGCGGAATTCAAGTCTTCAAAAAATCATCACGTAGTTGCGCGGAATCAAAAGAAGCAGGTTCGTTTATCAATCAGAAACATGGTAAAAAAGGAGTTTATCAAGAATATCGCATTTTTTACGTGGTTTGAGCTAAGATTTATGTACATTTTATGTTTGTATTTGTAGTTACAAAAATAGTTTTTTTTTATAATAAAATCGCAGGTTTACATCCAAATATCCACATACTATCTTTTTTTTGCTTAAAATGTACATTAATTGCAAAAAATTTAAGCAAATATAAAAAAAGTTCAACATGAATTTTTTCATACTATGTATGACCAAATTCATAAATAGTATTAAAAAAGTTTGGGAAAAAAAAGTCATGTTGGATTCATACTATTTATGAAAAAAATTATTCCAAGTATGAACTTTTTTTTTCTGTGTGGATACAGAACAAATAATTTTTTAAACACGTAGCCCTTAAACTCTCAAAAATACACTCATAGAAATATCTTAGTAGAAAAAAAATTAGTAAACCCATTGTAGATCAAGTTTTACAGAATAATGCCGTATTCAACAAAAATTAATGTTTATATCGTTAAATAATCAGTAAAGTTGAATCAACTATTTACAACGCTTATACAGAATTCAATAGATAAATCAAAATAGAAAAAACAACCCTGTTCGTTCATTTTTTTTATTATTAACGAGTGACGAGTGAGTTGATAGCAATGTGAAAGGTGTTTGGTTCTTATAAAATTATTTGATGTGTTTGTTTTTTATAAAAATATTTCATATTATGTATAAAAATAAATAAAAATACACTCAAAATAATCACTCTGTTAAATTACAGAGATACTCTGCTGAGCCAGCAGAAAATACCATAGATTTCCAACCAGCAAGATTTTTTGTTATTTTACGAAGAAAACTCTGTAAAATGATTTCGATCAAAAAAAACTGTAAATTTACAGAATTATCTGTAAAATATTGATAAAACCGAAAATAATTTCACCAAAAAAACTCCGTAACTCAAAATTTTACAAAAAAAACTCTGTAAATTTACAAAGTTTTAGTTAAATCCATTTTATAAGTAAAACTTCTCTGATTCAAAAATATTAATTAAAATTAAATTAATTAAAATTAAAATTAAAATTTTGTTCAATTTCCAGCTTTTTTTATTTTTGTGAAAATTACAAGTTTTTAATGAGTAACTCCAATTTTACAAAATTTTGTTTTTTGGTCACAAGAAAATACAAAGATTTTTCTTAAAATCTGTATTTCGACAGATAACTTTGTCAAATATCTGTCGAATTGAGATTACAGTCATTTTACAGAGTATTTAACAGAGTTATTATTTTGAGTGTAGGATCTGATTTGTAAATATTTGGTAAGTAAAAAAATACATTGATTGCTTTATGTATTCATACTATATTAAAACTTTTTTTGTTTTTTTTAAGGATTTTGTTTGGTATCATGAGAAAACTGGAGAATGGCTAATGAGTGCATAACATGAATAAACAAAGTGTGTGTGAAAATCTTTGTGAACATCTTCAAATATTGCAGCTTAAAAAGCCGGCGATAATACAAAAATATTGTGTTTTATGCTTAATAAAAGAATATTAGGCGTTTTTTGTTGGCATAATTATCAGTGTTCTACCATACAAAGTTCACATTAGTGTTAACGCTCAAAATTCTAGAAGTTAAAAATTAACATGCATACATTGTGAATGATTCTCTTATTGTTAATGGCTCTCTTTGGTATTAATAAAAAAGATAAATGTTTTTGTGTTGCTTTCAAGCTAAATTGCATCTAACAAACTAATTTTATCAATATCTCATCGAAAATGTGTAATATTTTACAAAACTATTCCAAACAACGCTAAATTAAATTGAGAAATTTATGGAAGTTAAGGTGTCGTTTTTTTCGTTTTGATGCATGGTAAAAATCAAAGTTTGCCAACAAAAAAGGCCTATTTACAAATAACAACAAGTTTTTTTTTATTAATAAAATTTCTTATATTAACAAAAATATGAGTTGAATTTACAAGAAATAAGAGTTGCTTTACAAAAAAACGAGTTGATCAACTTTTACAAAAACTGACAATAATTTTTATTGAAATCAACATAAATTTTTGTAGGGTCAAAATCAACAATGATTTCTGTTGAATTTACAACGATTTTCTTTGGGAATACAATGATTTTTGGTTGAGTGTAGCAAGTGTGAACCGCACATTATGCATTCTTAAATTCTTTTATAATATGACTGTGCCTCTAATAAAACAAATAAATTTTTTTTTTTCTGGATTCTGGTGTTGTGACAAATAATTTTGTAACGACTGCTTGATTAAAATTTTGGGATTTCCAAAAAAGGACATTAGTATTTTTTTACAACGCAAAGAACAGTGCAGTGACATTCAATATATGTGCATCACATACTTTTATTAGGGATCATAAAAATCACGTAACGTGACAAAAAAATATTTGTTTTATGTTTTTATGGCTTTTAAAATTCAAGTAGCTAACTCCTTTTTGTTATATGACTTTGCATGCAAACGATTACTGATCGATGTAACATCTTTTGTAAACATCTGTAGCAACTCGTTAGTCAGGTAAAACCTAATAATGTGATGGAAAGAAAATGTTTGACGTCACAATTAAAACAAACGAAAATAAGAATACAAAAAAACCGAAACAAAACCGATACGGAAGTAGAAAAAAATGAATTGGTATTGGTTTTTTATTGGTATTGGTTTTGAAGAATAAAAGTATTGGTTTTTAATTGGTATTGGTAGTGGGGAATCAGTATTGGTTTTTTATCGGTATTGGTATCGCACAAATAAAGGTATTGGTTTTTAATTGGTATTGGTTTTCAATTTGAATTGGTATTAACGGGTATTGGTATCGAAAAGGCATTGGTACCCATCATTGATTTTTAAGGGAATATGTTCTTTCACATCGCTTTATCTGTTTTAATAAAAAAATTAATCATTAAGTTCATTTTTACAATTGGTTCTCAAAGTGGTATTCAGAGTCTTACTTGCCAACCCTGGTACTGGTGGTAAAACAGCACTTTTTAAAATTACCTTTCAAAATACATGTATTTTTTGAAAGAAGTAGTCTTTTGCTACATTGCAAGGGCTGGCAGAAAGACTCTGAATATCTCTAATGAACCTGATTCAGAGGAATTTCTCAATTATGTCTCTGAAACTGAATGTAACTGTTTTTTCAGAGAAATGAAATTATAAGAAAATTTACCTAAAAAAATTATAAAAAAATTTCAAAATTCTGGTTTCTAAAAGAAAAACCTGTTAATTTCAGAGTCATTCCTTACACAAATTTTATATCAATTTATAGATTTAAAAACAATAATGTGCAGAGACATAAATATTTTCTATAGAAACAAAAAGAAAATTTTTCAGCTTCTGAAAAAAGTATCAGGTTCTGTAATTATATCCTATCGAAGATTTAGATATTGTGAGACTTTTTTCATTTCGTAAGTCTTACATTTTATGACATTTGTTAGTTAGAAGGGGTCTCTTGGAATACTTTTTAAGCCCTCCTGGTCCCTGCGTACGTTTCTGCCATCAATTATCGAGAATTTTAATAAAATCTCTAAAAAATCACATACAAAATAATCAATAGAAGTCGAAAAATCAACAATTTCAAAGAAATTTAAATTCCCGGGAATTCCCGCTCTATTTCCCGGGATTTCGGGATTGAAAATTTACGGGAATTCCCGGGAATTCCCGTCCCGTGAATTCCCGTGAAAAACTCTAATTACCACCAATGCTTTTAAAACTTGTTAAAACACGTGGCATTTTAGATGAAACTAATTTGAAATTCAGGGTTTTGCTTATAACTTTTGAACCACTGGACCGATTGAGCTGAAATTTAAAACCAAACAGACCCGAGGAACGGCAAAGATACATGCCAAGCTTCAGTAGTCTCATTATTGTCTTTCGAAAGTTATCGTGTTTTTTATCTTGTAAATTCGCGAAACACCCTTGCCGAAATTTACTCTTTTGCTCATAACTTTTGAACCACTGGACCGATTTGGCTGGATTGCAATACCAACCTGACCAGGTAAATGACAAACATATGTGCCAAACTTCAGTAGCCTCTGTAAAGTCTTTCAAAAGTTAGCGTGTTTTCTACGGACAGACAGACAGACGGACGGACGGACGGACGGACATCGCTAGATCGACTTAAAATCGATCGAAGATCATAAATATATATACTTTATGGGGTCCTAGACCAATATTTCGAGGTGTTACAAACGGAATGACAAACTTATATATACCTTCTATCACTAGAGTGGAGGGTATAAAAAGTCTATAAACGAAAGGCAGTTAGAGGGTTAAAATGTTTTACAAATATTTTCTGCATCAAATTTTACTAGGGCACGTCTAAGACAGAAAGTTTGTCCAGCTTCTAGAAAATGCTTAAACATTTTAAGATATTAAAATTTTTTTTTATATTTTTTGGGCCGAAATATAAAAAAAAAAAAAAACAAGTAACAAAGTTAAATTCTTATCGAATGTATTTATACTAGTGTTTGGGGTCGGATTTCCCGGGAATTCCCGGGAAAAGACTGACGGGAATTCCCGGGAATTTTTTTAATTTTTCCCGGGAAATCCGGGAATTTTATAAAATAAACCATTTTACATAAAAAACGTTTATCTTAATTTAATTTTCAATATTTTTTTTTGCTATTTTTTCTATTTAGAAGAACAGTGCAAATATACATATATATTTTTAGGAAAACTGACCAAGTGTAAAAAGTATGACAATATCACGAAAAAACTTAAAAAGTCAAAAAATATACATCGGTTAATGATAATTTTACTAACAATAAGACTGTAGTTTGGTATTGCATTTGAGCGAAATCGGTTCAGCGGTTCAAAAGTTATGAACGAAAATTTAAGAACACCTCGAAAATTGTGGTTCAACATAACCTAAAAACACAAAATACTTTAATTCGGCTGTTGCTTGACACATGTGTACAGAATTGATCACCGAATGGTATTTAAACAAATACAAACATATTTAAAAAAAAAACATTTTCGTCGAATTGTTTTTTTACCAAAAAATATTTTTTCCGGATTTTTTTATTTTTTTTTTTTTTTGGTTTTTTTGCAAATAAACATTTTTACATCGTGGAGGGTATTAGTACATTCGACAAAGTCGAATTTAACTTTGTTACTTGTTTTTTTTTTTATATTTCGGTCCAAAAAAAATATAAAAAAAATTTAAATACTTTAAAATTTTTAAGCATTTTTTAGAAGCTGGACAAACTTTCTGTCTTAGACGTGCCCTAGTAAAATTTGATGCAGAAAATATTTGTAAAACATTTTAACCCTTTAACTGCCTTTTTTATGGACTTTTTTGTATTTCTTTTAAAAAAGGACTAATATTACCCTGTAAAACGGGAGCTAGAGGGTTAATTTGGTCAAAGAAAAGAATCATCATGAAATTTTATAAAACACATCAAAACATCATTTTTAGCTCGAAAGTATATTTGCACTGTTTTTTGTCGATATTTTTTAACACTGCTTTGGTAAAAAAAATAACAAACATGGATTATTTATACTTAACCCTTTTTAAGCACTTTGCCCATGTCGCCCAAACTTTGAACATTTGACAACCCCTAGTGAAATTTTATGAGGAAAATATTTGTAGAACATTTTAACCCTCTAAATGGACGTTTTATTAGACTTATGTGTTTAGTTTTTTTAAAATGACTAAAATGACCCCTTAAAATGGCAGTTAGAGGGTTAAAATGTTCTAAGAAAAGAACGGCCATAAAATTTCACTGAAGACATCAAATCATATTTTGGAGCTCAGATGTGTTCTTATTATAGTATTTTTGACGTTTTCCAAACGCCTTTGATAAAAAAACAAAAACTTCTGTGGGCTATAAAAAAGAAATCCGAACTGACTTTGCAAAACCCTTTGGTGATTTTGTCCTATTGATGGTCTACTTTCATATGCCGTTGAAGCCATTGAGGTTCATTTTTCTTGTTGCACAGTGTAAAAGTACTAGAAACTTGAAATTTGCAATGTTGGAAAAAAGATTCACTAAGTCTGGGTTTTTGTCAATGTTGATGGGTAAAATGGGTAAAAAAGTGTACTTTTTTTATATACTGAAATAATTGTCATTCAAACTTCAAATTTGGAATGTAGGATCCTTTAGTGAAATAAAACACTCTGAAACAAGATTTTTCTGAAAATCCTCTACCGTTTACAAAAAGTACCTTTTATAAAAAGTACCTTTTATAAAAAGTACCTTTTATAAAAAGTACCTTTTATAAAAAGTACCTTTTATAAAAAGTACCTCTTATAAAAAGTACCTTTTATAAAAAGTACCTTTTATAAAAAGTACCTTTTATAAAAAGTACCTTTTATAAAAAGTACCTTTTATAAAAAGTACCTTTTATAAAAAGTACCTTTTATAAAAAGTACATTTTATAAAAAGTACCTTTTATAAAAAGTACCTTTTATAAAAAGTACCTTTTATAAAAAGTACCTTTTATAAAAAGTACCTTTTATAAAAAGTACCTTTTATAAAAAGTACCTTTTATAAAAAGTACCTTTTATAAAAAGTACCTTTTATAAAAAGTACCTTTTATAAAAAGTACCTTTTATAAAAAGTACCTTTTATAAAAAGCACCTTTTATAAAAAGTACCTTTCATAAAAAGTACCTTTTATAAAAAGTAACTTTAATAAAAATTACCTTTTATAAAAGTACCTTTTATAAAGTTTGAATGACAATTATTTCAGTACTAGTCAAATAGCCTGTCCCTGCCAGGCGGAACACCAAATCACTTTTTTTTCTCAATAGTTCTAATATTTTACCAAACTTTATAAAAAATTATGTTTGTGCTTCAAAAATTTAATATTGCTAGATTGAGTTACATCAATATATTTCCCAAACTGGAAAAAAATTTAATGAGTATAAAGGGTTTTATTGATAAAATTTTAGAACTAAATTTAACACGCCCATTTCGTCTCTCCGTCCATAAACCGGATATCAAAAATCCATCGTGTAGATATGTCCCATCGTGTAGATCTGTCACTCCTATGTACATGGCAATTTTTATCTTTCTTTTTATCATGAATGGTTTTAAAATTATTTAAAATGTTAAAAAACACAAACATTTTTCCACTTAAAATTTTCCTTATAATTCTCCGTACACAGTTTAAATATTAAATCTGACTTCATAAGGATATGATCCATTGTCAATACTTTATGCTTTACAATTTTCAGCTTCCTTGGTCATTAGGGGTTTCAGAAATAGTTTTAATATTTATAAACTAAATTTCGCCGTCTTCCGCCACTCCCCCTGACTTAAAGGCCGAAAATCCGGCTACGTTACAGATTATATATACAAACTGAAAAAATTTTTTGTATTTCCGCCCTTTCACTGGATATCCAGGTCAGAGTTGATCTTTGCCATAGTCCGTACCATATGTATTCTAATTTTCATCTTTCAAGGTCATAAGGTGTCTTCAAAATTAGGTAAGATGTAAAAAAATAATTTTTCCACGCCCATTTCTTCTCTTAATTCTCCGTCCCTACACAAAGAGAACAGTTTAGTTGTGCCAGCCGAATTAAGAGCCAACTGCATAGTTTAATAACAACAACCGAAATTTTCGGTTGCCATAACCAAAATTTGTTTTGAAAATTTAACTTCTGTTGGTCCAAATAAATTTCGGTAATCGCAAACAAAAATTTCAGTTGTTGTAATTAAACCATGCAGTTGGCTCTTAATTCGGCTGGCACAATTAAACTGTTTTTTCTGTGTATTCCAAAATTTTTAAATCTGACTACTTTAGGATAAGCTCCATCGTTAGTACTATAATCGTATTCACGCCCGTTTCCCTCTTAATTCTCCGTCCACAGTCCAACAATTTTAAGTCTGACTACTTTAGGATATGGTCCAGTGTCAGGACAATATGCTGGCCAATTTTCGGCGGCGTAGGTCATTAGGGCTTTAAATTTAGTTAAATTAAAAAAAAGTAAAACACAATATTGCCTTTTCCCTTTTCCCCTCAACTCTCCGTCTACATTCCAAAAATGTTAAATCGGACTACTTTAGAATATGCTTCGTAGATAGGACTACATGTTAGGGACTTCAGCTTCCTAATTCATAGGGGCGGAGCTTAAAAATACTCTAAAATGTTACAAAAAAAAAATATTTTGCCAAGTCCCATTTTCTCGTAATTCGCCGCCCACAGGTAAAAAATCAGGCTTCGTAAGAATCTGTCCCTGGTGTTTTATTATATACATGCCAATTTTAAGCTTTTAAGTCCATCAATGAGATCCAAAAGTCGCTGGATACACAAAAAATAAGAGAAACGCAAAAAAAATAAAATATATATTCAGAAAATAGATGGAAATAAATTTACCACGCCCTTCGCCTTTCTTATTCTCCACCCATACACTGGATATCCAAAATCCATGTTTGTGTTGATCTTCCCCATGAAACCTTCTATATACATGCCAATTGCATTTTCCGCTTCCTTAGGGGGCTTCCAAAGAAGTTAAAATGTTAAAAATCCCAGTTTTGTCACTCCCCATTTTCCTTTCAATTCTCCGCCCACAGTCCAAAAATTTGAAATTCGACTACTTCAGGATATACTTCATCGATAGGATTATATGCTAGGAAATTTTCAGCTTCCTAAGTCATTAGAGGACTTTAAAACAATGGTGCCCAAACACTTGTTAAAGATCAACGAAGACACACACACACAATATGAACGACAACGAAACTAACAACAGAGAGCGTAAAAAACAAAAAAATTTCTCTTTAATATTGATCCATGGTAAGTTTTTAAATAAATGTTTGAATGTTTCTTTTGCTCAAAACTAATAACAAAATATATTTTCAGGTCTAGAAGGAAGAAGTTACTATTTGCAAGAAGGCAATTCATATGAAGGAAAGGACAACTGAAAGCAGACATTCGATGACTAGCTGAATCTACATACATATACTCTTATAAAAATTTATTTAATGTAATTATAGCATAATTTTTTATTTTGAATTAAATAATGAGTGCTAAATTGTAAAAAAAAATCGTTTACTTCAAATAATTATAAAAAAAAGTTTCCATTAGCAGTTTTTATCAGTTATTTCCTACTATTTTTCAAAATAGTCTCACTTTTAACTATTAATTTGTTGCCAGCAACTGCCTGTTCAGTTGAATTTCAAATTCGATAGAAAGTTAGTTATAAATAACTGAATCAAAACAACTGGGGCCCAGTTAGGTGTATTTTAACTGGGACTTAGTTGAAAAATTAGTAGCCAGTAACTGGGAAATTTTTTGGGTGTAAGCAAAAATGCCAATTTTCATCTTCATATATCATTTGGGGTCTTCAAATTAAATATTAAAAAACACAATTTTGCCACGCCCCATTTTTCTCTTAATTCTTCTTCCACAGTTTAAAAAATTTAAATCCAATTACTTCAGGATATGCTTTATTGTTAGAACTAAATGCTATGCAATTTTCCGATTCCTAAGTCATTTGGGGGCTTCAAAAGAAGTTAAAATTTTAAAAACTCGCAATTTTGCCACGCCACTTTTCCCTCAATACTCCGCCCACATTGCGAAAATTTTGAATCCGACTACTTGGGGATATGCGCCATCGTTAGGACTATATTCTAGGAAATTTTCAGCTTCCTAAGTCATTTGGGGGCTTCAAAAGAAGTAAAAATGTTAAAAAAATCTAAATTTTGCCACTCCACTTTTCCCCTCAATTCTCCGCCCACATTGCGAAAATTGTAAATCCGACTACTTGGGAATATGCGGCATCGTTAGGACTATATTCTAGGAAATTTTCAGATTCCTAAGTCATTTGGGGGCTTTAAATTAGGCAAAAAGGTCAAAAAATTGCATTTTGCCACTCCCACTTTCCCGCTTATTTCTCCGCCCACAGGCAAAAAATCGAAAATCCGGCTACGTTAGGATCTGCCCCAGGTGTTTTACTATAAGCATGCCAATTTTCAGCTTTGTAGCTCATCAGTGGGCTTATGTTGAACCACAATTTTCGAGGTGTTCTTAAATTTTCGTTCATAACTTTTGAACCGCTGAACCGATTTCGCTCAAATGCAATACCAAACTACAGTCTTATTGTTAGTAAAATTATCATTAACCGATGTATATTTTTTTGACTTTTTAAGTTTTTTCGTGATATTGTCATACTTTTTACACTTGGTCAGTTTTCCTAAAAATATATATATTTGCACTGTTCTTCTAAATAGAAAAAATAGCAAATGTAATTATACCTGTATGTAAAAAAAATATTGAAAATTAAATTAAGATAAACGTTTTTTATGTAAAATGGTTTATTTTATAAAATTCCCGGATTTCCCGGGAAAAATTAAAAAAATTCCCGGGAATTCCCGTCAGTCTTTTCCCGGGAATTCCCGGGAAATCCGACCCGGGAATTCCCGGACCCCAAACACTAGTATAAATACATTCGATAAGAATTTAACTTTGTTACTTGTTTTTTTTTTTATATTTCGGCCCAAAAAAATATAAAAAAAAATTTTAATACCTTAAAATTTTTAAGCATTTTCTAGAAGCTGGACAAACTTTCTGTCTTAGACGTGCCCTAGTAAAATTTGATGCAGAAAATATTTGTAAAACATTTTAACCCTCTAACTGCCTTTCTTTTATAGACTTTTTTTGTATTTCTTTTAAAAAAGGACAAAAATTACCCTTTAAAACGGGAGCTAGAGGGTTAATTTGGGCAAAGAAAAGAATCATCATAAAATTTTATAAAACACATCAGAACATCATTTTTAGCTCAAAAGTATATTTGCACTGTTTTTTGTCGATATTTTTTAACACTGCTTTGGTAAAAAAAATAACAAACATTGATTATTTATACTTGACCCTTTTTAAGCACTTTGCGCATGTCGCACAAACTTTTACCATTTGACAACCCCTGGTGAAATTTAATTTTTTTTTTTTTCATATATTTTTATTTATTGAATCTTCACGAAATTGTGAACTAACAATAATTATTCAAATCTTAATACTAATACTTAATATTAAGCCCAGCCAGTGCAAGGCAAAAATTTAATTGCTCAATAATTAATGGATGTTTCCAAAAAGCGTTTCTTAATCATCTCAGCTTACTAAATCGGCTGTGTCCAACCTCCTAAGGCGTAGGTGGCCACGATTATTTATCAAATCTCGTGCTAATATGTTAGGGTGGGTTTCAAGTTTTTTCAAGTATCTTTCACAGTGTCTCATAATTTCATCTTTCACAAGTGGGACATTTAAGTCCTTATGTATATTGGAATTTCTAACATACCAGGGTGCACTTGTAATTGTTCGCAGGAGTTTGTTCTGCCTTCTCTGTAGTTTCTCAACGTTAGATGCAGAGGCAGTACCCCAAAGCTGAATACCATACCACCATATGGGTTTAATAATTGAATTGTAGATCAGTAATTTACAATCTAAACTCAATTTAGAGTTTCTGCCTAATAGCCATGTAACTTGTACAGTTTTTAGCTTAATTTAGGTAAGTTTAGCGTCTATATGAAATTTCCAAGTGAGGCGACGGTCTAAATGAATGCCGAGATATTTAACGTTTGTGTGTTGGGGTACAAAATGGTTAAAAATTTTTACCGGCGGGCACGTTTCTCTTCTAAGGGTAAAGGTTATATGGGTACATTTTTGTTCATTCACTTTAATTTTCCATTTTCTGAGCCAGTCTTCTAATTGATGAATGTGGGTTTGTAGTGTTTGAGATGCTGTAGATGGGTTTTCATGAACACTTATGATTGCCGTGTCATCAGCAAATGTCGAGGTGTGAGTATTAACATTTGTTGGTAAATCAGAAGTGTAGAGAATGTACAACAGTGGTCCCAAAATGCTCCCTTGTGGAACACCGGCTTTAATTTCTTGAGGTGCACTTGTGTAGTGGATTTCCCTTACTGAGAACTTTCGACCTTTAATATAGCTTTCTAGAAGCTTGTGTGTGTTTGATGGTAGCATGTGATTTATTTTATAAATTAAACCCTCATGCCATACTTTGTCAAAAGCTTGAGATACATCAATGAAAAGTGCAGAGCAGTATTTTTTCTCCTCATAGGCCCTTCTAACAACGGTAACTAACCTATGAACTTGCTCAATAGTGCTATGGTTTTTCCTGAAGCCAAACTGATGATCTGGTATACGGTTATCTAGATCAACCGATAGGGTTAATTTGTTCATCAGCAATCTTTCGAACAATTTTGAGATGTTCGATAAAAGACTAATGGGTCTGTACGACTCCACCTTCGTGATATCTTTGCTGGCTTAGGTATCATTGTTACAAGTGAGACTTTCCATTCTGGGGGATAATATTCAAGGCGTAAAATAGCATTAAAAATAAAAAGAATTATTCTCAAAGCTATACTGGGTAGTTCTAAAAGCATCTTGTTACTGATCTTATCGATTCCGGGTGCTTTTTTTGGGTTTAAATTACTAATGACATTTTTGACCTCTCGCATTTCAAACCTGAGCAGGGTATTAGCTATTTGGTGTGTTGTAGTAGAAGGCAACTCAACTATATTACCTGTAGTGTTGGGTGTGAATACATTTTTTAAATGTTCTACAAAAAGCTCTCCTTTTTCAGAATCGTTTCTTGCCCAATCTCCATCTGGTTTTCTCAAAGGAGACTTACTAATGACTGGCCTTTTCAAGGTTTTTGTTGCACGCCATAATGAATAGTCGGTTTTTGGTGTGTTGTCCAAGTTTTCAAGGTAACTATTTAGGGATGCGATTCTCTGAGTTTCTAGGAGATTTCGTAATTTCTTCGTACATTCTTTTAGGCGCGCTTTAAGTTGTGGAGATCTGTGTTGTTGCCACTCTCGTCTTGCTCTTCTTTTTTGAGTTAAAAGTTCTTCAATATTTGTTGA
Source organism: Pegoplata infirma (assembly GCA_963921195.1). Lineage (NCBI taxonomy): Eukaryota > Metazoa > Arthropoda > Insecta > Diptera > Anthomyiidae > Pegoplata > Pegoplata infirma. The sequence continues at coordinate 188,133,340 of OY992540.1, forward strand.
GTAAATATTGTGTCGACTTTTGTGTCGAATGGGTTTAGTAGCAAGTTCTGCAGCGAGTTTAATATTCAGTTCAAAATTTTTAATCGAGAGGTCAATATCTTCTGGTGTTCTAAGCGATATATTTTCTGAACAATGGGTACTGACAAATTTTTTATATTTTAGCCAATTTGTCGTTTTGCCAGTAAGCGCTAAGTCACCAGAGGCGTTTACAATTTCTTGTGGGTTAAAAAGAGTAACGATAGTGGGTGTGTGATCAGAGGAGAGTTCTAAAGAAGACTCTATTTGAATCATATGTCTTGATATAGCCTTTGTGACTCCGAAATCTATCAGATCCGGTATTTTCTGCCGATCTGATGGCCAGTAAGTGGGTTCTCCGCTTGAGATCACGTCGAAACTCATTTTTGAAATTGTATGAAATAATACTCGACCCTTTGGGTTAATAAGCCGTGACCCCCAGAATGGATGCTTAGCATTATAGTCGCCAGCTGCCAGAAAACGTGAGCCTAGTGATTTAAAAAAGTGTGTGTACTTATCTTCAGTTATTGTGAATCTTGGGGGTGAATAAATTGATGATATCACTAGGTTTGTGTCAAATTCTTCTAGACATATAGTTGTAGCCTGAAGATAGTCTTCACGTAATTCGGGCATTAAGTAATGTTTTATGCGAGATTTGATGAGAATAGCTGATCCCCCACATGCTCTGTCTCTCGGATCTTTTGTGTCATATAATGTGTAGCCTCGTAGTGAAAAATAACTTCTTTGGGTAAGATGAGTCTCAGAAACAAGCAAAATATCAATTTGCTTGTTTCTTAGGAAGTAGTCAAGTTCGTTTTTATGCTGGCGAATGCCGTTTGCGTTCCAGTAACATATTTTAAGACTGTTCATGGTTTGTCAAGCACTGCTTGTAACATCATTGACTGCATTTTCATCATTTCCTGCATCATATTAGTAATTGAACCAGTAAAATTGTTAATTGTTTGCATTAGATTTTCCATTATTGTCTCAATTCGACTAAAATTAAATGAAAAATCTGGGTTTTGTGTAGTAATCGGGTTGTTTTGGGTGTTTGAGTTAGGTTGGGTGTTTGGGTTGTGTTGTGTGTTGCGTTGGGTACGAGTAATTGTGTTAGATTGGGTGTTAGGGTTGTGTTGGGTAATTTGATAAAATTGGGTTTGGGTATTCGAGTTGGGTTGGGTGTTCGGATTGTGTTGTGTATTGCATTGGGTACGAGTATTCGGGTTTGAATTTGGGTTGTGTTGGGTAATTGGGTTGAATTGGGTTCCTTGTTCGGGTTGCTCATTTGGGTTAGATCGTACACACGGGTTAGGTCCACTTGGGTTAGACCTTAAAACATTCGAGTAAGTCCAGGCATTGTTAATATTATTATTAGGCTGTGGTAAAAATGGGTATTGGGTTTGGTGATATTGTGGTAGGGGCGCTTGGGTTCTAAGAGGAATGGACCGTTTTACAACAGCGTACACGGGACATCCCCTATAATTTGCGGTATGATTTTCTCCACAGTTACTGCATTTTTTAACGCTTGAATCAGTTCTAGATTTATCACATTCGCTAGACTTGTGCAACTCACCGCACCTAACACAAACAGTAGGTAGTTTGCAATAAGTTCTGGTATGACCATACTCTTGGCAATTTAGGCATTGAGTTGGTCCAGTGCGCTTATAGGGTTCTTCTACAGTAATTCGGCGATGTAACAAATATCTAAGGCTATATATTGGGTGTACTTCCCCTTTTTTCAAACGAGTATCACCGGGTTGCAGTTCTACTCGAAAAAGGGGTTGGGGTAGATTTTCGCGATTTCGAATGTTTGTAACGGTTTTAATTTTAAAACCGTGTATTTCGAGAGCATTTTTAATTTTATTTGTTTCCACATTGGAATCTATTCCCTTTATTACAACTTTAATGCCTTTACTGCTCTTCAGTTCGTATGTGTAAAAATTTTTTTTCTGGGTTTCAAAATCGGATACTACCCTTCGGAAGTCATTTTCATTATGAACTTGAATTTTGGTTTCGTGGATATTTCCTTTTTTAAGAGATACAATGTAAAATAATTTTTCACCAATTAATTTTATTAAATCATTAACAATTATATCTGAGTTTTGTTCTCTTAAATATAAAGGAGGTGGTCTTGGAGACTTACCGACGTTTGGAGGGTCTTCATTTTCAGTATCTAAGAGGGAAAAAGAGTTTTGGCGTTCAGGAGCCACTGATTCATCCTTATGATATTTTGAGGATGGTGTATTTTTGGATGACCTTGGGCTGCGTTTTCTTTTTAATACAGTGAAATACCTGTCAATTCCTGTTTGCGTAATTGGTTGGGTAGTTTTAGGTATAGCTCCTTTTGATTTATTATCACCCTCATCGGTTTGCATAGTGTTAATTTGTTTTTTCCCTTGTTCACTATTTTCACTAACTGGCATCACTGTTGTGGATGTCAAAATAGTCACAGCTGACTGTTGCAGATTATTGGAAGGTTGTTTTGTTGTTGTTGGTAGCATTAGATTTTTTGTGTTTCTATTTGTATTTACATTGTTCACTACACTTGTTTCTAGAGCGGGAGAACAAGACCGTGCTCTATCATATGGTTTCGCGGTTAAATAATGTTTATTAAAGTTAGAGTCGTTAATGTTATTTTGAGTGTTAAACTCTGTAAAAACTAAATAGGCATTTTGCCATTTGCACTGAGTCTCCTATCATCTGGGTTTAAGTTGTTTTTGCTCATATGTTGTTTCCTTTTGCATTTAACTCAAAAGAAAAGAGAAAAAAGTTTCAAGTTTTGTTTGTTATTATGTTATTAGTTATTACACACTAATTTTTTTTTTATTTTTTAATGTTAAGCACGAAAAATGTTTAATTATTATTATATTATGATTTTAGCGTCTTTTCGCAGTAATAATAATTATTTTATATTTGTTTTCTCTATGATCACTCCGCACAAAAAATATCACGTCCGTACGCTACAACAGTCGAATATGTTAAGCCATATTCGTGAAATTTAAGCCATATTGGTGAAATTTTATGAGGGAAATATTTGTAGAACATTTTAACCCTCTAAATGGACGTTTTAATAGACTTCTGTGTTTAGTTTTTGAAAAAGGACTAAAATGACCCCTTAAAATGGCAGTTAGAGGGTTAAAATGTTCGAAGAAAAGAACCGCCATAAAATTTTACTGAAGACATCAAATCATATTTTGAAGCTCAGACTTGTTCTTATTATAGTATTTTTGACGTTTTCCAAACGCCTTTGATAAAAAAATAATAACTTCAGTGGGCTATAAAAAAGAAATCCGAACTGACTTTGCAAAACCCTTTGGTGATTTTGTCCATTTGATGGTCTACTTTCATATGGCGTTGAAGGCATTGATGCTCAATGCGATGACCCAAAATTTGTTGCACAGTGTTATTTAAGGAAATATAAAAGGTACCTAAAGTACAGTTTTTTACCCTTTTTACCCCCTTGGAATCATCATTGGCAAAAATCAAGCCCTAGTGGATCTATATTCCGGGAAGTAAACATACAGTCCAAATTTTAAGTTTTTGTGACCATTTTTTAGAAAATATAAAAGGTACCAAAAGTACAGTTTTTTACCCTTTTTACCCCCTTAGAATCAACATTGGCAAAAATACAGCCTTACTGGATCTATATTCCAGGATGTGAACATACAAACCAAATTTAAAGTCTCTATGACCATTATTTCAGGAGATATAAAAAGTACCAAAAGTTCAGTATTTTACCCTTTTTACCCCCTTAAAATCAACACTGGCAAAAATCCGGCCTTAGTCAGTCCAAATTTCAGTGTGCAATTACAATTCTGGCGTTGGCTTTGAATTTTTTGTAAAGAGAGGGCTTTTGATTTAAACAAAGGCTTTGGCTTTGAATTTTGTTATGGCGTTTGTTTGTATACACACACACAAAGAATAACAGAAATATAATTATTTGGTGGAAGAAAAATAAATTTTTCCTGAAAATTATTTTTTTTTCGGTGAAACATAAAACTGCTTTGGTTTTTTTATTGATATTTTTTTGATACTTGTTTTTGTTTTTTTTATAATAATTGGCGGTAAATTATATTTCACTTTCTTTTATATGTACTTTTCTTATAATTTTGGAATACACAGATGTGTTTCATAAACAAGATGTGTTTCATAGACAAAATCAACCCTTTTTTTGTAAATGACTGGCAATGCCAAAGCAAAACAAAAGTACTCACGAGAGAGCAAAGCCAAGAAAATAGAATTGATTCTATTCTGGCTTTGAAACGCTAGCGCTGGCTTTGAATTTTGTTCTACATACAAAATGTATGGGAACAAGCAAAATTCAAGGCCAACGCCAGAATTGTAATTGCACACTCAAGTCTCTACCCAGTTGGCAAAATAAAAGCACACCTGACATACTGCTGACTCTCCCTTTATGAAATCGCTGACATCTTCATACAATTTTTCAAAATGTCATCAATGACATGTCAGCAGTTGGTCAGGAATGTCCACCAGCATCGGTGGCCACTAACAATTCGTTTAAACAACCGCTGACCAACTGCTGACATGTCATTGATGACATTTTGAAAAATTGTATGAAGATGTCAGCAATTTTATAAAGGGAGAGTCAGCAGTATGTCAGGTGTGATTTTTTTTGCCGACTGGGTAGCTTCAGCGGTTTGGGCTGGGCGATGATGAGTCAGTCAGTCAGTCACATTACGTTGGCTTAGTCGGCAAACCTGTCAAGTCCGTTTTTTTAAATTTTTCAGGAGAGACAAAAAACTGTCTAACTTTTTTTTGGGTTAACTTTTTTTAAATCTGTAAACGCAGTTTTTTTCCTAAGTTCATCTTGTTTAACCCCAAAAAATCATAGAACTCTAAAATAAAAGAAAGGAACACTTATGGGCTCTTTTTGGAATTAGCACATTTGCTCTTTATAATTTTCTATTTTAAATGTGGACTTAGCAGATTTTCTTTCCATTTTGTGGACTTAACAGATTTTCTTGTATTTTTTTTTTTATTTTTATTGATTTTTTTTGTGTTTTTTATAATAATTATACATACTTTTTCATTGTTGTTGACAAAAAAAAGAAATTATTTATAACCTAAATCGTAGGGTGGGTCGATGATATGGATATTTGCGAATCTCGTGAACTAATAGCAAAAAGTCGGTGAGCATTTTCAAGCTGATAACGGGAAAAATTATTAAAAAAAAAATTTGCAGGTTACTTTTAGTCCTCTACAAGCGGTTTAAGTTCGCGGTTTTTGGAAAAAAAAATTTTTTTTTTTAAAAATATTTTAAAAATTTTGTGTTGACAAAAGCTTTCAGCTGAACAACAGCTCCAGAAAGTGATTTTTTTTATTTTTTTTAGTTTTTTTTTATTAAATTTTTAAATATCCCTCTGAAGATGGTCAGCAATGTTGACTGAAACGCTGGGACAATAAAAAAAAAATATGTTTATATTTTTTATTTAATTAATTTATTAACTCATGACCTAATGCCGAACAAAATCAACGAACTACTAAGCTAAAGGTCAACTATTCACAACTTTAAACAATTTTGTGAAATAAAAAATTCCAAAAAAATGCTGATAAATTTTGGTCCATGGAAGCACATTAAAAGCCAAATTTTCTTTTCTTAATGCGCTTTATTTTACTAAATTTTACCATTTGAATGAAATTTTGAAAAAAAAAAGTTTTTTTATATAAAAAATCTAACTTTTCTGGCTTTGGAAATGCCATCATGTACCAAAATTTATCAGCTAATTTTTTTTTTGGAATTTTTGCCTTTATAAGTTATATTTTGAAAAAAAAAAAAACAAAAAACAAGCATGTATTTCCATACGAGCTCTCTTTTTGTGTCCTTTTAATAAAATAAACAAACCTCGAATTTAAATCTATTGAAGAAATTTGTTAATTCAAAATGTGTGTTGTTTTCAGCTGGACTTAGCACGTGGCTTTCGATGTTTTATTTTTTTTTTGGACTTGACACAATTTCTTACCACTGCATAACAAGAAGAAAAAACAACATAACGGCATTTTGTTTTTTGTAAATGGTGTGTTTTGAGTTATACTAGCATACTACATCAAAAACTCAATTTGCATAAAAATTGGACTTGACAGGTTTGCCGACTAAGCCAACGATTACTCTTTTATATATCGCTCATTTACTTGTATAGTGTCATAACTCAAAATATGTCGTTTTTGCGTAAACCATACAGAATTATTTGTTATATCCTGCTTTATATTGTGTTAAAAATTAGTATTAATATCTTCTAAACTCACCGTTTGAGACGAGAACACTCCATTATAATATTTTTTTTGTACGAGCCTTTTGCAATGTAAAACAAGTTTCAATTGTAAACTTTAAACAGGTTTTCTGTAAAATCAAACATTTTGCGTTATCACCACTGTTGCCAGATTTGACGATTTCTCTGCATTTTGACGATTTTTACTCCCCAAAATAGCGAAATGACGATTTGACGATTTTTGCCCAAAAAATGACGATTTTTAAAAATAACAAAAACCACACAATTTTGTCTACCCGAGTAAAAAAGATTATATATATTCATATAAAATTATATAAAGACATCATATATAATCATATATAGTTTAATGCGAAAAATGAGTCGATAAAACGATAAAAAAACTTATCAAATTTGATCAAATCTCATCAAATTTGATATAATTTTAATATAATTTTATATAAAAGTACCTTTTATAAAAAGTACCTTTTATAAAAAGTACCTTTTATAAAAAGTACCTTTTATAAAAAGTACCTTTTATAAAAAGCACCTTTTATAAAAAGTACCTTTTATAAAAAGTACCTTTTATAAAAAGTACCTTTCATAAAAAGTACCTTTTATAAAAAGTAACTTTAATAATAATTACCTTTTATAAAAAGTACCTTTTATAAAAAGTACCTTTTATGAAAAGTACCTTTTATAAAAAGCACCTTTTATAAAAAGCACCTTTTATAAAAAGAACATTTTATAAAAAGTACCTTTCATAAAAAGTACCTTTTATAAAAAGAACCTTTTATAAAATGTACCTTTTATAAAAAGTATCTCTTATAAAAATATTTTTATAAAAAGTACCTTTTATAAAAAATACCTTTATAAAAAGTACCTTTTATAAAGGTACTTTTTTTCATAAAAAGTACCTTCTATAAAAAGTACCTTCTATAAAAAGTACCTTCTATAAAAAGTACCTTTTATAAAAAGTACCTTTTTAAAAGGTACTTTTATTATAAGTACCTTTCATAAAAAGAACCTTTTGTAAAAAAAAAAACCTTTTATAAAAAGTACCTCTATAAAATGTACCTTTTAAAAAAGAGGTTCTTTTTGGAAATTCCGTTTATAACGGTGGTAAGAAAGTATACTTTTTTTGTTCTTATAATAACGAAAAAGTGTAAATTTTGATTATTCTTATATTTCTTGAAATATTAGTTCAGAAACTTGATATTTTAAATAAAGGATCACCTAGCACAAAAAAACAGTTTTTGGAAAATTTAATTTTAAGGGAAAAATGTGGTAAAAATAACCATGACTATGATCACGTAAAGTGAGAATGATGTATCGACGTCGTCAAAACGATGCATTGGCTTCACGTAACTCGACTTTTCTTAAATCGTATGTTCGAAATCGTCTTTTTGACGATTTTTAGCTTCACGTAAGCTCAAAATCGTTAAATCGACTTAATCGTTAAATTAACGACATCTAATGAGGTGTCGTATTGCTCATTTTTTTGTAAAAATATGAACTTAATTGTTATATTTTGCATAATTTTTCACTTTTATTAATAAAAATTCTGTTTTCCTTATAAAACACCACTCTCAAAAAATACATTTTTTTATTTTTGAAATTTTGTAACTTCGTTTTGAAGTTGAAGCTTTTATTCTGCTTGTGAGTTGTTTACTTACCCAGCAGAAATAAATCGAGATTTTGGCGACACAGCATCTGTTTATAGCATACCGTAGCGCATCCAAAGAGCGCTCTTAGGGATGCAGTAAAAGGAAGGGGAAAAAATTTTAATTTTTTTTTAAGATTTTTTATATAAAACTTATAATGTGTAATTATTTTTTGATAAAATTTCACACTTGCTTTCCTTTTTAATATTTTTAACACTTTTTGAATAAAAAACATGAGTTTTAGACAAAGACACATGATTTGACTGCATCATTATTGCGCATTAATCAGCGCTGCAAAGAGCGCTTCAATCATAGCATCTTTGACCGCTGTTCCCAAAAAAAATCCCATAAAAAATGTGAAAATGAAAATTTCCGATATTTTTTTGATGTTCACTTCCGATTTTTTTTTTTCATTTTGTTTCACATAAATAAAGTTTTGTAAAGTAAAACGAATGAATTTTTTTGTTATATTTTTTTAAATTTTAGTTATTTGATTTCAACTTTGATTCAAAGTTGAAATCAAATAACTAAAATTTAAAGTCTTCAAAGTCTTTGAATGAACCCGTAAACAAACACCAAACTCGATTTCATGTGATTCGGAAAATATCATGTGATTTGAAAAGTTTTGAAAGACATAACAGAGGCCTTTAACACATTTTAAATGATGATAAATAGGCCAACCAAAAAACAGCCAATGCTTATTTGTTATTTCGATGAATAAACCGATTTGGATTAAACACAAACTCTAATCACGAAAAAACAGAAAAACTAAGATACATTTGTTATAACTTCTTTTGAATATTTTTTCATTTATTGGTAAATTTTTTGTTTTTTATCTCATTTTTACATTTTAATTTTAGAACTTTAATTTTAGAAAATACAAATTTTATTACAAAAAATGTCCAATCATATATTAGAAACTCCAATTATATTTAAAAAAATTCCAAATATAACTCAAAAATTTTAAATTATATTTCAAAAATTTCCATTGATAGTTCAAAAATGTCCAACTTTATTTTAGAAATTTCAATTTATATTTACAGAAATTTCAATTAATATTTTAGAAATTTCAAATTGTATTTAAGAAAATTTCTAAATGCTTTTCAGAAAATTACATTTGCATTTAAATATTTCCATTTGGATTTCAAAATCTTATAATCGCTATTAAGAAAATTCCATTGAAATTAAAAAAAAAATCCATGTGTATTTTAAAAATTTCCAACTGTATTTCAAAAACTTCCGTTTGTATTTAAAAATTTTCTAAATTCTTTGCAGAAAACTCATTTATATTTTCCAAAAAATCATTTAGAAAATTTGAAGTAAAAATGGAAATTTCTTAAATACAATTGGAAATTTCTGAAACATAGAGTAGTCAGGACTTTTGAAGTTTTTTTTCACACAAACATTTAAATTTTTTAACAATACTACAAACTAAACTAAAAACATACGTTTTCAGCGGTTGGTTTACACCATTTTCAAATTCAGATTTTCCAATTTTATTTCAAAAATATTCAATTGTATTTCAGATTTTTCAATTGTATTTCAGAAATAGTCAAATGTATTTCACATTTTCCATCTGTATTTCAGTAAAAGTAAAAATGGAAATTTCTTAAATACAGTTGGAAATTTCTGAAACATGGAAATGGTGTAGTCAGGACTTTTATTCTGCTTAAATCAGCTCTACAAAGATACATGAATTCACTGCATCTTTAATCTGTTTAAATCAGCGCTAAAAAGATACATGAATTTACAGCATCTTTATTCTGCTTAAATCAGCGCTCTAAAGACACGTGATTTCAGTGCATCTAAAGAGCGCTGTTTCTGTGTATCCAACTAGCGCTCTAAAGTGGGACATCGCCTTAGAGAATCATGCATGAATTCAGCGCAATTGGATGCGCTCCTTTACTCAAGTTCCCCTTCCAAAAGCTGCTGAACGTTCAGCAAAATTTCTGCTGGGTATTTACATTTATAAAAAAACAAATACATATGTCAACAATAAAAAAAAATTCACATGATATTTCCCAGCAAAAATTGGCATTACTAGTAATGGGTTTTGTAATCCGAAGCAGATGTTAATATGTAGTTACTTATTGAATGAAACACTAATTATTTTAACAAGGGCGTGAGACAAAAATAAGTAGTGAAGAGTATGGAGATAAATAAGTAGTTACTAACTCGGATTACTAATAAGGAGTAAAAACCCATTACCAATAAGAAGTCAAATAATTAGTTAATTAAAGCATTTAAAATTTAACTTGTATTTATTAAATCTTAAAAAATACGTAATTTTTATTAAGCTTTTAATTACTTTTTGAGTTAATTGATGTGTAAAGGTTAAAAACTGCAAGTGCAAGGAGATATTATTACTTAGAAGTGCTTTTATAACATATTACTAAAAAGTAGTTACTTTTGGGCTTAAAATAATGTTAATGGTAATGGGTACTCATTATAAATAATGTGCTTGGTAATGATTACTTTTCACAACTCATTACCATGTTTTTGCTGGGTTTCATCACATAAAATCGAGTTCGGTGTTTTGTTGTCTACGTTTTTTCACAGTGCACTGCAGTGCACCCATGGGTAATCTTTTTTTGGAACCAAAAACAAAATTTACAAAATTATTTAATATGTTTTATGGCCGCGCGTTTTTTAAACGTCAGTTTGACATATGTTGTCGTTTTCGGTATTATGTTCGAAACGATACGTTAGTGATGGGCTTACGTGAAGCAAAATAAAAACGACATCGTTCAATCGTCGACAGACGTTACTCACTTTACATGATCACAGTCCATGTTTACATATCTAACTATTAAACTTAAAGCCCAAGAAATAACACCCAAGAGAAGGACATATTTTAAAGTTTTAACTAGTGCCCCCCATTTCCCGGTTCTCGGTATTCCCGGGAATACCGGTATTCCCGGTTCTGGTACCGGTTTCCCGGTTCTAGATATATTCCCGGGAGTACCGGTATTCCCGGTACTAGTTCTCAAAAAATAAAAAAATACCATACCATAAAATATTAAGATTACACCATTTAATCAGTATTTGAGAAATATTTAGGTGTGTTTGTAAAATTATTTAAAAATCAAGTAATCTTTTTTCTTTAAATTCATAAAAAAATAGGAAATAGTGTTTTTCACATGTTTTGTATTATTTTTTTGGTAAAAGCGAAGAATAAATTTTAATTATACAAAATTTTACAAAATATACATACCAGTAGTCCCGGGAATACCGTCAGAACCGGAACCGGGAATACCGGTATTCCCGGGAATAATTCAAGAACCGGGAAACCGGTTCCATTTCCCTGTAATACCGAGAACCGGGAATACCGGTATTCCCGGTACTACGGTACTGACCGTAGGCACTAGTTTAAACTTTTAGAACGGGGAACGAAATGGAATAGAGCAGGGAACAATATGGAATGATACTTTTTACTCAAATTTTTCGTATTTTCCTTTTTTTACTCCATATTTTTTTTCTCTATATGTTTTTCACTCAAACTCATTTTTATTCCAATTTCTTTATTCACTGAAATATTTATTCACTCCAAATCCAAAATCCCAATATTAGGGCTCGAAAATTATTCAAATTTTATTGTTTAAATTTTTCATTGAAATATTATTTTATGAAAGACTACGTAGGGGAATTTTCTTGAAATCGGTAGAGCAATTCAGATCCTTCTATTATTCGGTATTCAATGCAACCGGTAACGAAGTACCGGGATGGTAAGCTAGTACGTTTATAAAGAGATCGGCGATAACGACCATATGTATTTATTTATAAAAAAGAAAAAACAATTCAAAATATTTTTTTTGAAAGTGTTTTTATTTTTTGTAGTACTAGTAAAATACTGTATACTAATCATAGAAAAAAATAGAAGTGTAACAGAGTCGTATTTCGCTTGATTAAGTATTAGTGACAGCACATTATTTAACTTTTGACGTTTAATAAAAACAATGCAACATAAAGGAGAACAACAACAAAGCAAACAACAAAAGAGAAAAAAAGTTTTTATCTTTAAAAAAACGTTAAATAAAGCAAAATAAATAATAAATTTAATTAAATAAAAGACAAATTCCATTTTTTTATAAACAAAGAATATAATTTGATATTAAATACATGTGAGATGAGGAAGAACAAGCATTTTGCCACCATATTGGAAAATACATCAAATACAACACTGCGTACCTTCTAATCTTTTCTATGATACTAATAAAATATTTTTTTCACATGAAAAATTTCTAAGAATCTTATTTTTCCTATAGATAAATTGTATAAGACCAGAAATGTCTCATGCTTCATTTGTAATAAAACTTTTGTTGATTTCGGAAAGCTTTCTTGTGACTTAAAATATTTACACCAGTTGCTTCCTAACAGCCTTTATGAATGTGGGTTTTCTTTATGTAGACAAAAATTTAGTAAATTCTTAAAAAATAATAAAAATTGTTTTATTCGACCTTTAAAATATTATATTTTGAGTTCTGGATAGAGGTCATTATTTTCTTTACTAATTAAAACCATGATATTCTCATAGCATAATTTTCAAGAAAATTATTTTTTGTTTAAAATTTATTTATGTTGGTCATTTTTGCAAGACTTAATCGACACGTGTTTCGAAATTTGTCAGATTCCATTGTCAAGATTATTTAGCAAAAATAGAAACGATTTACTACAAAGTAGCAAACGAGTCTAATGACAAATCGTTTGTGCACAAACTAAAGTATTAATACATATTCGACTCTATCCACAATGTGAATTAGAAAGACGATGAAATTGTACTATAGTAAATTCAAATCGTTGTCATATGAGAATCAAAGATGTGTTCAGGAAGATTCTCCAAACTAAGTGCAAATTTTAGAAGAAAGAGATAGTGAATTAGAAACAGTAACACAAGATAGTTTTGAGGTACCTCATGAAGAAAATATAAATCCTAATTTTTTCTCAAGGTTTGGCTGAAATTCAAGATACTTTAGAAGAAAGAGAAACCCAAGATCCTTCAGAAGAACAAGGTTATTTCAGAATAGAAAATTCTTCATACCAGAACAATACAAATACATGTTCCGAAATTCCAAGTTTATCTACAACTGCTTTTAATTTGTCTTTGCAAAATTATGCTATGAATAGGTTCGTAAGAAAAGATGCGACAAACCTTCAAACAAATTTCGAATCTAATATAACTCATCCCATTAGAAATGAAATCAGAAAAATTTTAGTAGATTTTAAGACGATAAATTTAAACCAAACGGAAGATAGGCTTGAACAACTAGACATTTTGTGCAAACCGTTTGAAGGTTTTGAAACGGAGTATAAGTTCATTAAAAAATTAAAGGAATTAAATTTGTATCAAGATCCCATAGTCATAAATTTGAGCAATGTAATAAGCAATATAGTAGTTAACAACGTTAATACACTTGATGAAGTTGTAACAAAAGGAGTGTTGTTTCCAATTAAATTTCACATCAAAAATTTTTTTGAGATTCCAGGCATTTTGGAAGAGTTTGAAAAAAATATGAAAAATTTATTAGAAAGTAAGTCACTGACAAACTTTTGTAATGGAAAAATTTTGAGGAACAGGATTAAACACTATAGCGGAAAGTTTTTCATTCCATATTTTTTATATTTCGATGAATAATAAACCTCTTGGCCCTCACAGTTCCAGTCTTTTGGGGGTGTATTTTTCGTTCCCATCAGCTCCAGATTTTTTGAAATTCAAACTAAAGAATATTTTTGTTGCTGCTTTATTTAATCAACAGATGTTAAAAAATTATTAGTCTTATGCTATCTTTGATCGCGAGTAGACGTGTTTTTTAAAAAAAAAGTTCTAGTTGTTTATATAAAATAAAGTAACGGGTTGTTTTGTTAAACAAAAACAAACATTGTTAATCCATAGCAGAAACAATATAAAAAGAGTAGAAAAAAAAACTGATTTGCAGTTTTTCTCTTTAATTGTACAATAGTACAATGAGTGCTAATAAACGTAAAAAATTTTGGGGAAGTGCCCCAAAAAACAAAATTAGTAATAACACTAATCGATTTAAAGATTTGGAAAATATAGATGACGACGATACGTATAGTGAAGGGGAAATAGAACATGAGTATAAAACTATAATACCACCAATTGTTGTTGATTCTGTACATGGGTTCTCAAATGTACAAAAAACTTGGAACAACATACCAATATAAACGTATGTCAATGGGTATTAAAATTATTTCAAAAACAAGATCTGATTTCATAACAGCCAAGACAATACTTAAAACAGAAGAATATAAATTTTATACACACGATATACAGGATAAAAAGATATTTAAATTAGTTCTTTTTGGTCTTCCTCAAACAAGTACGACGGCAATTACAGATGAACTTAAGAGCAAGTTCAATGTCAATGCTATAAATATTAAGAAAATCGTAACTTCGCGTTCATCTCCAGATGATGCTTTATATATGCTAGAGTTTGACAGGTCAAATCACTCCAAAAGTGATATACATAAAATAAGGTATTTGGGTGGAATCGTGATTCGTTGGAGAAACCCATCAAAAGGAAACAAAGGTCCAACTTTTTGTTCAAAGTGTGCAATGTACGGGCATGGAACAAGAAATTGCTATCGTAATGACACATGTATTGCATGTGGAGGATCACATGACTACTCCATGTGCATTATTAACAAAACCCAAGTAGAGGGAGCAGTTACTTTCAAATGTTTTAATTGTTCCAAAAAAAATCTAAAAAATATTAATCACAGAGCTGATGACCCTCGCTGTCCTAGTCGCAAAGAATATATAACTCTGCGCCAAAACCTGAGTAATAAAACCCGTGTAAAAAAAAGTACTGTAAAAAAACCGCTCTTCACATCAGACGAATGTACCACAAACGTAGATGCTCCAAGGGCTGGGCCATCAAATTTTAACCAAACGTATGCTGATGCTTTAAAGCTCTCAAATGAAGAATCAAGTGGCGATGATTTGTTTACAGTCGATGAACTGTTTAAAATATTTACAGGAGCTATTGCAGATTTTCGTAAATGTACTACAAAAGCAGAACAACTTAATGTTGTAATGTCTTTACTTAAATATGCCATATAAATCCAAACTTTCAACATGTATTAAGATAATGCACTGGAACTGCCAGGGTATTACCAATTTATCAGAATCAGTACAACTGCATCTTTTTATCAAAGAACAATCGGTGAATATTTTAATCCCTGCAAGCATTTCGATACGAAGAAGATACGCAAGCGTATCGCCTGGAAGATAAGTTGTATTGCGGGGGATATCTTCTTCGTATTGCGGAAGAAACACCCGTTGGTAGAAATCGTGTCCCGAAAGCGATACGTTCAGGGGATACGAAAGCAATTCTTCTGGAAGAGAAATAGGCAATATTGCCAGATAATCATTTGGAAGATAATTTGAAGATATCATTCAAATTTAACCTAGAAAATATTGCCAGATAATCACCTAAACGTTCGTGGAATATAAAATAAAGATGTTGATAAAATTATGATTTTTATTGTGTTAAATGAAAGTAAATAGATAATAATTTACAAATAATCTCAGATACAAGGATATATCATTAAACAACGAACAAGCATCTTTTGGTGAATTTTTTATATTTATTTCTTCTTTCGGGATCTGTGCTTCTAAAATTGTATTGCTTATTGAGCTTTCCTTGACCAACTAAATTTAAATTTATGTAAATTGATGGACCTAATTAGAGAAAAATATGCGGTTTATTTGTTTTGCAGTTTCGATCTTCATGCTTTTATTTCTTCGAATTCACTACTTACCTCAAAAAAACCCTCTATACGAATTTTTGTGTGATTTATATTGATTATTTCACATTTATTGAATAAAATTCCCGAAAGACTAAATTATAATGAGAAAATATATTTTTGACAATAAATAAAATATTTTGATTTCGTAGTTTTTTCATCCGTATGATATAAGGAAGATATCGTAAATATATCGCGCAGGTGAAAATTCATCTGGAAGATACATTTTCGATAATTTGGCGATTTTATCTACTTTATAAATGACAAAAAATAAATATATTTTGTTATTTATTGCTTAAACATCCTCGAAATGATAAAAGGAAGATTTTCAAAAATACTACTTTGATGATTTTTTATTACGATAAAAAGAAGATATTGCCGCAATTTCTCCTAGGCGATATTTCTTCCGAATGCTTGCAGGGATGTTGAATGAAACTTTTCTTACTAACAAACACAAATTTATATTACCTGGATATAAAGTATACAGAAACGATAGAGCCACTCATGGAGGTGGTGTCGCAATCGCAATTAGATCATCAATTAAACACAAATTACAATCTCCGTTACCAACAAAACTGTTTGAAAATATAAGCATATCAATAATAATCAACAATAAAAATGTTACGTTTATTTCAGCTTATTGCCCCAAATTCACAAACAACTTTGTAGGAGACATTAATATACTCACATCAGTTTCTGAAGATTTTTTCATCCTCGGCGATTTTAATGCCCATCACTACAACTGGAACTGCTCAAAAATAAATGAAGCCGGCCGTGAGCTGTTCAACCATCAGTTATCATCAAATTACTATATTTATTATCCATTAAGTCCAACTAGAATCCCTCCTAATCGAGTATATAGAAAACCATCAATTATAGACCTTTTGTTAACTAATTCATCCCTCTCGTTTAGTGATATAGATACACATCCTTTTAAATTAAACTCAGATCATATACCTATAACCTTTAGCATAAATGAAAATATTATAGAGACCCAGAAACTATTCCCTGATTACTCCAAGGCAGACTGGAAAAGCTTTCGTAGAATAATAGACAGTAAGTTAAATTCGTCTTTAGAACTAAATAGAAACATAACTCTACTCAACATAGATAACATTATTCTCGATTTTACTAACATGTTAACGGATACGTGTTTGGAAACTATACCACAAAAAACTATTACTTATACAAAATTCTCTACAGATTTCTCCGTTGTGTAAGCACATTATAACAACTAGAAATAACCCAGCAAAACTTTGGTAATGGGTAGTGATTATATAACACATTACCAGGTAATGCATGTAACTTATTTGTAGCATTATTTTATGATGTCTTACCAAACATTTGTTCCACAACGTATTATTTTCAAGTGAAAAATAATGCATTAGTAATAATTTGCTACGTAATGCATGATTATTGGAAAAAATGTATTTAATATTTTTTATTTCTAAACATTTAATCATGGATGACTTATATTTGGTTGCATTATGTATTATTTGAAAGTTTGAAATAAAGCATTATTTATAATTGGATGCATAATGCATTGCAATAACATAAAAAATAATTATTTTATAAAAAAATGCTTAAGTTTAAACTAGAGATGGGCTCACGACAGGAAATTTCTAACGACACACTCTCACGAGCATATTTTATCTACTTACACTCACTTACAATCACGTGAGTAAAATTAATACAAAATTACTTTTTCACTACTCGTAACACCTTATATATTATCTTCTGGTATGCTATATTATTTCATTTCTCGTAACCTATAAAATATCATATATTTTACACCTTACTGGTATTCTTCGTTATAAATTTATGACTTATTTTATACCTTACTGGTATTCTATGTGATAATGTGGATGCATTACTTTGAGTCTCATCGCCTGTTAAAATCATCAATGCTGCAATGTATAAAATAAGAGATCCTATACCTTATTTTATACCTTATTTGGTAATCTAAGTTTTGCTGGGAAACATAGAAGGCAATATCAAAGATGTTCTGACACAAATTTAAAAAATACTCTTAAAGCAATAATTCGTGAACTAAACAAATTGATATCAATACATATTAACAACGCTAGGAATAACAAATGGAGCAAAATGCTTTCAAAACTACCTGTTGGAAACAAGAAATTTTGGAAATTAACCAAGTACATCAAAGGGAAAAGCAAACCTATTTGCTCTTTAGAAAGCAATAATGGTTTAATTACGGAGAATACAGCAAAGGCAAATGTCTTAGCAGAACATAAATAAAATTCTAGAAACAAACTTTGAATTTGCTGCTTGGGTAACCTGACCAACCATCCCGCTTTTGGCGGGATTATCCCGCTTTTTGATGTCTCATCCCGCCTTGAATTCCGATCCCGCTTTTTAAACAAAAGTCCCGCTTAATCCCGCTTTATCCCGCTTTTTGACTTTTGGAATAGCAAAGTATGTACCATTTTTAGGTTATTTTAATAATATTTTGAGAAATATATTTTTGAGAATATTAACTATTTCTTACCGTATAAAGAAAATTTTAAGAAAAATTTTGTTTACTCAAAAAAACTGTTCACAAGAGAACTCTACTGGAGTGATTTAAACCAAAAATAAATTAAAATTAAATTTTTACATAAAATTTTTTCATTGTGATACTTCGAATATTCCAAAAAAAGGTTTCAATAAAACAGTATTAAACTTAAATACATGTTTCCTAATTCTCAGATTCTTAGAATTTTTTTGTATACAAAAATCCTCAGATGCTGAAACATTTTTCATAAAAGAAAAATCTCAGATTCTAAAAAATTATCGGTTTCTAAAAAATTGAAAAAAAAAAATCTGATACCCTTTTCTAAAAATAAATTCTTAAATTTTATAGCCCCGTGAAAAAAAAAATGATTAGATCTGGTCTGATTTGTAAAAATCTAATGATGCCATTTGTATCTGATAAGATCTACCAGATACGAAATTTGTCTCCAGTTTCGAACTCTGATCCGTAATTGAATCTGATCAGATCATGAAATTGTGGAAAAACCTCGGATCAAAAAAACCTGATCAGATAAAATTAAACAGATTAAATCAGATTCAACCGATTTTTTCAAGGGGCATTTTTCGATAGAAAATATTTGAGAAGGGAAAAAAAGAAGGGAAATTTTTAAAGTTCCAATGTTGTCTAAGATAATTTCATATAGAAAAATTATTAGGTTCTAAGGCATTTTTCTAAAGAAAAATTTAAGACGCAACTTCAGAAGAAAAATTTACAGACTCAAAGACACACTTCCTTTATAAAATTTCTCAACAGAAATATTTTTAGATTCTGGGAGATTTTTTATACAAAAAAAAAATTAGATTCTGATATAATTTTCTATAGAAAAATTCTAAAACATTTTTCTTGTTGGAAAAAATCATAAATTTTGAAAAACTTTTCCTATAGAAAAATTCTCTGATTCTAAAGTTTTTTTTGAACAGGAAAAATCTCTTTTTCCATGTAATAAATTCTAAGATTCTGAAATATATTTCTCATAAAAAAACTATCTGATTCTGTAGCAAAATTATCCGATTTTTGATTTTTTTTCCAGAAAAATTCTTGTCAGACTCTAAAATATTTTATTCTGAGGAAATTAACAGTTGCCAATGGATTTTTTCTATAGAAAATTTATAAAATTTTAGATAATTTTTCTTTTAAAATATTTTTAAATTCTGAGTCAAATAAGTATCTAAATATTTTGTAAAGACAGTCTCGAGTTCTGAAACATTTTTCTATAAAAAATATATGAGATTAAGTTTCTCTTAGAAAATGATAAGAAAAGTTATCAGATTCAGTCTACGACTCTAATTTAATTTTAGTTTTTCATATGCAATTTTTTTTGGTTCGTAAATATTTTATTCCATGGTTGGTAAAAAAATTTCTTAGACTAGAGACTATGTTTGCTGACGTAATCAAAATAAAAATTTTCTAGTCAAAGTTCTTATGCATTTTTTTACATAAAAAAAATTACAATCCCATAAAAGTATTTCCAGAATTTTGTGCATTTTGGAGGGTATTCGTGGGTTCGTTCAAGGCAAATTTCACTTATTAAAAAAAAATCCCGCTTTTTAGATAAAAATCCCGCTTTTTCAACCTTTTGATCCCGCTTTTCAGTCAAAAGCAGTTGGGCAGGTTATGCTTGGGTCACATTTGCCCCCTGCCAATATGGGTTAACGATGTCTAATAAGGTTAATATTTCTTAACTGAATTAATTTGATCAAAAGAAGCAACAAAAAATTTAAATTTGGTCAGTTTATTCGAAAATCGATTTTCATAAAAAAAAAATTTACACAAAATTCTAATTTCCTTGAAATCCACAAAAATCAAACGGCTCCAAAAAAAAATTGAGTCGATGTATATCCCCAATTTTTTTAATATTTAATATTTAGGATGTTTTTTATAAGTGACTTGTATAGAAATGTTGAATTTAAAAATTTTGTTTAATAAAATTTTTAAAAAATCGAAAATACTCATTTGAAGTACCCCCTAAATTCATGGTAATTTTTAGCTTAAAATTTTGAACGGGTTAATGATGTCATACAAAGTTGACATAATTTTTTCCAAGTAGTTTTGAGTAAAAGCTAAATAAAAAAAATATATTTTAATTAATTTCATAAAAAACTTTTTTTTTTTTTTTTTTCTCAAGTCATCGTCCTTTTTCCCCAAAAACCCGAAACTTTGACCTCAAAGCGGCACGGGTTAAAGTTATTCGATTTTCCTGAAATTTTTACACAATGATTTTTAGACGCAATTACACAATATTCCGACCCGCGCATTTTGAAATTCGAAAATTTAATTTTTAAGTGCCACTCTAATGTTCATATATGACATATATGGACATATATAATTTATATGAAAACATATAAGATCACAAAATCCATCGAAATTTAAAAAAATACACGTAACTTTAAATTAATTGACTATGACTTAAACTTGAAAAAATAAATAAAATAACTTAAAGCTGAACAAAAAAAAAGAATTCCTAAAAATCAATTAAACTCCCAATTTTTGTTTTGTAGTTTCAAGATCCTTTTTTGAATTTAGAGTAGAAACAGAACAAGCCCGGCACGACTTGTTCCATAGGATTTGACAGATAAAACCGGTGGCCGGCGCCGGTGTGAAATAAAACTTGTTCTATTTTTTAAAGGTGGCAAAACTCATTCTAATTGGAAACCGTCCCCCGTGCCGTGCTTGTTCTGTTCGTACTATTAATTTGATATTTATCAATTTTATTTGATTTTTTTTTTTAATTCTAATTGAATTTTCGAAATTTTAATGATTTTTTTAAAATTTCAATTAAACTTTTTTGAATTCGAATTTATTCTTTTTATTTCAATGGATTTATTTAGAACTAGCTATACCCGGTCCGCGTTGCTGGCCCTAGGTTAGGTTAGGTTGTAAGTGGCTGCTGACGTTTTACGTCAACACACGTAGACTCTGAGGTCCATTGTGATACCACGGGATCGTAATAGGTTTCCCTACTAGTCCCTGTCGTTAAACCAGTTTGAGCTTCTTATGAAACTCCTTAGATGTTGAATTTTGACATCCGACAAATCAGAAAGATCGTACAGCTCCCTAGATCCCAGTGAAGCAAGTCGCTGACCAGAAAGTGCCGGGCAATGGCAAATAAAGTGTTCGATAGTTTCCAACTCCTCTTCATCCATGCAACTTCGGCAAAAGTCATTCGACGGCACATTTAACCGCTCTGCGTGCTTCCCTATAAGACAGTGTCCGGTAATTATAGAAACCACCGTCGAAATCTCTCCTCTTGGAAGCGATATCAGCTCACTTGTGCGCCCCTGATTAAGAGAAGGCCAAATCAGTCGTGTTGTCTCACACGTCCATCCATTTGCCCATCTTTGATTAGTCTCCGTCGCAGAACAAAGCCGTAGGTTTTGCTTGCAAGTTTCTAGAGGCATACCAACACATTCCAATTCTGTTGGAACCTGTAAGGTAGTTCCTAGTCTTGCAAGCTCATCGGCTTTGCAATTTCCTGGAATGTCTCTGTGCCCTGGGACCCATATGAGTCGTATGTTAAACTGCTTGGCCATCTCATTTAAAGACGTGCGGCAGTTAAGGGCAGATCTTGTTTTCAGAAACATTGAATCCAGGGACTTGACCGCGGCTTGACTGTCAGTATAGATGTTGACTGCAGTTGTAGACAAGACATTGCAGCTCAACCAGTCAGCCACTTCCTTTATTGCCAGCATCTCTGCCTGGTAAACACTGCAATGATCTGGCAATCTACGAGCCAGGTTCAATCCAAGCTCTTCCGAATAGACCCCAAAGCCCACTTGTTCGTGCAGCCTCGATCCATCTGTGTAAAAATTTATGGTAGCTCCACTTCCCGGAGTATCCCCCATCCAAGACTCCCTGGATGGTATCATAGTGGTAAAGTGGCGCTCAAAGAGGCTCAAAGAGGGAGCACAATCCACATTTTGTGTTATTGTTATCTTTTTCAAGATCGCGCTATGGCCACAATCGCTGCTCCTCCATTGCAGCGTGCTATTAAGTCGAATTGCCGACGCAGCTGCATACTGCCTACCCAATATGTCCAAGGGTATCAGGTGAAGGAGGATTTCTAATGCAGCCGTAGGTGTAGTACGAAGAGCACCAGTGATGCACATTGACGCCATTCTCTGTACCTTCGTGATAAAGACACAGTTCGCTTTTGTTTCTAAAGCAGGCCACCAACCAATGATTCCATACAGCAAAATTGGACGCACCACTGCTGTATAGATCCAATGAACGACTTGAGGGCTAAAACCCCATCGTTTGCCAATGGCCCTTTTACAGGAATACAAAGCAATCGTTGCCTTTCTCACCCGCTCCTCAATATTACGCCTGAAATTCAGCTTCCTATCTAGAAATACTCCAAGATACTTGGCTCCATCTGAGAAGGTGATTTCAGTACCGTCCAGAGAAATAGGATCAAAAGCAGGAATCTTATTTTTCCTTGTAAATAAAACAATCTCTGTTTTACTAGGATTAACTCCTAGACCACAGTCTCTTGCCCATTTAGACAGATCTTTCAGAGAACCCTGAAGAATGTCCCGCAATGTTGGCAGATGCTTCCCCTTTACCGCTATCGCGACATCGTCAGCATATGCGACAACATGACAACCACGTGCTTCTAGAGATAGTAGCATTGAATTCAGTGCCAGGTTCCAAAGAAGCGGCGAAAGAACACCTCCTTGTGGTGTGCCCCTATTGACAAATCGAGATATGACGGACGCTCCCAATTCAGACGTTATACGTCTACTGGCAAGTAGGCTTTCCACCATTAAAACGATTTCACGCTTTACTCCCAGACCAGACAATGCCAATATTATCGATTCTGGGATGACATTATTAAAAGCCCCCTTAATATCAAGAAAGGCCACCATAGTGTACTCCTTTACCGAAAGCGATCTCTCGATGGTACCAACGAGCTCATGAAGAGCTGTTTCCGTTGATCGTCCCTTGCTGTATGCATGTTGCTTTGTCGAAAGCAACCTCGGGTCAATCACTCTACGCAAATATGAGTCTATCATTCGTTCCATTGTCTTTAACAAAAAAGAAGACAGACTAATTGGTCTGAAATCCTTCGGAGCTGTGTGGGAACTTTTCCCAGCCTTCGGGATAAATACGACTCTGGTATCCCTCCATTTTAAAGGAATATACGACCAGTTGATGCATGCTGTGTATAGATTATACAGCAACGGGGCTATATAGTCCGACACTTGCTGCAACTCAGCCGGGATTATACCATCAGGTCCCGGGGATTTATAGGGCCTGAAGCTTTTTATCGCCCAGATTAATGTTGGCATATTTATTATTTCCGAAGCAATTTCAGATGCTTGGGCGTCAGAACGTTCCAAAGCTTGAAACGGCGTCATGGAATTGCCCGGAAAATGCGTGTTTAAAAGGAGATCCAGCGACTCTCCACTGGAGGAAGACCACACCCCATTAGGATCTTTCAGGTATCCCAGGGTGCAAGGAGAAGAAGCCAGAACCTTGCGCAGCCTGGATGCCTCAGAAAAGTCTATGTTTCCACAGAAGTTTTTCCAAGAATCACATTTTGCATTTCTGATCATCTTTTTATAACTCTTAAGTTGCAGCCTGTATGCAGACCAGTCCTCGTCCGCTCTTGAAAATTTAGCCTTATTAAAGAGCTTTCTGCAGGAATCTCTGCTCGTCTGCAACTCATTTGACCACCAAGGTGGCTTTTTTTCCCTCTAGGCTTTGCAGAAGGGCAAGACGCATCCAGGCACCTATTACAAACATTTGTTATATGGTCAACCAGACAGTCAATTTCCGCCAAACTATGCGGTTCAGATAAGGGTACTTCATCCAAAAGCAAAGAAAAAGTCTCCCTATATTTCATCCAGTTTGTTCTCCTCAGATTTCTAGAGACTGTCTCAACCGGGGCACGCTCCCTGAGTAAAAACTCAATGTAGCGATGATCTGAGAAAGAATGCTCTTCCAAAACTCTCCAGTCATCAATTCTATCAGACAATGTATCTGATACAAGTGTTACGTCAAGAACCTCTTGCCGCGTACTTGTAACGAAAGTAGGTTCACCACCCTTGTTACAAATATACAGGTTAGTGCTTAACAAAAACTCCAAAAGTGATTCGCCTCTATCATTTGTGTCTGTACTTCCCCATATCGAATGATGTGCATTAGCATCACAACACACTACTAACTGGTGTCCCCTAGATTCAGACTCCCGAATTAGACCGACAACCTTCTCCGGGGGTATTGACCCCGGATTAGGAAAATACGCAGAGGCGAGCCAAATAGACCTCCCCTGAAGCTCCAAGCTAGCCGCTGTAACATCCATATCACTAAAAGTTGATAAAAAGAATATATTTAAGCCATTTTTTGCCAAGATGCAGGCTCTTGGTGAGCCCTCACCTTTGGCAACCACCAACTTAAACCCAGGGGTCTTCAATCCGCAAACCCTGCCACCCCGCACCCAGGGCTCTTGGATAAAAACCAAGTCAACTGCCCCTGTCGTCAGGCGCAGCAAGAGTGCAACTGAGGCTGCCTTACAGTGATGGAGGTTTATTTGTAGGAACCGCAACATCTTGTTTTATTTCCACCATCCTTTCCACCACCGTGTTATTGGCTTCATCCTCCGTGTTATCAAAGAGGTCGCATTCGTCCCCAGATTCGGTTTCGAATAAGCCAGATATATATCCCATCTGTTCTGAATCGGAGGCAACAGAACTCTCCGAATTCCTCACTGCATGGGCGTCGTCCTGAATGTCACCCATCGTGGCATCAGCTTTATCCTCCATGCCATCACAGAGGTCGCATTCGTTACCAGATCCGGTTTCAAAAATGCCAGATGCATCTCCCATCAGCCTAGAATCGGTCAGCTGAATATCAACCTTTTCCAGATTCTCCTCCCCAGCCGACTCTGCCACTGGCTTGTCTGCGTCCAAAATAGTCTTCTGGTCGCCCTTGTAGACATTGACTCTTATATGAAAAAATCCAAATCTAATAATGCCGTCAGTCCTGGCTAAAAGCGGAAGCGATTCCTCATTAACCAAGACCACTGCTTGACGACGAGCGCCCTCCATCTCACCCAATGTGGCAATTTGCCAATTCTGAGTTGGAAGGTCAGGATTGCAGACTTTTATCATCTTAAGAATCACCGCAGTGTCATTTGTAGCCATTGGGATCCATGCATGAGCTCTGGGTTGCGAGGGGATATCATGTTTTTCCACAACGTCCAGTCTGGCTCCAGGCCATAACTCTCCAACTTGGCTAATGGCAACCGTAAACACGGCTGCGGATCTTTCGTTCCCAAAAGCAACGAGTTTTACTCGCCCCTGATACCAACCTGCGTTGACAGTAGTAGGGAGAAAATCAGGCATACTCTCAAGGAGCCTATAGTAGATTTCATTTAGTTTAGTTTCAACTAAGCTCCACTTGTCCCTTGGAATACTACAATCCCCATTTTGCCTGTTTATCACAGCCCTAACGAAGTTACCTTTAACCACTTCACTAAAAGACTGAGTCCTGACGTTGCCGGTCACCTTAGATCTCTTAGGTAAAGGTTTCTCGTCGGGCGAGCGCAACCTTTTACCAGACTTCGATGACGAGGCCGAAACAGCGCTCTGTTTGTCAGATGCGCGCATTGCCGAAAGTTTGTCCTGTTCTTCAATGACTCCTTTCGCCCATGATAGCGACGCCCTCTCACGTTCGGAGAGCTTCGTTCCATCAAGTTGGCTTAGTCTGTTAATTATTTTCAAACACAGCCGTCTCTGGTTGTGCCTGACCTTTGATGGTTTAAGTTTCTTTTTCTTTTTACCACCAATATTAGGCTGAGCACCCCTACCAGAATCAAGGTCGGACTTCAAGGTCGCAACCCTAAGACCAGTGCTAGGACCAGCACCAGTCGGTGAGGCAGAGCCTCGAATTAAATCGGTATCATTTGTTTCCATATTTTCATTTTCCTGGATGTGGTCATGAAAATATTACAAAAATACCTATTACGAACAATTTCAAAAATTCAATTAATAGCACGGAGATAAATTAAAACACGTCCACACTTGTCAACAGTTGAACGAAGCTGGCCCTAAGAAAACACTGTTTTATATTGCAACTTAATTAGTGTCGGACAAAATTAATGCACGGGTCCGAGTCCAGCTAGTAACCTATAGAGAAATCTCAACAAAATCTGTTCAGCCGTTTTAGCGTGATTTCGAAACAGACAGACATAACGTTAAGTATAGTACAAAGGGGCGTGTCATTTAACGCATTTTTATCGAATCGTGACAGTCTAAAGTTCTATGCTGCATCCTCGAATAGTACTGTCTGTGCAGCAAATTCCATTGACATCAGTTTTGCCGTTTTTCTGTGATTGCGAGAGAGGAGGAAATAACTTTTTATTTATGAAAAACGGTAGTGACATGTTATATCCATTTGCCGAATCGCGCTCTACATATGACCTACAGTTCCCGCTCGGTTAGGTTTATCAGTAGTGACAGATTTGGCTTGGTTAGCACTGTTTGTAGTGAAATTGTCAAGAGAATCGGTTCAGCTGTTTTTGCGTGATTGTAAAAAGGGGTGTGTCATTTTACGCCCCTTTTTCCAATCGTAGTATAACATGTCCTATCAACGACGTGTTCAGAAGGGGGCCCAACAACAACATTTTTTTTTTTTTATATTTATTTAAAAACACAAATCTCGCGAAAAGAACAACAATTTTTTTTTGTTGTTGTTGTTGGGCCCTGAAAAAACAATCCTGCATACGTGTCCTATAGTTCCGCACTGGTGCTGAGAATTTAATTAAAATCGAATCAACAGTTTTGCGTTATTGCGGAGCATTTCAGAAATAACATTCAATACAAAGGGGCATGGCATTTTACGCCCGTTTGTCCGATCACGCTCTAATTTGGCACATAGTTAGTACTTGGTTAGTACTATTGTTGGTTTATATTTCATCAAAATCGGTCCATCCGTTTTTTATACAATATATAGGTGTCATTAGTGGTGCAATGTAAAAATTCGATTTTGACCACCCCTCCGCCCACAGGCAAAAAAGCATGGCATTTTAAGCCCACTTGTGCGATCACGCTCTGATTTGGCATAAAGTTAGTACTATCTTTGGTTTAAATTTCATCAAAATCGGTCCAGTCGTTTTTTATATATAGATGTCATTATTGGTGCAATGTAAAAATTCGATTTTGCCACGCCCCTCCGCCCACGCGCAAAAAATCCTAAGTCTGACTGCACAGTGTTACTCCCTGGGCTATTCTGAATATTCCCTGAAAATTTCATCAAGATCGGTCCAGCCGCTTTTGAGTCCATACGGAACATACATACATACACACATACATACATCCATTTTTATATATATAGATTTTAAGTGATTTTGTTTTGTATTCCACTTTATTTTTTTGAATTCCGATTGAGTTTTTTGAATTTCAATGGATTTTTGGGAATTTAAAGTGATCTTTTTTGAATTTCAGTTGATATTTTTGAATTTCAATTAAATTTTTTTGAATTCTAATTGATTTTATTAGTATTCAATGAATTTTTTGAAATTGTAATTTCATAACAATCAACTTTTTACAATATAATTGAGAGTTGGCATAAATAATGTATTAAGTAACATACATTTTGTCGCTTCGCCTAAAAAGGAGTCATGTGTAGTTTTCGAACTTTTTTTTATTGCATCTTTAAAAACCAATATTGGGCATGAGTTTACTCGCCAAACCGTTTTTTGATATCTTGAGTGGTTCAAATGTAAGTAAAAGTTCTCTTCGTTAAAAAATACAAGTTTTACGAGTAAAATTTAAAAATACTACATACTATCATCATATTTTGTAATTTAAAAAATATTTTTGGCTCCCCCATTAAATTATCAAAATGTGAATCGCTAGTTATGATGCACTTTATTAAGCGAAAATATGTCCAAATCTTCAGAACTATCCGATATAATATGATGGACTTATGAACAAAATTAAAAAAAATATTGAACAACGTTTTTCGCTTTCACTGTAATATGGCATTCACACTTGCGACCTTAAACAAGTTGTTCAAAAAAACACCAGTAACAGAATAAAAACGTAATAAACACAGAACAAGAATAAAAACGTAATAAAAACAGAACTTTTTTAAACATCTCACTCTTGAACACTTCAAAACAGCAAGTGTGAATGCCACATAAAACAGGAAAACGTGTTTTTACGTTGCTTAACAATTTAAATGATACTATACATATATGTCAATATATTTGTTCATACATTTCCATATATGAGCCCATTTTTAAAAAATATGGCAACATATATGCTTCCATATACACCATATAAGTTCATATATGATTCATATATGATTCATATATGAACATACATGTAACAATATATGAGCATATATGTACATATATGCACAGTTTTCACCGGGTTATTAAAAAAAATGATGTTTGATTTAGAGCTATACAATATAAGGAAACAGAATTTTAACTTCGGCGAAACAGAAATAGGAAACATGTCTCCTCCAATACAAATTCATCATCTGAAATCATTTAAATTAAGAGCCTAATTTTGTAAAACGCAACGCCGTGGTTCACCCCGCGTTAATCAATTTTGTATTTTGTAAAACTCGAAAAGCAAACATCTGATTGCTCGCGTTGCAACAGCTGATTGCTTACGTTTTTTTCTAATGAAATTGTATAAAAAATGGGATTTTGTAAAACGTAACGCGCTCAATTGTTATCACTTTGAATGTCAAAATAATCACATAAAAATTTCTGGCGTTAGGTTTGGACAAAATTACAAAAAATAGTGCAAACAAAATCAAATAGTGAATTATTTTGTAATATTAATAAAAATGTAAGTATCCCTTTTTGTTGTATTTATCTGTTTTTATTGTATTTTTTTAACAAACTTTATGAAGATACAGGCCAAAAAAAAGCAACAACAGCAGAACAGTTCGAAGTTTTAGTGGCGGAAATGGAACTTAATCCAGACGTAGACACAGGAGCGGCAACATTTGGAAGCAGCAAGGCAGCTGTTGACAGCTTTTGGGAGGTTACAGCCTTAAAACTTAATGGGCTTGGCCCACCGTCAAGAACGGCCGCAGAGTGGAGAAAGGTTCGTATTCTTTTTGAATTTCAAAAGCGCTTTTTTAATTTAAATTGGTATTTCTGAAATTCGATTGGGCTTTAAAGAAGTTCAATTGTGATTGCTGTACTTCAATTGGGCTTTTTAAGTTTCAAATGGCCTTTTTAGAATTTCTGTTTTTAAAGATTTTACATAAACAAATCTTCTCTTTTAGGTGTGGACAGATTTAAAAGGCAGATAAAAAAAAATGCAAATAACCGCCAGAATTATATACAAACCGGTGGAGGACCTTGCCAATATTCGGAACTAACGCCACTTGAACAGACTGTCGACAAAATTGTCAATTTGAATGCAGCTGCCAAACCCATCTGGAAATGTTTACGGAATTAAAAAGCCAAAGCCGACACCTTCGCCGAATCTACTAACGGATTATTTTAAAGAGGTTTCATTTGAGGAAATTGACACCTCATATCTAGAAGTGGAAGTTTTGGAAACGTTTCCCTCCTTATCTTACATTCAAGAAACACCAGCTACATCAAAAAATACCAAGGTTGGCAATCGATACCCACCCAGAATAACGGTGTTTGGCTATTGTACCGTAACCACTAAAGATATGGACATTTTTAAAAGCGATTATGAAAGTAGATACAATTTCTAGTATTTTTGATGTGTTACTTCGTGTTTGTTCCGGTTGCTTTTCGAAATATAGGCCAATACCTTTATAATACCGTTTGAAACGGTATTTTAAAGGTATTGGCCTATATAACGAAAATGAACCGTTACAAACACAAAGTAACACATCAAAAATACGAGAAATTTCATGTACTTTCATAATCGCTTTTAAAAATGTCCATATCTTTATTGGTTGCTGCACAATAGCCAAATACCGTTATTCTGGGTGCGTATCGATTGCCAACCTTGAAAAATACAAAAAAACGCAGCGAATTTCAAAATCTGCACAGAAAAATCGAATTGTTATATTGACCCCCATATTTGTGAATACAATTAACTTTTTCACTGAAAGTGCTCCTATAGGGAAATTTGTGATATCAACAAACGTTTGTAAATATTGATTGTTGAAAAAAAATTTAAAAAAAATTGATAAACGAGTTTGTAATAGTTCCCTAAAATTATTATTTGTTTTGACAAACGTTCAAAATCTTAAATTTTTTTTCAACAAAGAAATTTAACAAACACAAAAACTATTTGTTGACATGATAAAATAATTTTGAAATAAAATTACTTGACTGAGTTTGTTAAAAGCAAAATTGAAGTTTTGTTTTATTGACTAACAGACGGCCGTTTTTATTTAATGTTTGGTTGATATCATATTTGGTGGATTTACAATTGCTGTGTGATGAAAAATCAAAGTTTTAAAACTAGCAGAACAACAAGTAGAAGGTATGGATCGAATGACTTCTGCTATGCAAGTTTTGGCAGCAGCTTTAAATGCTCGCAAAGAAATTCTCGAAATAAATTTAGAAAGAGATAAATAACTTCTTATCATTAACCCTTATCTGGTTAAAATGAAAGGTTTATTCGAAAAAGATCAATTTTAATTCGAAAATTTAACTTGTAATTCGAAGATTCCATTTGTAATTTGAAGATTCCATTTCAAAGCTCCATTTGTAATTCGAAAATTCTATTTGTAACTCGGAAATTCCAATTGTAGTTTGAAAAAGATTAATTGTTATTCGAAACAGATCAATTGAAATTCAAAAAAAATATCAATTGTAATTCGAAAATATCAACTGCAATTCGAAAAATATCAATTAAAATTCGTAAAAGATCAATTTTGATTCGTAAAAGATCATTTGTTATATGGTAAAAGATCAATTGTAATTTTTAAAAGATCAATTGTAATTCGAAAAAGAACAATTGTAATTCGAAAAAGATTAATTATAGTTCGAAGATTCCAATTGTAAAAAGATCAATTGGAATCTTCGAATTGCAATTGATATTTTTCAAATTACAATTGTTCTTTTTCAATACTGACCGACAGCCAATATTAAACATGAACCGGACGATATACGTCTGAAAGTAGAAATCAAATGGAGTAAAACTGCATTTACAGTTTTGCATTTCGTGATCATGTTTCCTTTTAAAAGGTTTTAAATTACAAATGGAATTTCCGAATTAGAAGTGGAATCTTCGAATTACAAATGGAATCTTCGAGTTATAAGAAGAATCTTCGAACTAGAATTGATATTTTTCAAATTGCATCTATAAATGGTATAGTAAAGTTCCTCTTATTTATTGTAAGTCTTTTTTGTGAATTTGTTAATTTTTTATTATTTGTTTATTTTTATTCAGATATGTTTTAACAAGTAAAACTTGCCTTTTGTTTTATTTTTCAAAATCAAAAAAGACAAATTGAAATTCGAAAAAGATGAATATCCCAGCAAAACTTTGGTAATGGGTAGTGATTATATAACACATTACCAGGTAATGTATATAACTTATTTGTAGCATTATTTTATGATGTCTTACCAAACATTTGTTCCACAACGTATTATTTTCAAGTGAAAAATAATGCATTACTAATAATTTGCTACGTAATGCATGATTATTGGAAAAAATGTATTTCATATTTATTATTTCTAAACATTAAATCATGGATGACTTATATTTGGTTACATTATGTATTATTTGGAAGTTTGAAATAATGAATTATTTATAATTGGATGCATAATGCATTACAATAACATAAAAAATAATTATTTTATAAAAAAATGCATAAGTTTAAACTAGAGATGGCCTCACGACAAGAAATTTCTAACGACACACACTCACGAGCATATTTTATTTACTTACACTCACTTACAATCACGTGAGTAAATTTAATACAAAATTACTTTTTGACTCCTCGTAACAAAAGTAATAATCATTTCTCGTAACCTATAAAATATCATATATTTTACACCTTACTCGTATTCCTCGTTATTAATTTATGACTTATTTTATACCTTACTGGTATTCTTTGTGATAATGTGTATGCATTACTTTGAGTCTCATCGCCTGTTCAATGCTGCAATGTATAAAATAAGAGATCCTATTTTATACCTTATTTGGTAATCTAAGTTTTGCTGGGATTAGATTAAATTTAACTTAAAAAAGATCGATTTAATCTTCGAAGATTTCAGATGAATTTTAAATAATTTAAATATTTTGTTCTAACCCAGCAAAACTTAGATTACCAAAAATACCAACATATCTGAACTATTACATTCAATTTTTCAGTCTTATCGTTTAAAAACGTATAGCATTTATCTAGATATGGCTGAATTTTTGCCACATCCCCGTTAAATGTTTGTATTGAGGAATAAATTTAAGCCCAGCACCAATTTAACACAATTCTTCGGCATATAGGCCATGTAATACCGTTCTATTTACAAAAGAGTCGAACATACTGAAAAAAAGTTAGTATCTTCCGTAAAGTTGCTACAAGTTCAAGATTCTGCAACAGGAATTAAAATTCCTTTTCCATTTGGTTCTTTCACGTGCAATGTTATTCTGGTTACATATACAATTTTTGAATCTTTATCAATTTTTTCCACAATTCCCCCCTGTGGAATCAACAAAAAGAGAAAACCTGCTCATTTCAAGCAGTCTCTTGTTTTTAGTTAGCTGAAGCTGATCGGTGGAAAGAAGATATATTTCCAAAGGGTTGGTAGCCTTTTGAACAAATGATTTCCAGCCTTTATCCCATTGTTTTAAAAAATATTATTCAAAAAATAACGTTTCCTGCTTCGAAAGTAAAAAATTTCCTCCCAGCAAAATGTTCGATTCCAAAGAATCAATTGTGGAATCAACTCAGACCTTTGAAGATTTAATTCCCTAATTCAATATCTTAAATCTGATTTCAAATAATTGAATTAATTCCCTGTTTCTATAAATCGAAAAGAATTAATTCATTATTTAATTCACTTAATTTCATTGCAAAGAATTAATTCTTTGATTTGATTAAATTGAATTAATACATTTTGATTTGAATCAACTGATTCAAATCACTTTGATTTGAATCAACTGATTCAAATCACTTTTGATTTAAATCAACTGATTCAAATCACTTTTGGTTTGAATCAACTTGATTTAAACTTTTTTCACTTAAATCAAACACTAAAAATGCACATTATAAAAATCATATCATGTCTGATTGTGTTAAAGTCATTGGAATATCGTCAATTTTAAACACACGCCATCAATAAACAACACTCCAAATTGTACAGTATTATTAAATGTGTACCTTTAGTCTAGAGTTGGGCGTTGGTCACGTGATTTGCGTGATTCACGTGAATCGCGCGTGAGTGTCAGTAATTTTCATTTCAATCACGTGATTGTGAGTGAGCGTGATTTGAAACAAAAAAACTGAGTGAGTGATTAGTGAGTGAGTCATTTATTTTTTGCGTGAGTTTACGTGATTATATTTTTTGATTTGCCCAATTTTTTTAATTTTCGTGAAAAAATTTTTTTTTTAGTTTTTGTTTTTTTTTTGGTAAGAAAATTTTATAGCGTGAGTAGAATTTGCGTGACTCACGCGTGAGCGTGATTGAATCTGGCGTGAGTCACGCGTGAGTGTGAGTAAGTTTTTTATTACTCACGTGAATAGTGAGTAAAAAATATTGCGTGAGTGATTAGTGAGTGATCCGATTATTTTTTGCGTGAGTGAGTGTGAGTCAAAATCCACTCACGCGCCTATCTCTACTTTAGTCAATAACGAATTTGGCTCTTCAGCCTAAAAATAACTTTAAATTTAACACAAAAACAATTAATGATTAACATTTTTTTTTTTTTTTTTTTTTTTTTTTTACGAACGGTCCCACCTCACACTTACCCGCCCCAACCGACCGAGAGGGCTCGTTCCCATGACGGGGGAACACGTACACACCATGGTCCGAACCATAGCGGATTAGGCTGGATAAGTAAGGATAGTAATAAACCAACTACAAACTCTTAGTCATCAGTCGGTTTATTATATGGACACTAAATACATTTATATACAATTACTACAACTACAAAATTTCTACAGATAATTTAGTATTAATAATCCTAAATTAACTATAAACGTTCAAAGAAATTAAAATAATCATCGTCACGCAATCTATTCAAATATGTCAAAATAGTTGATTTCACAAGAGCATAATTCTCCGAAAAGTCAACAAACCTGTATAACGAGTTAAAATCAGTACACATCCTACGAATAGGATCTGCACACGCATAATTCGTGCGACAAATATCAATATAAAGAAAGCTGTAATATCTAGTAGGCCGAAAAGGGACGTTAAAAAACAACTTCCCAACAAGAAATTCAGAATCAACTTCGCCCTTAATAATCTTCAAAATAAACACAGTATTTAACATAATACGTCTACTCTTCAGAGTAGGAAGTTTTATCAACGCCAATCTTGCATTATATGATGGAAGATTGCTATAGTCCGGACCCCAGTTGAGGTTCCTAAGACAAAAAAGTAAAAATTGTTTCTGTACGGATTCAATCATATCACTATGAACTGCATAATATGGATCCCAAACAATACAACCAAATTCCAAAATTGGTCTTACCAATGAAGTAAATAATTGCCTCGTTATATAGGGGTCAGAAAATTCCTTCGCCCAGCGTTTCATGAATCCAAGAACACCATAGGCCTTATTTACCATAGTCTCCACATGCGCATTAAAAGTCAACTTTCTATCTAAAAGAATACCAAGATCCAAAATAGAATCAACCGATTCCAAAATTGAATCATTTAATAAGTACTGAGAAGTCAAAAACTTCGACCTAGCAAATGTCATGTGCTTACACTTTTTCAAGTTCAGCTCCATGAGATTACAATCGCACCAATTGTAAAATCTATTCAAGTCATGCTGCAGCAATACCTGTCCAACAGGAGAACTGTAAGACAGAAAAAGCTTAACATCATCAGCAAACATCAAAATATTAGAATGAATAATAGAAGATGGGAGATCATTTATAAACAACAAGAATAGGATAGGACCGAGATGACTGCCCTGTGGGACACCAGAAGCAACACTTATAAATCTAGAATGTGTCTGCCTAAAAAGAACGCATTGCTCACGATTTCTCAAATATGAAGATAACCATTTCAATACGATACCATTAAATCCAATTACACTCAACTTATATAGCAAAAGATTATGGTTGACCTTATCAAATGCTTTACTGAAGTCAGTATAAATCGCATCAGTCTGTAGACCTGAAGTAAAACCACTAATGATATTAGTAGAAAATTGAAGCAAATTAGTATTAGTCGATCGACCCTTACGAAAACCATGTTGACATGGCACTAAAATTGAAGATACATTTCCATTATATCGAAAAGTCGTGCATTATCCCACCCTTAATATATATGTGCAAATTAATAAATGTTATATTAAAGCAATGTCTTGTTTTTTTTTGTGATTCCTATGCATGCGGGCATAGGCTAAAAAAATCTGCTTGTGCGCTGCCAATAAACTGTACACTATTAAATTCCGTTGCTTTGACTTTTTGCTTGCTACTTCCGCACAAGCATAAATGTTATAGTATGTGTGTGCGTGTGTAAAGTAAATACTTTGATTTAAGAAAAAAATGTTTGAATCAACTGATTCAAAACATTTTTGATTTGAATCAATTGATTTGAATCAAATTGATTTGAATCAAGTGAATTAATTCTTTTTTGATTTGAATCAAGTGAATTAATTCTTGTTTGATTTGAATCAAGTGAATTAATTCTTTATTTAAACAAGGAATTAAACAAAAAATTAGTTAATTCTTTCAACAAATAGTTGAAATTAATTATTTTGAATCAAATCATCAAGAATTAATTCCTTGATTTATTAATATGAATTAATCTTTTTGCGAATCAAATCAAAAAGTGAATTAATTCTTCAAAGGTCTGAATCAACTATACTACTCCGCAATCGCTTCTACTATGCATTGCATCATCGACGATTTTTGTTTGAGATTGTCACGAAAGCAATACATCCTTTTCCTCCAAACTAGAAAACTTTTCTGTTCTACGGAATCTATTCTAGAACATGTTGCATATAGTGGTACAGGAATGGATTCCACGATTTTTTAATGGTTACATATCTGTTCCATATAATGCATTATGGATGGTTCTGAAAAATTAAATTATAGTAGTATTTTTTTACAATTTTTTATTTATTTTTCTTCTATGAAAACATTTAAAAGTAAATACACAAGTATATATAATTTAACAATTATTTTATCACAATAATCTTATCAAGAGA
The DNA here is from genome assembly GCA_963921195.1 of Pegoplata infirma. NCBI lineage: Eukaryota > Metazoa > Arthropoda > Insecta > Diptera > Anthomyiidae > Pegoplata > Pegoplata infirma. The sequence goes on from OY992540.1 coordinate 188,169,836, forward strand.
AAATCTATGGACTAAACATTGTTCCTATGGAAAGTCTCAGATTCTGAGAGTTTTTTCGTATAGAAAAAGTTTAAGATTCCAAGAAATTTTTCCTATTTTTATTTTATAAAAAAATGTCTCAGATTCTGAAAAAATTTTCTGAGACATTTTTTTTATAGGAAAAGTCTCAGATTCTGAGCCATTTTTCTTATAAAAAAAAGTTTCAGATTCTGAGACATTTTTCCTATAGAAAAAGTCTCATATTCTGAGACATTTTTCCAATAGAAAAAGTCTCAGATTCTGAGACATTTTTCCTATGGAAAAAGTCTCTGATTCTGAGACATTTTGACAAATTTTTGCTATAAAATTCGCCACAATTTCCCTTAAGAAAAAATCTCGGACTTTAAAACTTTTTGTACCTATCAAATATTATGTTAAACTGTGGATACATACATGGTACAACCAGTGTTACCGTTGAGAATTTTGAAAATGTCGCAGAAAAAGTCGTTTTTCACAAAAAAAGTAGCACAAAAAAGTCGTTATACTAAATAAAAGTCGCACATTTTTTTTAAGTGTTGAAGATTTTTTTTAATTTTTGTTTTTGTATTAGGGAGTGAAGATAGGGCTTAGGTATGTTTGGAAACAATTTTAGGGTAAAAATTTCAAAATTTAACTCTTTTTTGGCGTTTCCGGGGCAGTTGTGGGGCTTTTTGTGGACTTTTACGCCCAAACAGAAATAAAATCTGAGATCGATCCCCATTAGTTTTTCCTCCCTAACATTTTTTCCAAACATACCTAAGCCCTAACTGTCCCAAGGGTGCCTCTGGAGGAGTCAAATGTATGACCGAAGCCCAATTGTTTTTTAACCCTACACTCAAAAAAAAAAACTGTAAAGTTAGCAAAAAAAGCTTGTAAACCTACAAGAAAATTTGCTGATTTTGAACCCACAATTTTTTTTGGTAAAGTTAGCAAAAACGTTTTGCTAAAAATTAGTTAACTGAATTTTTTTTTTCTTTCAACTCCATTGGGTTCGGACCCGATAGGTCCAGACCCCGATGGGCCTTGACCTAGTTGGGTTCCTTAAAAATCTTCATAGTTTTTCATCCAAAATTTGTGTCCGTTTCGCTCTACCTTGCTTAGTTTTAAGATACGTGATTTTAGGGGACCACCGGGGTTTTGAGAATTAAAAAACTCGATAACTTCAAAAATATTACTCGGAGAGCTTTTGGTTTGTGGTCTTGTTCTACGTGTTGAGAGCTACAAAAATGCTTTTGGACTTTTTGTTGTGTCGGCAATATTTACCGAGATATGAGCATTTTAAAATTTTCGGGAATGCTAACTAAGTTAGGACCCATTAGGGTCCACACCTGTGAAGAGGACCGGCGATACTATGGAGAGCCCGAGAACCAAAAATGGCCTCCATTTTGCTCTATATGGCTTAGTTACCGAGATAGCGCCATTTAAAGTTTTCTGAAAATAAAAAAAAATTTACAATTTATTTTTGCTAATATTAGCAAAAAAGCAAAAATTTGGTCAACTCAATTTTAAATTTAGCCAAAAAAATTAGTTCAAATTTTGTTTAAAATTGCTAATGCGCTAAATGAAGTTTACAAGATATTTTTGCTAACATGCTAATCTCAACTAAAAATTTGCTAAAAGTTAGCTAACCAGCATTAGCAAAAAAAAATAGTAAATCTACTAACGTATTATTTTGAGTGTGACATTCATTAATTGTTACCCCCCAAAATTTTTTCTGACCATACCAACATCCTATCTCCATTTCATAAATGTGTTTCTAAAGGAATGGGCTATATCTTATGAAATGGGCAATATCTTTTGGAATGGACGATACATATTTTAATCGTAATTCCGTTTTTTGATGATTTTTGTTTTCATTTGATTATGCATTTTAACAATATAAATAATGTAAAAATCTAAAATTCGAATATTTGGTAAAATTATTTAAAATTTGTGTAATTTCGCAGTATATGGTTTAAAAAAGAAAAATATATTTCACTTAACAAAAAAAAGGGGAAAAAGGTCGCACAAAGTTGGAAAAAGTTGCAAAATTAGACAAGTTTAAAAAAGTCGCACAAAAAGTCTCAAAGTGTCAAAAAGGTTGCAAATTGCAACTAAAGTCGCACAACGGTAACACTGGGTACAACCCCGCAACAATGAATATTATTGAATATCCCACGCTTCTAGTTTTGAGAAAATTAATAGAATATGCTTCTTAAGCCGACACACAGTGTTGTGACCTTGGCCATAAATGGTCAAACTAAATGTCTTAAAACTTAAGGTTATATGAATTTTATTTTAAGACAACATCATAAATAAAACAAATCCAAAACAGTTTATAGATATCTTTAATAGTTTTTAAGTTACATGTCTCTAAAGTTAAACTTTTTGAAATATATCATATTTTGGTTTTAAAATCTTTGAAATCCACATGTACTTGTAACGGTTAAATAATTATATTGCATTTAAAATTCGACCTTATTGGTAATGAAGTTTTAAGTTAGATATGTTGCTTGTATGATAATGCTGTTTTGGTCGACATAAGTTAATCATATGGCAAGTAAAGCTGTTATAAAGTGAGTTCCTAAGAAAATACTAATTTATTTTGCAAATTTCATATTTGATAGTCAGCCTTTTTTGTGGCCCTCATTGGCGCGCTTAGTTCTTTGCAGAAAATATTGGTATAAGTATCAGTGAAGCAAGCCGATGCAAAATTTTCGGCGGCGGCTAAAGAGCAAAAATTTTCGGCGGCGGCGGCGTTTCGGCTGCGCGCCGCGTTTTTTTTAGAACAGCGCGGCTGAAAAAAAAATTCGGCTGCGCCGCTATTGTATAGTAAAAAACGGTTTAAATCTAGGCATATTAATCACGATACCCTACCGAACAAGTGGTCGATATAACATTCAGCATAGATGAGAACTTTAGGGATCAAAACATCGCTAAATCGACCCAGAAAGTGATTCTAAATCGATCGCTATACTTGAAGTTTGGTTTAGGACCCATATTTCGGATAGTTACAAACATTAAGACAACCCTAGTAAAAATATAATGCTAATTTTACTAAATAGATCTAATTTGATCCGAAAAATGGTTGTATCAAATAATATCTAATTGTATTACTTTAGATCAAAAAATATAAAAATTGATACAATTTGATCCTGAATTTGGTCAAATCTAATTAGATCAAATTGATCTTATAATATCAATTTTTATATAATTTGATGAGCAAAACCAAAATACGAATCTTATCATATATGGAGCAATATCTAACCATATAAAGTGGATCAACCGTATCAAAGTGGTAGATAAAATTTTATATAAATTTATACGGAAGCATATTAACTCATATAAGATTGTATCAAATTATATATGATTAGACCAGAAAATTTTTACTCGGGAAACTCACAATATCCTGTACTTGAGATGGGCACATGAGCAGATTTGTGCGTGATTCACGCTTGAGTGTGGCTGAAACTCAATTTTACTCAAGTGGTTGTGAGTGAGTGGAAAAATAATTGCGTGAGTGAGTTTGCGTGAGTCATTTTTTTGCGTGCTTTATTTTCTCTTTATATTTTCTTTCATTCCAAAATAAGCAATTTTTTTTTTAATAAAAAAAGTTTCGTGAGTGTGAGTGAAGTTTGTGTGAGTACTCGTGAGTGTGAGTCAAAAGTCACTCACGCGACCATCTGTACCCTGTACAGCTTATGCCTGTGGTGTAGGCATAAGCGTATCTAGGCCATTATTCTGGGGTGGGCAAAAGCCCCCCCCCCCCCCCTTCCAAACAATAAAAAATTAAAACAAAGCTAAAAAACATACATATAACACGAAATCACAAAAAAAGTATTTAAAAAAATTAAAGTTAACTACTATTTTCGTTAAAAATATATAAACATTAACACTACTCTACACGGTTTTTGCACAGACATGTTGGATACATTTAAAGTTATTCATATTTGTATTTATTTGAACTTGGTCCACAAAAATTAAAAATGGCTATATCTCGAGAAGGCGATTTGATACAATTTTTTGGTGTCAGATTCGTTTTTAGGAGGCAAACATTTTTAGGAAATGTGATTTAATCTTTTTATTTTAATTTTACCAAAAAAATCATAAAAATTGGTTCGAACAAATGTATGAAAAAAATATTCAAATTTGGTTCAATATTTTGACTTCTTTTGCAAATATTTCAGGATATACTTAATGGATTTTAGATTTTCTTTTTATTGGAGTGTCTACTTAACACATCTGTTTTGAACAGAAAATTTCTTGCAAACTTCAGATACTCATAAGGATATAACCATAAAAAAGATATTTTGAACATCCTTATAATATCCTGATGGTTTCCTTGATCGTACCGATTCCGGATTTCTTGCAAAACTTAGGTAATTTTATTAGGAATTTGAATAAAAAAGATATGAATAACTTTTACATACATAAACTTTTCAAATATTAAAACATTTTCGGATTTTGTGTAAAACCATGTTTCCATCAAGATCAAAAACACTTGATTTGACCAAAACACTACGAGCTGTTTCCACTCAAGTTGAAGTGATTTGCAACGTCAAACTAATTACGAATTTTCGTAATTAATTTGACGTTTTTACTACAAAATAGTTAAAACAACAAAATTATGAAAATAATTACCAAAAACAATTAATTTTGTAGTTTATTATAATTAAATAAAGATGTTTAAACAACTAATTGTAAATTATTTTAATAATAAAAAAATAAAATGTCTTCTTCTTTTAACGAACACTCACTACGAATGAGTAGCTTTTATTTTCGAATATAAAATACAGTGTTGCACTGACCAAAACAAGTGGTGAGTTTAAAAAGTCGACATGTTTTGTACCAAAACACCCAATTTGAGATGTTTTGCGCATATGAAAAATGTATGGGAAAACATGTAGAAAAAGACATGATTTCCTCAAAACACTCTGATTTGCCCAAATCATGCCACTGGAAACATACTATAAGATTTTACATTGAAAATAAATGCAAAGTGCCGTGGATCGCAAATTTTTTTTTAATTTGTAAACAAGAGTTATTATTTCTCAGAAATAATAGGGACTCAAACCGAACTAATATACCTATTAAATTATAAAATATAAAGCCCAACAATATAAAACACAAATAAAACAGACAATTAAAATTCAGCAATTGCAATTAAATTTGAGAAAAGTTTAGTTGAAATTCAAATGAAATCTAGAAAAAAAGTATTGAAACCGTGAAATTTCATTTGAAATTTAGAAAAGGCCAATAGTCATTCAGAAATTGTATTCTCAATTAGTTTTTCTGAGAATGCGAACTTTTTAATTGCAGTTGTGATTTCAATATTTTAATTGGACTTTTTTGAATTCCAATATGACTTTTAGAAATTTTAATATCCAAATAGAACAAAATTGAGGAATATGCTCTTTTTAATTTCAAAACCGCCAAAATCGGCTGGAGTTTGAGCCGCCGATCAGCCGATGATATCGGCGGCGGCGCGGCTGGTGGAAAAATATCGGCTTAGCGACTCAGCCGTCAGCCGCGCCGACCGGCTTGCTTCACTGATAAGTATGTTGATTACAAATAACAAATGAACTCGTCCACGTTTTTCCACTTTTTTTTTAATCATTTTTTTTTTTGTGGGAACCCGAATATAAATTTGGAAATTTTTTTAACGAAAACACCAAGATGCAGCAGTTGTCCTTGATAACACTGTGCAACAAATTTTGGGTCATCGCATTGAGCCTCAATGCCTTCAACGCCATACGAAAGTAGTCCATCAAGTGGACAAAATCACCAAAGGGTTTGGCAAACTCAGTTCGGATTTCTTTTTTATAGCCCACTGAAGTTTTCATTATTTTTATTAAAGGCGCTAAGAAAACGTCAAAACTACTATAATAAAGACACATCTGAGCTTCAAAATATGATTTGATGTCTTCAGTGAAATTTTATGGCGGTTCTTTTCTCAGAACATTTTAACCCTCTAACTGCCATTTTAAGGGGTCATTTTAGTCCTTTTTCAAAAACTAAACACAGAAGTCTAATAAAACTTCCATTTAGAGGGTTAAAATGTTCTACAAATATTTTCCTCATAAAATTTCACTAGGGGTTGTCAAATGTTCAAAGTTTGTGCGATATGCGCAAAATGCTTAAAAAGGGTCAAGTATAAATAATCAATGTGTGTTGTTTTTTTTTACCAAAGCAGTGTTAAAAAATATCGGCAAAAAACAGTGCAAATATACTTTTGAGCTAAAAATGATGTTCCGATGTGTTTTATAAAATTTTATGATGATTCTTTTCTTTGACCAAATTAACCCTCTAGCTCCCGTTTTAAAGGGTAATTTTTGTCCTTTTTTAAAAGAAATACAAAAAAAGTATATAAAAAAGGCAGTTAGAGGGTTAAAATGTTTTACAAATATTTTCTGCATCAAATTTTACTAGGGCACGTCTAAGACAGAAAGTTCGCCTAGCATATAGAAAATAATTAAAAATTTTAAAGTATTTAAATTTTTTTTATATTTTTTGGGCCGAAATATAAAAAAAAAAAAAACAAGTAAAAAAGTTAAATTCGACTTTGTCGAATGTGAAGATGGGCGCGTGAGTGAGTTTTGACTCACACTCACTCAAGCTCACGACATAAATTTTTGAACCACGCACACTCACTCACGAGCATATTTTTTCTACTGACACTCACAATCACATGAGTAAATTTAAAACAACTCACACTCACGTGTACTCACGCAAGCTTCACTCACACTCACGTTGAGTCACACTCACAAAAATCTTATTTATACAAAAAAAAATTCAAAAACTGTAATTCAAAATCGTTCAAAATTTTCCACAAAATTTAAAGTTCAGCAAAAATGTTATTTCGGCCCAAAAAAATATAAAAAAAAAATTTGAATACTTTAAAATGTTTAAGCATTTTCTATATGCTAGACAAACTTTCTGTCTTAGACGTGCCCTAGTAAAATTTTATGCGGAAAATATTTGTAAAACATTTTAACCCTCTAACTGCCTTTTTTATAGACTTTTTTGTATTTCTTTTAAAAAAAGACAAAAATGACCCTTTTAAACGGGAGCTAGAGGGTTAATTTGGTCAAAGAAAAGAATCATCACAAAATTTTATAAAACACATCAGAACTTCATTTTTAGCTCAAAAGAATATTTGCACTGTTTTTTGTCGATATTTTTGAACACTGCTTTGGTAAAAAAAAAACAAACATTGATTATTTATATTTGTCCCTTTTTAAGCATTTTGCGCATGTCGCACAAACCTTGAACATTTGACAACCCCTAGTGAAATTTTATGAGGAAAATATTTGTAGAACATTTTAACCCTCTAAATGGACGTTTTATTAGACTTCTGTGTTTAGCTTTTGAAAAAGGACTAAAATGACCCCTTAAAATGGTAGTTAGAGGGTTAAAATGTTCTAAGAAAAGAACCGCCATAAAATTTTACTGAAGACATCAAATCATATTATGAAGCTCAGATGTGTTCTTATTATAGTATTTTTGACGTTTTCTTAGCGCCTTTGATAAAAAAATGAAAACTTCAGTGGGCTATAAAAAAGAAATCCGAACTGACTTTGCCAAACCCTTTGGTGATTTTGTCCATTTGATGGTCAACTTTCATATGGCGTTGAAGCCATTGAGGCTCATTTTTCTTGTTGCACAGTGTAATTTGAAATGTATTGCGAAAAATAGTTATGGAACACATATAATAAATCGGAATGCAAAATGACACAAATTAGATGCCTGGCTAGATAGAAGTTGTACATTAACAGATGCAGACTTTTATTTAGAAAGATTTTGTTAAGGAAGTACGTTGTACTATATTTTTACTTGCTTATTTTATAACGGTCTTTTTGAGATAGGCATATCCCTGCTTAAACTTAAAAACAATATTCAACGTATTGTAAATACTACGTGCAAAAATGTTGTGAATTGTTGATTGTTTTAAGGTCAAAGATTTCCCTGAATTTTCTCAAGTCTTTAAAAAAGGATATTTATACGCTTAGAATATCCTAAGGATAGGTTAAGGATAATCCTTGCTTCAATTATACTAAAATAAGGTATTTTCAACATTATCAGAACAGAATTTCATGAAGTACGAAGGATTTTTTAAATTTTTTTTTTAATTTTTTAAGGACATTTTCAATATACGTATTACATCCTTGCTTCAATTTTTAATTTGATTAAGATTAAAGGTATATTATAAGTGTTGCGGATGCAAAAATTCATGAAGGAATTTGCATTTTGAACTTTTTCTTGATTTTTTTAAAAAAGGACATTTTCGAGGAGGGCGTATCCTTGTTCCGATTTGCACAAATTATGGCAAATACATTGAGCATATTATAACAGTTGGATTTTCAAAATTTCATGAAATAACTTCAATTTTTACCCTTTTTCTGAACGTTATGTTTTATGTTTGTTAATAGATTATATACATTAATTAATGCTAAATTGTTCTCTTTTGTTATTTTTTATCAATAAAAATGTAATTTATTGTATTTAAAATGGTAATTTTTCATTTGCCGATTTTTTTAAATTGAAGTGCCGATAATGCCGATTTTTTTTTGAAAATATGCCGATTTTTCATCGAAATCATATGGCACCCCTGCCCATGAGTTTAAAAATAGCTCGTGAGACAACATAATGCCGAATCGGCCTGATAATGAAATTTGAAATGCAACTGAAAGTAAAACTGAAGAAAGAGAAATGTTCATTGATAATCCGACAGATCATGTAATGGATGACAATTCACCACCATTCTAAAACTTTAAAAACACGTTTGAAAACAACGTTTTAGAATTTATTTTATCATTGGAAGATCAAAACAATTCTACTTTTAGAGATGTTCAATACATTATTAAGCAAGTGAAGCAAAACATTTTGGATCCTTTGAAAAAAATACTGAAAATCATAAATAAATGTGCCAATATTTCAATTATTACTAACGTAATAGATGTTATCCAAACTTCTTTAAAAAAAAAATACTGAGTACAAACTTATAAAATATCTAAAAGAAGAAAATTTGTATAAATCCTCAACAGTTTTTGAAGTAAAAAAGTCCATAGTCAGTGCAAGTGACCCAAGTCAACAAGGTTCAAAAATCAATGAGTCAATTATTATATGCTTATAAAGTTCCAAATAAGCATTTTTTTCAAAAAGATAATTACTTAAAACCCTACTTGGAGGAGATGAGGAATTTCGAACTACCAAGTGATGAAATACAAAACTTTGTGCAAGGGCATAGGGGTGAAACGAATAAGTTTCGCACATGTTTATGTATTAGTGACGGCACGCGCGTGTAACTTTTGACGTTTCATTCAAAACGTAAACAAACAACGAAAATACAGATGCAAAAGCTCACACGTACAGGCACACGTATTCCAGGCAGAGAAGTAAATTTAGTAGTATTTTGTATGCGTCCATATTGAAAGTACCAAAATAAGCACTCGTGTTGCATGTCTATATGGTCTGTGGCAAGGGAAGACGTGGAAAAAAAATCTTAATGGAGAAAGAGCAATTCCATTTATAATGTACACGGATGATTTCGAGACAAATAATATTTTGGGATCTCATAGTGGAACACAAGCTGTAACAGCATTTTATTATTCCTTTCCAAACATAAAAAACTCTTCAAAATTAAATTCAATTTTCGTTGCGACATTATATAAATCTTTGGATATTAAAAAATATGGAAATAAAAAAATGCTTCGTGAGTTAATAAAAGAAATTAGCTCCCTACAAAATGGTGGAATTAATTTTAACGTAAATGGAAATGTTGTTAATATTCGATTTGTTTTAGCTTTGGTGACAGGTGATAATTTGGGTATAAATTGTACTCTTAACTTTGCAAAATCATTCTCCGCAAACAATTATTTAGTGTGTTTTTTTGCGTGTTTGGATTAAGATTTAACGAACAAAATTAATCCGCCTTGATAGGTAGATTAATTTTCGATTTATAAGGGTTGTTGTCAACACTAACATATTTGCTAATAAAGTTTACAACGCAGCATGTTTAGTACTTAATTTAGAACTAAGAATAAGAGAGAATGAAGAAGACAAACAAAAAAACATATGACGCTGTCAGTAGAGTTTTTCACGGGAATTCCCGGGACGGGATTTCCCGGGAATTCCCGTAAATTTTCGATCCCGAAATCCCGGGAAATAGAGCGGGAATTCCCGGGAATTTTCGTTTCCTTGAAATTGTTGATTTTTCCAAGAGAGACTTATACCCTGTTCTCACTTACAGCTAAAAACCATTTTTAGCAACATTTTTCGTTTTATGCTTAAAAACCATTTTTATGACTCGTTTTACCATACATTTTTTTGTTGTAATATGTCAAAATAAAAATGTTTTTAGCTCGTTTTAAAATTAAAACGATTTAAAACGAGCGGAATTCCAGGGGTTGAATTGAGTATTTTTGAATGTTCAGCGTTTTTAAAGCATTTTATTAATATTGGCAACATTGTTTATTACTAAAATGTAAATAATACAAAAAAAAATCGTGCTATTTTTATCTTTAAACAATTCTTGAACATTATAAACAGTTATATGTATAATTAATGAATATAATTTTCATATTTTAATTTCGTTTGTTGTTGAAATGTGTACATGTTTATCAGCTGATAATGCAAATGTCAAAATAAAAACATAAAAACCAAAATAAAACGAGTGAAATTGCGTGTGAACACTTTTTTTTAATTAAAACAAATGCCGTTTAAAACCGTTTTTAGATGCTCGTGAGAACAGGGTATTAAACTAAAAACTGTCATAAAATCTAAGACTTACGAAATGAAAGAAAGTTTCACAATATCTAAATCTTCAATAGGATATAAGTATCAGAACCTGATACTTTTTTTTTAGAAGCGGAGAAATTTTCTTTCTGAGACCTGCATCAGAAAAATTTGCAGTATGTTTATTTGTTTCTATAGAAAAAATGTATGTCGCTGGACATGATTCTTTTTAAATCGATAAATTGATATAATGACTCTGAAATTAACTGGATTTTCTTTAAGAAACCAAAATTTTTAAATTTTTTTAATAATTTTTTTAGGTTAAATTTTCTTATAATTTCATTTCTCTGAAACAGTTAAATTTAGTTTCAGAAACAATTGAGAAATTCCTCTGAATCAGTTTCATTGTGCAAAGCGTTGAGAACCAATTGTAAAAATGAACTGAGATGAATTAGAATTAATGATGAAGTTTTATTATTAAAAATACTTTTAAAATACTTCGACATATTTGGGCCGTTTTTTTTATAAAAACTGGGTAACAAAAATTGTTTTTTTTTTCTCAAAACTTATTTTTTTTTGTTTTAAAGGTACTAAATTAGATTTTTATGGTCTTAATAAACATTATAAATAGTGTAATCGCATTCATTAGGTTTTTATATATATTTTTTGACAAGAATTTGGGTTTTTAGTTTATGCGGGAATTCCCGGGATCCCGGGAAATTTAAAAATGAATCCCGCTTTCCCGGGATATGAAAAAGTCAGGGAAAAGAAAAACTCTAGCTGTCAGACACCGTACGTGAAATTTTAACAAGTTTATTATTTTTTTGGTAAAAAAAGTAATAAAAATGTTTTATAAAAAACAAGCCTATTGTCGTTTTTGCTTAGAAGTCAAAAAATATTGTAAACACCTTACGTCTGAAATAACTTCCAGTGTGAGAAACTGTGAAAATTACACTAATGATATTGAAAATGGTCAACAACAGAATTCAATATTCAACAACATTAGAGGATTTCATGTAACACAAAATTTTGCAGTCGATTTAATGCACGACATTTATGAAGGCTTTGCTCACTGTAACGTGGCTCACATAATTGACTATTTCATAAAAAAAGAAATCTTTACTTTAAAAGGTTTTAATATCATTAAAAAAAACTTTTCGTACGTAGATAAAAAAATGTTTAAAGATATCACGAAAAAACACATTGAAAGAAAAAGACTTGATACTTCTGCCAGAGAAATATGGAATCTAGTTCATAATTTCCCAAGTATGATAGGATACAAAATATCACCTTTGGAGATGAGGTATGGAATTTTTTTGTTTATTTTTAAAGATGTTGGACTTTTTACATCGTACAAGTTTTGGTGAAGAGGAATTAGAGGAGCTTTGAATGCCGATTGAAAAACAAAACAGTGAATTTAAAAGGCTTTTCAAAGTTCATTTGAAACCAAAGTACCATATACTTACCCATTATTCCCGAGTTATACAGTATTCAGGGCCTCCAAAGCAATACTGGTGCTTTAGATATGAAGCAAAACATAAAGAGCTCAAGCAATATATGAAAGTGACAAACAGCAGAAAAAAACCTTTTACTTTCGATAAGCACAAAATTAAATTTCAAATTTGCTAGACAGATAACACAGTGATACAAAATCGAACTTTCGGAATCGGAATGGGATGAAACCAAAAGCAAATGAAAGGCCTCAAGGCCTTTTTTTTAGGTCAGAGCTAGATTTTATTTTACACGCATTTAAAGTTGGTGATTTTAAAGCATTTAAAGTTTTTGTGTACTAAACATGTCCAACTTTACAGGCCCCTGGTGGTGCCCTTATTGGACATGTAGGGTCCAGTTTCCAAACTTAAGCTTAAAATTACTTCAGCTATGACTGGTATGAATTTTGCTGCAATCGGTCCAGTACCTATTTACTGAATAGCCAAATTATTAAAATAAACCACTGTACTCCGTTGCGTATGATTGTTATTTTAAGACAATTATATTAATATAAATCACTGGACACCGTTGCGTATGATTGTTATTTAAAGGCAATTACAATATTAATCATTCGCCACTAATACAGTTTTCAAGCATTTATTATTATAATTATAATAAAAGTGCACTAACTTCAAATGAGTGTAAAACAAAATCTAGCTCTGAACTAGAAAAAAGCCTTGAGGGGTTTGTTATGGAATATGTCAACTTTCATTTGCTTTTGGTTTCATCCCATTCCGATTTTGGGTGTTGCATTGTGTAATAGCTCCATTCGATTACTTTTTCTGTAGTAAAAGGGAGACATTTTTAAATTTTACTCATTGAGAGGAAAACAAAAAAAGTAAAAAAATGAAAAGCAGTAAAAAATAGTAAAAATATATTTGTCATTCAAACTGTAGAAATATCTTATTTATTAGAAATATTACATTTAAAAAATCCTCAAAATTTTTTCCAAATAAGTTTCTACAAACATAAAAGAAACATAAACAAGTAGAAAAATTAAGTTCGACTTGGTCGAATCTATGAATACCCTCCACAATGTTATCTGATAATAATTTTCTAAAAAAATTTCAAAAAATTGCATTACAAAATTTTTATTAGAAATATATTATTTTGAGTAAAACTTTTTTTTAATCAATCAATTTTTTTTGAGTGTAAAATTTTTTTGACTGTCAGCATTTTTTGAGTGTGTTATTTCATTAAAAAAAAAAATGTATGTATACATTTTTTTTTTGAGTGTAACATTTTTTTTTTTGAGTGTAACATTTTTTTTAGTGTAACTAAGTATATTTTTTAGTGTACAATTTCTTTGAGTAAAAAAATTACTTAGTAAAATATTTTTGTTGTTTTATACCTACATGTAATACAAAAAAAAAACTATTTCACATACATATTTCCCTCTTTTTATTTTACCAACATTTTCTTTAAAAACCAAAAACAAACTAACATTGTATCATATAAAACCCACTTCATTTGATTTTTTCCAAAACTATACACCGTTACATACAGTTACAAATAATATATAACAGTAACAAAACAATAACAAATATTTACTTGTCTAACAACCAAACTTCACCCCACGACAAGAAAACAAACAACAACAAGTTTTAAAAAACTGGTATTTCACCATGCTCTTGTTTAACGAGTTTTCAACAGTTTAAGGTGAACTAATTTAAAAATTCAGAGCCTTGCTTATAACTTTTGAACCACTGAACCGATTTTGCTGAAATTTAAAACCAAACAGACCTGGGGAACGACAAATATATATGCTAAGCTTCAACCGCCTCAGAATTGTCTTTCGAAAGTTAGAGGGGTTTTAATCTTATAAATTCGCAAAATACCCTTGCCGAAATTTACTCTTTTGCTCATAACTTTTGAACCACTTGACCGATTTCGCTGGATTGCAATACCAACCTGACCCGGTAAATGGAGAACATATATGTCAAACTTCAGGAGCCTTCGTAAAGTCTTTCAAAAGTTAGCGTGTTTTCAACGGACAGACAGACGGACGGACGGATGGACATCGCTAGATCGACTTAAAATCGATCAAGGATCATGAATATATATACTTTATGGGGTCCTAGACCAATATTTCGATGTGTTACAAACGGAATGACAAACTTATATATACCCTCTATCACTAGAGTGGAGGGTATAAAAAGAAAAACACCTGAAAACTTGAAGATCATAACATTCATAAAATTAATATTGGCAGCCTTTTTATATAAATCCTTAGGAATTCGATATGTGGTAAAGAATTTGACCATTTGAGTACAAACAGTGGATGTTTCTTTAAAAGTATTTTAGAATCTAACGAGTTTCTCCAAATAATTAACGATTCGCAGAACTTTTTTCAATGGAATGCCTCTGCATTCAAAGAATTGTTCTCTTAGAAAAACTTGGAAAAATCCTCAATAATCTAAAGATTGTTTCCAATATAAAAACCTTCTGAATCTTATGGCATCAAACACTCTGAATACTTATTAGAGATGGGCACATCAGCAGATTAGTGCGTGATTCACGGAAAAAAATGTCTCAGAATATGACTTTTTCTATAAAAAGTCTCAGATTCTGAGAAATTTTTTCTATAGAAAGTCTCAGATTCTGAGACATTTTTTCTATAGAAAAAGTCTCAGATTCTGAGACATTTTTTTCTATAGGAAAAGTTCTATAGAAAAAGTCTCAGATTCTGAGACATTTTTTCTATAGAAAAAGTCTCAGATTCTGAGACATTTTTTCTATAGAAAAAGTCTCAGATTCTGAGACATTTTTTCTATAGAAAAAGTCTCAGATTCTGAGACATTTTTTCTATAGAAAAAGTCTCAGATTCTGAGACATTTTTTCTATAGAAAAAGTCTCAGATTCTGAGACATTTTTTCTATAGAAAAAGTCTCAGATTCTGAGACATTTTTTCTATAGAAAAAGTCTCAGATTCTGAGACATTTTTTCTATAGAAAAAGTCTCAGATTCTGAGACATTTTTTCTATAGAAAAAGTCTCAGATTCTGAGACATTTTTTCTATAGAAAAAGTCTCAGATTCTGAGACATTTTTTCTATAGAAAAAGTCTCAGATTCTAAGACATTTTTTCTATAGAAAAAGTCTCAGATTCTAAGACATTTTTTCTATAGAAAAAGTCTCAGATTCTGAGACTTTTTTTCTATAGAAAAAGTCTCAGATTCTGAGACATTTTTTCTATAGAAAGTCTCAGATTCTGAGACATTTTTTCTATAGAAAGTCTCAGAAACTGAGACATTTTTTCTATAGAAAAAATCTCACATTCTGAGACATTTTTTCTATAGAAAAAATCTCACATTCTGAGACATTTTTTCTATAGAAAAAGTCTCAGATTCTGAGACATTTTTTCTATAGAAAAAATCTCACATTCTAAAATTTTTTTTCTATAGAAAAAGTCTCAGATTCTGAGACATTTTTTCGATATTTTTTCGATAGAAAAAGTCTCAGATTCTGAGATATTTTTTGTATAGAAAAAGTCTCAGATTCTGAGACAAAAAGAATTTATCGTTCAACTGTTGACAAGTGTGGACGTGTTTTAATTTAACTTCGTGCTATTAATTGAATTACTGAAATTGTTCGTAATAGGTTTGTTCGTAATAGGTATTTTTGTGATATTTTCATTACCACATCAAGGAAAATGAAAATATGGACACAAATGATACCGATTTAATTCGAGGCTCTGCCTCACCGACTGGTGCTTGTTTGATTGTGGACTAGATGTCACTATTATTGTTCCGTTTCCGAAGTGTTCTTACTTATTATAAATGTTCCACAGGGTAAGGCCGTTATCGGAAATGCAAGTCGCATAGTATCTAAGCCAACAACCATAAATGTTCCACAAGGTAAGACCGTTATCGGTAGGGTTGCCAGACGGCCTGGAATGGCCTGAATTTTCCAGTTATTTGAGGTCTGATCCAGTTTCCAGTTAAAACATAATTTGTCCCGTTGAAAAAGGATTTTCATAATTTGAACAATTATTTTTTTTTATTAAATTTTTTTAAATTTTTTGGGACTACTTTTTGAATAAAACATTAATCATAAATATAACATAAATGCCTCTTTTGGATAAGGAAAATGCGCTCTTTTTGCCGCATTTTTGCTAATTTTTTTACAACTTGTTCGAGCATCTCGGCCAGTCTAGAGTTGATTTCGCTTTTCGATGATTTAAGGATTATTAGCGTATATTTTGCTTTTAAAATAACCCCGCAAAATATGTCTGGATAGGTCAAATCTGCAAATGATGGTCAATTGTTGTCGCCCTTTTTTAACTTCGCACGTACGGGAAATTTTAACTGTCCTTCTTGATTTCCAGAATTGACTACTTTGAACTTATTTTTTGTGGAAAAATATACTCTAACCATTCTCAGGCCAATGACGAGCTAAACATCAGCATTTCGAGATGCTTGAAAAAGTAATAGAGATGCTTAAAAAAGGCACATTTTGCCGTGGCAAATAGAGACGGTCATTTAGTCCAAAATAAGAATATGTATCTCACATATGAAAATCGGTTATTTTTTTTTTTCAAATTATAAAAAAAATATGTATTGGTCCAGTTACTGTTTAAAAATCCAGCTGAAAATTTTCCATTGTCCAGTTATTTGACTTCTAGTAGTTGGCAACCCTAGTTATCGGTAATACAAATTTAATTCTATCTAAGCCAACAACCATTTAACCTTTAACTTACGAGGTGGTGGTAAATTTTACCCCAGAGCTGTTTTAATTTAATTTTCTAAGTATCTTCTCATACCGTAATCGTTATTATTCAGTTGAATTTTGAAAAAAAAATGTTGAATTTTATTTTAAATAAACAAAAAATAATAAAAAAAAAAGTTTTATTATATTTTTTTAGTGCAATTTTAGGGGGTACAATTTCACCTCGTTAATTAAAGGTTAGTATAATTTCCATTTAGGGCTGGTAAAATATCAGAAGATAATCATTGATTAGTGCGAATCTAAGTTTACACATGTCAAATTTATATGAAACAATCAACGACTAGCTTTCGATAATTTACCAGCCCTTAATAGATATTATACTAAATGGTAGTTGGCTTAGATAAAATGGAATATGCATTACCGACAACGGCCTTATCTTGTGGAACATTTGTAATTAAAAAGAACATTTCGAAAGAATAATAGTGACATCTATTCGTCAATTTTTATATATAAATCGTTTACAAACGTCTATAACAACTCTGGTTTACTCAACAGGTGTACACCCAAAAAAAAACGTGGGTATTCATAACTAAAAATTTTACTAAAGTACTAATTTTTTAGTCCAAAATGATCTAGTGCAGGCGTTGGTAATCAATACTAAATTTTTCTACTAATATTATTCAAAACTAGTAAAAATTACTAATTATAGTACTTCGAAGATACTAAAAAACTACTGTACTACTGGTAATTAGTAACTTATCAGTAGATTTAAGTACAAAATCACTTACTAAAACTTTTACTGTAGAATTATTTTGAGTGTAGTAAACAAATCCACATAATTTGTCAAATGTCAATACAAAGCAATTAAAAAAAAACATACGCTGGTGTGAAAAATTAATGTAGATTCATTTATTTTATTTTGTCAAGAAATGGTATGCATATTTTTTTAAATAAAACTTTTTTTTTATTATTAGTATTTCTTGTGCAGTCCACATATTATTGATAAGCGGCCGGATAAACAAATAGTAGGTAAGTAAAAATACGAATGATGCTATAGAATAAGAAATAAAGAATTTATTGTGAACCATATTGAAATTTCTTACTCTATGGACAATGTGGAAGTTTAATATATTTTACGCCTACCTTCCAACTACGGTACGGGGGTATACTTTGTCATTCCGTCGGAATATCGGTCTAGAGACTACGATGCTGTCTAAACCAAAAGAGGTATCCCTCAAATTTTGTCACGAAAATGTCTTATGTTGCTGTTAAGGCCATGGGAAAAATTAGACAATGGCAAAAAACTTGGCTATACTATAGAATACTGGCATAACTTCAATTTGCTCAAAATTAACATTATTGATAGATCTCATGGCTCATTTTTTTTTCTTTTATCGTCTAAAAACATAATCCACTTAAAAAGTTGGCTCATTTTTTTCTTTTATCGTCTAAAAACATAATCCACTTAAAAATCGGAGTAACACCAAAACTTTATTTAAATTGTATCCAGGGCACCGTGATGGGGGTATACTAACTTTGTCATTCCGTGATGGGGGTATACTCACTTTGTCATTCCGTTTGTAACGCATTGAAATATCGGTCGGGGACCCCATAAAGTATATATATTATTGATCCATGATCGATTCTAAGACATTCTGTGAATGTCCGTTCGTCTGTCTGTAGATGGCACGATACAGTCCAAAATAAAAGAGGTAGCCTCCTGCAATTTGGCATGAATATGTCTTATGGTCCTAGGCAGGTTGATTTCGTAAATGGGCAAAATCGGCTCAGGAGGAAAAAAGTTCCCCCCTGAAGAACTGAACCAACCTCTGAAAAAATACATTTTTTTTTGAATTTTTGTTAAATAAATGAAACATTTGTTATATTTATCGGGATGGGAAGGTGCTCTCAACGTCCCCCACTGACCCCCCATTACCACCCCCCCCCCACAAAAAAAAACAAACGCCCCTGACAATTTTTTTTTTTATTTTTTTTTTTATTTTTTTTTACATTTTGGAGGGTATAAAAGATTCGGCACAGCCGAATTTAACACTCTCACTTGTTTCTCTTAAGGTGCATAGTTGTTCGCGTTCAGATGAAAAATCTGTCAAACTCCATATAAAAAAAATGTTTTTGGCAACGCGGCTTTATAGTGGGGAAATCGTTTAAAATGATTTTAAGTATATAAAACCACATTTCTTTTGCAATTAAGATGAAATTTAAGATTTATTATGAATATATCTTTCTTTTAATATTTAATAGTTTTCGTTTTTTATAGTTTTTGTTACGATTTCAGGCATTTAAAAATTAAAAACAACTTACTTAGCTTTAATCTACAAATAAAAAGTTCACTTTTTTAGGTTCATGACTTTTTTGTAAATTTTTAAAAAATATATATTTTTTTTTCATAAAATCAACAATTCCTATGATTTAAAAACATTAAGGGCGGATTACTCATTGAAAATTTAGCTGATAAAAAGTTAAATTTAACGGAGAGTTATTTTATAACGGATCATTTAGTAATCCAGCCTAAGTGCTGTATAAAAATTTTTTAAAAATTTTATTCATGCATGGCTGTAATTTTTTGGAAGTTTCGGCTCGGTTTCTTCTGAATATTTCTTTTTGGCCGAATATTCGGTTCGGCCTCGAAAAACTGGTTTTGGTAGACTCTACAAATTTGTTTTCAGATTGAAAACAAATTCTAATATTAGTCGATTGATAGTAATAATGGTAATAATAAATTATTCTCAACATTATCATTAACGAATTACGTCTACTATAGATGTTTACACTTTCTTTTGACGTTGACAGTATGTGGAATTTCGATATTTTGGTCTGTATCACAAAAAATAGGATTAATTAGTGTGTTCTTTGCGTGTGTAAATGGAATATTACAAGGCACGTATTAAGCACATTGCCTAAATTTTTTAGACATTTTTTTCTTTCATAATGCAACCAAAAAAAGAAACATTTTCAAGAAATCTTAGTCAAATGTATCTATGAACATCTATGTATGTATGTATTTTTCGCAAACATATGACATTGTTCTTTAATGTTGGTTCAACATGCTGTAAGGCGGATTCAGATTTAACTCATGCCCCAAGTAGTCTAAATCCTCCTGGTGCAGATGTCTAACGACCTTGTCCAATGGTGGAACTACGTTTTAAAGGGGTGTTGGCGGTCACCAAATGACCAGCTTAAAAACGGTAGCATTCAATTGACCAACACAAAGATAGTTCATTTTATAAAATATAATTCTCACTCTAAAAGGTATTGAAATTTTGAAATTTTTTTTGTTGGTTATGAAAGTAAATTAAATTCTTCTTAAATTGCATAAAAAAATTTTATGGTATGCTTTTTTTTGTTAATCTGAATGTCGCGCCTTAAAATATTAAAAGTATTAAGGCAAAACAGTACTTCTTTAAAAAAATATTTTCAAATGTATTTATGAAAAATGCTCTTTTGCTACCAGTGCTGGCAAGTATGAGTCTGAATATCCCCATTGATTTCTAATTGAATTTGATGTATTTTACAATTTCGGTTAAGTTAACTTCTCTAGTTTAAACTACTGTACTCTTACACCCGTGTTCATAATCAAAAAACTAGTAACTGTCATCAAGCTTTTTTGCTCCCAATTTTTTATAATAAAAAGTAAGGCTTTCGTTGTAAGACACTCCCTTTATCATGATAGCGAAGAAACAAGTGCCTAAAATTGACTGCAGGCTTTCCCTTTTCCAAAATTAAGGATGAAAAAGTTAGCAGTTCGACGATAGCCAAAATTTAAAACAAAACTCTTGATATTTTATTTGTTTTTAAAAAATGTATAGCCAATGTAGATTTATAAATTTACCTTGTGTATAGCTATAAAGTGTGTATGATACTTGCTTTTTTAAGCAACTCTTATCAGGGTTTTTTAAAGAAAATTTTAATATTTTGACAAATAATTTTTAATTTATAGAAATTTTATAGAAAAACCCTCGATAAAATTTTTGAAAAAGTAAGTATCATACGTACTTTACATTTTTATATTGAAATGTTCAAAAATCTGTTAGTTTTTTTTAACGTGTACTAATTTCTAATTGTGATTATGTTCTGAATTCGTACACTCACTGATGAAATCAACCTTATCATGTATTACTTATCGCAACAAAGTATGTATATAAATTTAAATAATTGCTCGTAACTTATAAGATAATCAAAGATTAGCGGTAATCTATGTTTCCAAATATCAAATTTATATCGAAATAATTAATGACATCGATAATCAATGATTACGTTTGATAAGTTATTATTGCTACAAATTTTAAACAAAACATTAAAGTAGTGTTTTACTTCTCAATAATTTTTAATAAATAAAAAAATTCTTACAACACACTGGTCACAAATTAAAATTTTTGTTTTATTATTTTAGAAAAATGAATACAATTTCTTGCTCCAATTGCGAACTGCGTTTTTCCTCAATTGATGGACTTTTTGATCACATAAGAAATATGGGCTGTTTCGCCATGACGGAGTGACAGTTTGCTCCGTTTGTGACGAAATTTTCAGATCACTTCGGAGTTTTAAATATCACTATGCAAGGCATTTTGTAACGTCAGCACAGGAAATAGTTTTAGTAGACGAGAACATTACGTTCGATAATACAAACAATGAAAATTTGTTTGACGAAGAAGTAGCTGAGCCTTCTAATGTATTGGAGGCTGAATATACTTCTTCAAATGGATCTCTGAATTCAGATACATTTGAGTCAAGTGGATCTGAACAATCGAATTTATTTGAGGGTTCAATTTGATCCTTCAAATACATTAGAAGCATCCACTACATCTAATATAGGCTATAATTTAAATGAGAGTGGTCATAATAGTCATAATGTTAATTTGTACATTAGGTCAATGCGGAAGGATGCCCTTATGTTTGTAACAAGTTTGCACTGCAAACAAAATTTTAATAGAAAAAATGTACTTGATATTTTAAAATTATCTAAAAAATATATGACATCCACGGCAAAAATTTTAAATAATTACTCCAGTTTTATAGAGGACTTAGAAAAAAGGGTTGAATACTTATATACAAATAATTTCGCACTTAGAAACATTTTTCGAACGGAGTATAAGCTTTTTGAAGCCTTTAAGTCTAGCGACTTAATAGGTGAACCCGAACATTATGTCCATGATTCATCTATTAAGGAAACATATTCAAAAGGTGTTAGGGTTTTTAGGGAAGTAAATATGAAAGCTACATATTTTCCAGTAAAATTCCAAATTAAAGCCATTTTTAATGAGGAGGTTTTAAAACAGACCTTAGATTCAATAAATAATATTCCTAGTGCTGGAAATAAAAAAAAATAATTTTGTTCAGTGCAAATTATGGAAGGAAAAATGCGAAAAACTTAACAATAATAATTGTATTCCGTACTTCTTGTATAATGATGATTTACAAATTAATAACCCTTTAGGCTCACATAAGGAATATATTTCGGCTTTTTATATAGCCTTTCCAAATTTAAGAAATCATTTCAAACTCGATAAAATACTTACGGTTGTTTTGATGAAGTCTGAAGATTTAAAAACTTATAATACTGAATGTTTAGATAAATTAGTTGAAATATTAAAATCATTAGAAGAGGACGAAATAGATTTGTTTGTAGGTGGCGAATCAATAAATATTAAATTTGTACTTGGCCTTGTTGTGGGGGATAATTTAGCTGTGAACTCCCTTTTAGCATTTCAAAAAAGTTTCAATGCAATAATGTTTTGTACACTCAAAAAAAAACGTGGGTATTCAATACCAAAAATTTAGCTACGAGTACTAATGTTTTAGTCCAAAAGGACCTAGTGCAGGAATTGGTAATCAATACTAAAATTTGTTACTAATATCTAGTACATGAAAAATACTAAAAAAACAGTAAATATTACTGCAATTTACTACAATTTTAGTAAATATAATTACTAAAAAAATCATAAATATTTAAAATTTTTGCCCTATTTAGTAAAAAAAATTAATAATTTTAGTAAATAAAATTGCTAATTTTAGCTAATAAAATTACTACCTATATCAATTTTAATAAATAAAAATCAGAAAAAAATTATATATAAATGATTTTTTATTTCACTTCGGTTATAAGATATACTTAATTACATGTCTTCTTGTGCTGCTTAAAAATGTAGCCTAGGTTGTACCACGTCAGGCATTTGAAAATATAAATGTTGTCGCCATTCCATTGAAATATATTTTGGAAACGATTGCTAAAAATATAATAAAAAAGAAATAATGTTTTCTCAATACATGTTCAAATGTAAGTACAAAAATTTTACTACAGAGGGTGTTTTTTTACATACATTTTTTTGGTATACGTGTGTGTATCCATAACATTCTTCTTCAGCTTGTGTTTTTTTTTCACAGCCATTGAAATGAAAAACGATTTAACAAAAAAATTGATGTAGTTTTATTATTAATGGCATTTTATTTAATATACATATTTAAATAAAGAACATATTTATTTAATTAGTTTAACACCACACAATTTAATTAAATAAATTAAGAATATATTTTTTTACAAACACTCCGTGACCGTGTATCGCGTTGTTTCGGTATTAATTTTTCTTCGCACTAAACAAACAGAAAAATCAGTTGGTAGCACTGAGTTAAATGCAAGCAAACGTGGCGTTCGCACACACTGCAGCAGCAAGCAGCAGACGGCACGAAATATAAAGAACTGTGTTTAATTATAAATTATAAATTTATACAATAAGTACTTTTTGTATTTACAACTTCGGGTATGCTTTTTTAATGTTAAGAAATTAAAAATGCGTCTTTTTAGTGAAATTATAATTAAATAGAGTACTCTTGATTTTTTCTATCTGCTGCTTGCTGCTGAATTGTGAAGAAGCATTTGGTCGCTATTACAAACAGTGTTGCCATTACCAATATGAAAAAAAAAACGCAAAAATCGTAGGAAAAGGGTGAAAATTTAAAACAAATCAGCGACAAGAAAAAGGAGATAATTTTAAAAAATGGAAAATGAGCTTTTTAAGGTTACAAGGATAAAAAGCGAAAAAAACAATAATTAAAAATATTTGTTTTTATCATAAATTAAATAAATAAGCTGATACAATCAGGAGTAAAAATAATATTACATTCATATTACTTTAAAAACAAAACAATTCGTGCTGGATTTAGCGCTCTCCGACCACCCAAAAGCTAATTTTTTTTTTTAATCTAGCGCGTTTTTAAAAAATGCGGTAAACTGGCGCGTTTCCCCTTTTTCATTTAGAAAAAATTTTAGACTTATTTTGTGAATAGGCCTGATGATTTAATATTTTTTTTTTAACCTTTAATTAAAATTATTTTTTAGCGCTTTTTGGCACTTTTAACTTAATTCATATTAAGCGGTTTTTAGCGCTTTTTGAGTCACTGTTTTGCGAGTTTTGTCTGTTACAAAATTTTCGAAAATAACCCCCAATTTTCTTTATTTAAATCTGTCAAAAATACATATTTTGATTGCATTATTACAAAAATACAACTCCATAACCAAAAAAATAAAATAAAACACGGTCTGATTCCCAATTTCATTAGGTCTTGGTCTTAAGTTTCAAATTTCAGCAAAATCTTTTGATAATATAAAAATCACAAATTACAAAAAAAAAAAAAAATGTCGCGAAAAAATAGAAAAACACCATAAATACCCTATTTTTAAAAAAGCGTATTTTAAAAACGGCAAGATCAAAAAAGCACCAGCAAATACCCGAAATGTAACATAATGGCAACACTGAATTCAAATTTAACGATTTTGCAAAAAAAAAAAAAACGGTTGGTAGCTCTGCTTGTAAACAAGCGCCCCCTTACGGAATAATTACTAACAAAAATATATTAAAAAACTATTAAATAACTGTATATTAGTACTTTTATGAACTAAAAATAATAAAAAAATTAGTAAAACCAACTACCAACAAAAATTACTCATAAACAGTAACAAATACTAATTTTAGCACTTTGAAGATACTAAAAAAACTACTGTAATACTGGTAATTAGTAACTTATTAGTAGATATGGGTTACCAACGCACTTACTAATTTTTTTACTGTAGAATTATTTTGAGTGTAGACATTGCAAACAAACAAAGAACGAAACTTTAAAATCTTTAGTAGAAATTGAAAATAAAATGAGAAACCCGGATAACTATGAGTCCGACTTACTTGTAAACGATAAAAAAATTACCGGAATTTGTAAAACTTCCGAGTTTAATACCTTATCCACTTTCCAAGTGACATCAAATTACTAGACTTGCCAACCGTCCAGTTTTCGTCGGGACAGACCAGTTTTAGAGTGGAGTGTCCCGTGTCCCGACGATACCCTGAACGGGACGCCATTTGTCCCGTTTTGAGAAAAAAAAAATTTTTTCATTGTCACAAAAAATAAATCGTAAACTTAGTATTTAATTTTATTAACACCACTGGCATTTTTTTAAATATATTTTTTATTTCATTTGTCAAATTTCAAATGAATTAAAATTTTAACAGAGCGTGATTTTTTGTAGAGGTATTTTTTTTATTAATTTAGTACATAAATATTCTTTCCAATAAATTTGCAAAAATGTTAAACTATTAAATTTTTCACAGGAAAATGAACAGAAAAAGAGCTGCAGATGTAAATGAATCGGCAGCAACACAGGAAAAGGATGAAAATAGAACGAAAAGGTATTGCAAATTTCAACCAGATCACGGTGTGGTTGAACAAGTTTAATTAAAAGTTCGCTGCATATGAAATTTTATTGCAGATTATGATAGTTGGCACCCGTACAAACATTTTAAGCCCAATTTGAAAAAAATCGTTAGTGGGGTTTTTGAGATAATAAGATTTTCATTTTATTGGATGCTACAGAAAAACGGTGCAACTTGTGTTAAAGTGTAACATTTGATAAATAAAGGTTGATGTCCTGAATCTAAGTCCTTTTGAGACGTTATAGAATTTTTGAGACGTCGATTTTTTTTTTTTTTTAAATTTTTTTATGTTTTTTAGCAGAGACCAAATATAACAGTTTTTGTTTTAAAAAAATCATGAAACGAATGTTGTCCAAACTTAGTATTTTATATATGAAAAGATTTCTAAAGATGTCCCGTGTTAAAATTTGCAGTAACATTTATTTTTTTTGATTTTTTCAATAACAGTAAAAAATAACAGTTATTAAAAACTTTTTGTTCAAACAATCTAAAATAACTTTTATTTTATATTTATTTGATTAAATAACTGTTATAACAGTTATTTAAAAAAAAATCAATCGAAGTTTATATCTGTAAATCAATGCTTGAAGTATTAGATATCAATAGGATTCTTTTGCATGCGTTTATTGTTGTTTTATTTTAATAACTCGAGTTTTCAAGGCTCAAAGAGTTTTTAATAACAGTTATAAAAAATAAAAGTTTTTTATTTCTGTTATTTTGAACAGATATTTATATAAATCATTTCAAACTGTTATTTTGAATTTTTATTTGAAAAAATATTTTTGAACAGTTAAATTTGATTTTTTTCAATAAATCTCATAACTGTTATGGTCTCTGTTTTTTAGTGGTGTCCCGTTTTGGAAATTTCAAAAGGTGGCAAGTCTACAAATTACAGTGTTGATGTAATGCACGACTTTTACGAAGGAGTTGCAGAGTAAGATTTATGCGCGATTTTCAAATCATTAATAAGCCAACAAAAAATAACATTATTAGAAATTAATGACTTAAAGAAAAGATTTGATTATCAAAGAGAAATTGGAAATGTTTCACCTCCTTTTACACCTGATAGGATAAATACAAATAACTTAAATATGAGCGCCAGTGAGACTAGGACCTTTTTGTACCTTGACTCAGTTTGGAAATTTTTAAAAGTTGTAGTCAAGTTAATGGATTTATTAAATATGTCGTCATTTGATGAGGATACAATAGTTTTATTAAAAAATTGTATTGAGGAACACAACAGCTTATATATTTCTTTATTTAATGAAACATTAAAGCCTAAATTTCATATCTTAACACACTACCCCACAGTGTTAGAAAACTCCGGCCCATTTAGGTACTTTTCATGCTTTCGATTTGAAAGTAAACATCGCCACATTAAAGCCTATTCAAATGTCGTCAATTCCAGGAGAAATATTATATATTCGTTAAC
>OY992540.1:188197075-188207075 GCA_963921195.1 Pegoplata infirma
CTAACTAACTAACTAACTAACTAACTAACTAACTAACTAACTAACTAACTAACTAACTAACTAACTAACTAACTAACTAACTAACTAACTAACTAACTAACTAACTAACTAACTAACTAACTAACTAACTAACTAACTAACTAACTAACTAACTAACTAACTAACTAACTAACTAACTAACTAACTAACTAACTAACTAACTAACTAACTAACTAACTAACTAACTAACTAACTAACTAACTAACTAACTAACTAACTAACTAACTAACTAACTAACTAACTAACTAACTAACTAACTAACTAACTAACTAACTAACTAACTAACTAACTAACTAACTAACTAACTAACTAACTAACTAACTAACTAACTAACTAACTAACTAACTAACTAACTAACTAACTAACTAACTAACTAACTAACTAACTAACTAACTAACTAACTAACTAACTAACTAACTAACTAACTAACTAACTAACTAACTAACTAACTAACTAACTAACTAACTAACTAACTAACTAACTAACTAACTAACTAACTAACTAACTAACTAACTAACTAACTAACTAACTAACTAACTAACTAACTAACTAACTAACTAACTAACTAACTAACTAACTAACTAACTAACTAACTAACTAACTAACTAACTAACTAACTAACTAACTAACTAACTAACTAACTAACTAACTAACTAACTAACTAACTAACTAACTAACTAACTAACTAACTAACTAACTAACTAACTAACTAACTAACTAACTAACTAACTAACTAACTAACTAACTAACTAACTAACTAACTAACTAACTAACTAACTAACTAACTAACTAACTAACTAACTAACTAACTAACTAACTAACTAACTAACTAACTAACTAACTAACTAACTAACTAACTAACTAACTAACTAACTAACTAACTAACTAACTAACTAACTAACTAACTAACTAACTAACTAACTAACTAACTAACTAACTAACTAACTAACTAACTAACTAACTAACTAACTAACTAACTAACTAACTAACTAACTAACTAACTAACTAACTAACTAACTAACTAACTAACTAACTAACTAACTAACTAACTAACTAACTAACTAACTAACTAACTAACTAACTAACTAACTAACTAACTAACTAACTAACTAACTAACTAACTAACTAACTAACTAACTAACTAACTAACTAACTAACTAACTAACTAACTAACTAACTAACTAACTAACTAACTAACTAACTAACTAACTAACTAACTAACTAACTAACTAACTAACTAACTAACTAACTAACTAACTAACTAACTAACTAACTAACTAACTAACTAACTAACTAACTAACTAACTAACTAACTAACTAACTAACTAACTAACTAACTAACTAACTAACTAACTAACTAACTAACTAACTAACTAACTAACTAACTAACTAACTAACTAACTAACTAACTAACTAACTAACTAACTAACTAACTAACTAACTAACTAACTAACTAACTAACTAACTAACTAACTAACTAACTAACTAACTAACTAACTAACTAACTAACTAACTAACTAACTAACTAACTAACTAACTAACTAACTAACTAACTAACTAACTAACTAACTAACTAACTAACTAACTAACTAACTAACTAACTAACTAACTAACTAACTAACTAACTAACTAACTAACTAACTAACTAACTAACTAACTAACTAACTAACTAACTAACTAACTAACTAACTAACTAACTAACTAACTAACTAACTAACTAACTAACTAACTAACTAACTAACTAACTAACTAACTAACTAACTAACTAACTAACTAACTAACTAACTAACTAACTAACTAACTAACTAACTAACTAACTAACTAACTAACTAACTAACTAACTAACTAACTAACTAACTAACTAACTACTAACTAACTAACTAACTAACTAACTAACTAACTAACTAACTAACTAACTAACTAACTAACTAACTAACTAACTAACTAACTAACTAACTAACTAACTAACTAACTAACTAACTAACTAACTAACTAACTAACTAACTAACTAACTAACTAACTAACTAACTAACTAACTAACTAACTAACTAACTAACTAACTAACTAACTAACTAACTAACTAACTAACTAACTAACTAACTAACTAACTAACTACTAACTAACTAACTAACTAACTAACTAACTAACTAACTAACTAACTAACTAACTAACTAACTAACTAACTAACTAACTAACTAACTAACTAACTAACTAACTAACTAACTAACTAACTAACTAACTAACTAACTAACTAACTAACTAACTAACTAACTAACTAACTAACTAACTAACTAACTAACTAACTAACTAACTAACTAACTAACTAACTAACTAACTAACTAACTAACTAACTAACTAACTAACTAACTAACTAACTAACTAACTAACTAACTAACTAACTAACTAACTAACTAACTAACTAACTAACTAACTAACTAACTAACTAACTAACTAACTAACTAACTAACTAACTAACTAACTAACTAACTAACTAACTAACTAACTAACTAACTAACTAACTAACTAACTAACTAACTAACTAACTAACTAACTAACTAACTAACTAACTAACTAACTAACTAACTAACTAACTAACTAACTAACTAACTAACTAACTAACTAACTAACTAACTAACTAACTAACTAACTAACTAACTAACTAACTAACTAACTAACTAACTAACTAACTAACTAACTAACTAACTAACTAACTAACTAACTAACTAACTAACTAACTAACTAACTAACTAACTAACTAACTAACTAACTAACTAACTAACTAACTAACTAACTAACTAACTAACTAACTAACTAACTAACTAACTAACTAACTAACTAACTAACTAACTAACTAACTAACTAACTAACTAACTAACTAACTAACTAACTAACTAACTAACTAACTAACTAACTAACTAACTAACTAACTAACTAACTAACTAACTAACTAACTAACTAACTAACTAACTAACTAACTAACTAACTAACTAACTAACTAACTAACTAACTAACTAACTAACTATTTATTTTGAATATTCGGCTTTGGTTTCGGCCGAATAGTGAAAATTGGGCCGAATATTCCGCTTCGGCAAAAAATAATGACGATTTTTAAAGTTTAAAAACATGAAACACCCCCTGCTAGTCGATTCTGCGCGCCTGGTGTTTGAAATACAGGTTTCAAAAAATTTCTAAGTCTTTTTTGGCATCCGCTTTTTGGAAATGTGTTTTTAAAATGCTATTCCTCCGAAATGATGCCAACTGGTTTTAATAAAAGCTAAAAGATCGTAGATGTTATTTAAAAAAAAAAACATTTTGATGGGCATCGCTCTAGTGGTTACTGAGATACAGCAGTTTTAAATAAAAAATCTGGCAGCAGTGAAAAACAGTATGGCAACTTTGGCAACAAAAATTCAAAGCTTCTTTAATTTTTCCTCTACAAGCTCATGCATGAATTTTTAAAATCGGTCCATTAGTGTCTGAGATATGACGATTTTTAAAGTTTAAAAACATGAAATACCCCTTGCTAGTCGATTCTGCACGCCTGGTGTTTGAAAAACATGTTTAAAAAAAATTTCTAAGTCTTTTTTGGCATCCGCTTTTTGAAAATGTGTTTTTAAAATGCGAATTTTACTTTTTTTCTTGTTTTTACTACTAAAATATTTTTTTTGAATATTCGGCTTCGGTTTCGGCCGAATAGTGAAAATTGGGCCGAATATTCGGCTTTGGCCAAAAAAGGTGTATTCGGTCGAACAATAATGACGATTTTTAAAGTTTAAACATGAAATACCCCCTGCTAGTCGATTCTGCGCGCCTGGTGTTTGAAATACAGGTTTCAAAAAATTTCTAAGTCTTTTTTGACAACCGCTTTTTGGAAATGTGGTTTGAGATGCTATTCCCCTGAAATGATGCCAACTGGTTTTAATAACAGCTAGAAGATCATAGATGTTATTTAAAAAACATTTTGATGGACATCGTTCTAGTGGTTACTGAGATACAGCAGTTTTGAATAAAAAACCTGGCAGCATTGAGAAACAGTATGGCAACTCTGGAAACAAAAATTCAAAGCTTCTTTAATTTTTCCTCTACAAGCTTACGCAAGAATTTTTAAAATCTGACTAGTAGTTTCTGAGATATGTCGATTTTTAAAGTTTAGAAACATGAAATACCCCTTGCTAGTCGATTCTGCGCGCCTGGTGTTTGAAATACAGGTTTCAAAAAATTTCTAAGTCTTTTTTGGCATCCGCTTTTTGGAAATGTGTTTTTAAAATGCTATTTCTCCGAAATGATGCCCACTGGTTTTAATAAAAGCTAGAAGATCATAGATGTTATTTAAAAAACATTTTGATGGGCATCGTTCTAGTGGTTACTGAGATACAGTAGTTTTAAATAAAAAACCTGGCAGCATTGAGAAACAGTTTGGCAACTCTGGAAACAAAAATTCAAAGCTTCTCTAATTTTTCCTCTACAAGCTCATGCAAGAATTTTTAATATCGGTCCTTTAGTTTCTGAGATATGACGATTTTTAAAGTTTAAAAACATGAAATACCCCCGCGCTCCTGGTGTTTGAAAAATTGTTTCAAAAAAATTTCTAAGTCTTTTTTGGCATCCGCTTTTTGGAAATGTGTTTTAGAATGATTTTTCTCCGAAATGATGCCAACTGGTTTTAATAAAAGCTAGAAGATCATAGATGTTATTTAATAAAAAAAATTGAAGAGCATCGCTCTTGTGGTTACTGAGATACAGCAGTTTAAATAAAAAATCTGGCAGCACTGACAAACAGTATGGTAACTCTGGAAAAAAATTCGAAGCTTTTTTAATTTTTCCTCTACAAGCTCTTGCAAGAATTTTTAAAATCGGTCCATTAGTTTCTGAGATATGACGATTTTTAAAGTTCAAAAACATAAAATACCCCTTGCTAGTCGATTCTGCGCGTCTGGTATTTAAAAAAACATGTTTAAAAAAATTTCTAAGTCTTTTTTGGAATCCGCTTTTTGGAATGTGTTTTTAAAATGCTATTTCCCCGTAATGATGCCAAATGGTTTTAATAAAAGGAATCGCTCAGTGGTTACTGAGATACAGCAGTTTTAAATAAAAAATCTGGCAGCACTGACAAACAAACAGTACGGTAACTCTGGAAAAAAATTCGAAGATTCTTCGATTTTTTTTCTACAAGCTCGTGCAAGAATTTTTAAAATCTGTCTATTAATTTCTGAGATATAACGTTTTTAAAGTTTAAAAACATGAAATACCCCTTGCTAGTCGATTCTGCGCGCCTGGTGTTTGAAATACAGGTTTCAAAAAATTTCTAAGTCTTTTTTGGCATTAAATTTTTGGAAATGTGTTTTTAAAATGCTATTCCTCCGAAATGATGTCAACTGGTTTAAAAGCTAGAAGATCTTAGATATTATTTAAAAAAATATTTTGATGATTTTTGTTTTTCTGTAAAGACAGTTGAGCTCAGGCTCTAATTATAATTATGTATTATAATTTTTTAATCATATTATATATGGTTTGAATTGAGAAAGGTGTGAAAGAAAAATTTATTTTTCTAAAAATTTAGACATCCTGGTTCGTTTTTTACTAGTTTCATATAATCCAGTTATTATAATCATCAGAAAAACTTTTAATGTCAAATTTATTCAGTTAATAGTCAATTTTATTCTATATGTGAAAATTATTAACAGATCGCAGCCACCAGGGATTGAACCCATGATCTGTAATGTTTTTGTTATTAACTGCCTCTTAGGTACGATCACTCTAGACCGATACGCTAAGTTGGCTGTTAAGCAACCCAGCAAAACTTTGGTAATGGGTAGTGATTATATAACACATTACCAGGTAATGTATATACCTTATTTGTAGCATTATTTTAGGATGTCTTACCAAACATTTGTTCCACAACGTATTATTTTAAAGTAAAAAATAATGCATTACTAATAATTTGCTATGTAATGCATGATTATTGGAAAAATGTATTTCATATTTATTATTTCTAAACATTATATAATGGATGATTTATATTTGGTTACATTATGTATTATTTGAAAGTTTGAAATAATGCATTATTTATAATTAAATGCATAATGCATTACAATAAAATAAAAAATAATTATTTTATAAAAAATGCATAAGTTTAAACTAGAGATGGGCTCACGACAAGAAATTTCTAACGACACACACTCACTAGCATATTATATTTACTTACACTCACTTACAATCACGTGAGTAAATTTAATACAAAATTACTTTTTCACTACTCGTAACACCTTATATATTACGTTCTGGTATGCTATATTATATACCTTACTCGTAACCTATAAAATATCATATATTTTACACCTTGCTGGTATTCTTTGTTATAAATTTATGACTTATTTTATACCTTACTGGTATTGTATGTGATAATGTGGATACATTACTTTGAGTCTCATCGCCTGTTAAAATCATCAATGCTGCAATGTATAAAATAAGAGATCATATACCTTATTTTATACCTTATTTGGTAATTTAAGTTTTGCTGGGAAGTATCAACTAAATCATGGTTTTTCAATTCTTGTGTAGTTGTTGCTATTGTTTTTTCGTACAGAAGAAGGTGAAATTGCATTATGGTGAATAAATTCAATTTTTTAGTAATCATCATTCGTCCTCCTCTCCTTCATCAACTCAGATCTAAGTACTTATTTTGCAACCTTGCCAGAACATGGTCTATATTTTGTAGACACAAATGTTAGGTGTTGCCATTTTCCAAAGATACTATATTGCCACTTAGGCCGACTTAAAGTCGTTATTTTCAAATTTTTGTTTTTCTGTAAAGACAGTTGAGCTCAGGCTCTAATTATAATTATGTATTATAATTTTTTAATCATGTTATATATGGTTTGAATTGAGAAAGGTGTGAAAGAAAAATTTATTTTTCTAAAAATTTAGACATCCTGGTTCGTTTTTTACTAGTTTCATACAATCCAGTTATTATAATCATCAGAAAAACTTTTAATATCAAATTTATTCAGTTAATAGTCAATTTTATTCTATATGTGAAAATTATTAACAGATCGCAGCCACCAGGGATTGAACCAAAAATTTGAAAATAACGACTTTAAGTCGGCCTAAGTGGCAATATAGTATCTTTGGAAAATGGCAACACCTAACATTTGTGTCTACAAAATATAGACCATGTTCTGGCAAGGTTGCAAAATAAGTACTTAGATCAGAGTTGATGAAGGAGAGGAGGACGAATGATGATTACTAAAAAATTGAATTTATTCACCACTAGCTGGCCCGGTCCGCGTTGCTGGCCCAAATATAAGATCAGTATTATATTTCATATCGCTTCCAATATATAGCCCTGCAAAAAATGTAATGAATTTCTTGACTTACAAAGATTTGTGGGAATAGTTTTTAAGGACCCGATTAGGCAGATAATCATCTTCAAATTATATTTTAAGAACAAAAAAAATAACCATGTCTTCGACTTTGCGACCTGTACAAATTTAAAACTTCTTTAGTATCATTATGAACAACACAACAATGAATTACGCATATCCTTCGTTCTTACTGTGAGCTATCGTCTTGAGTTCAAACAACCCTTTACAGTTTTCCCGAATTTTCCATTTTCTCGGGACACTTTTCTCATTTATATTTCCTTAAAAACCTTATTAGAACTATTATTAACATAAAAAAATCGGTCCGGTCATTAGTAGTCGACTTATTTAGACAAAAGTTGGCGTTAAAATTTTTGTGGTAAGTTAAACTTGATTTGGACCAAGTTTATGCGGAATCTATTAAGAAATATTTTTTTTAATAGATCGAGTTGGAGTAAAAATTAATTTTAGATATATCAAAAAAAAATTTGGCGAGGAGAATTTTTCTTTCCGACCAATTATATGGACTATAACGAACATTTAAAACTAAAAAATATACAACTCGGTCCAGGCATTCTCAAGTGTTGCAAATTTTAAGGTTATTGAAAAATGTGGGCTTTGAAGTGGGGTAGTACAATAATTATTTCCGTAAAATCCTTACTTGGGCTATAATGATCATTAAAGAAAAAAATTATCAAATCAGATCATTCGCTCTCCGATCTTAGATTTATTGAAAAAAGTGGGAGTGGACAATTTTCTTTCCGTAAAAACCTTTGTTGTGCTATCACGAATGTCAACAAATAGCCAAATCGGCCCTGTCGTTCTTCCGTTTTAGATGTATCGAAATAAAAATGGAAGTGAACAATTTTTATTTCCGTTTAAACCTAAGTTGGACTATGGCGACCCGATTTTAGATATATCGAAAAAAGGAGATGTAAAAGTGGGAGTGATTTATTTGTTTTCCGAAAAAATCTAAGACGAACATTAAAAAAATAAGATGAACATTTAAAAAAAAAAAAATATTATCCAAATCGGTCAGTTCTCAAGTGATCCGATTACCAACGAACTACATTTGATTTTTATTTATATTTTATTTTTCTATAGAGCAGTTTTTATATACATCGAAAACATCATTCCTTAAAGTATAAACCTTATTTGAATTAAACCAACTCGGTCCCTCCATTCAAAAGTAGGCGTAGAAATGGAAAATTGTTATTTCCAAAAAACCTTAGTTGGAATATGACGCACATTAAAAACAAAAATAGACAAATTGATTCAGCCATTTCATGATTTAAAATATATATATTGGGAAAAGTTAGCGTAAAAGTAGGCGTGGACAATTTTTCTTTCCTTAAGAATCTTTGGCGGACTATAACCGTTATAGTTTTTTCGATAAATATAAAAAGTGGGCGTGGGAAATTTTACTATCCGTTAAAACCCTAGTTGAATTATGATGAAAATTTTCAACCAAAATTAGCCAAAGTGGGTGAGGTAAAGTTCTTTTTTTACTTAAAAACCAAAGTTGGAATGTGATTAAAAATTCATTTAAAAAAATTTAGACAAATCGGTCCAGCTGTTTTCAGATTTTAGATAAATTGAAAAAGTGGGCGTAAAAGTGGGCGTGGTTGATTTTTCTTTCATTAAAAACTTATATTGGATTGCTACGAACATTTTAATACAAAAATACCCAAATCGGTGCAGCCGTTTTCCGAATTTAGATAAATTGAAAAAAGTGGGCGTAAAAGTGGGCGTAAAAGTGGGCGTGGTCAATTTTTATTTACGTAAAAACCTAAGTTGGACTATGACGAACATTTCAAAAAAAGAATTGTGCAAATCGGTCCAGCCGTTCTCAACTGATGCGGTTACCAACGAACGACAATTGATTTTTATTTATATAGATAATGCAATTTCACCTTCTTCTGTACGAAAAAACAATAGCAACAACTACACAAGAATTGAAAAACCATGATTTAGTTGATACTTGCTTAACAGCCAACTTAGCGTATCGGTCTAGAGTGATCGTACCTAAGAGGCAGTTAATAGCAAAAACATTACAGATCATGGGTTCAATCCCTGGTGGCTGCGATCTGTTAATAATTTTCACATATAGAATAAAATTGACTATTAACTGAATAAATTTGACATTAAAAGTTTTTCTGATGATTATAATAACTTGATTATATGAAACTAGTAAAAAACGAACCAGGATGTCTAAATTTTTAGAAAAATAAATTTTTCTTTCACACCTTTCTCAATTCAAACCATATATATTTTGATGATATTATTTAAAAAAATATCGCTCTAGTGGTTACTGAGATACTGCAGTTTTAAATAAAAAATCTGGCAGCACTGACAAACAGTATGGCAACCCTGGAAACACAAATTCAAAGCCAGAATCACAGACTAATACAGACTCGACATAAGTGACAGGTGTCAACAAAGTATTCTTTAACCATATGGTTAATATTTTCAAATTATTCTACGAATTAGGTTAGAAAGAGAAAACTGATATAACGCACCATAAGAAAAATGGATGCCAGGTCGGTTTTTGTTGTTTCACTCACTCCTAAGTCGTAAATAGTGTTGCCATGTTAGCGAAA
>OY992540.1:188214575-188217075 GCA_963921195.1 Pegoplata infirma
AGTCTTTTTTGGCATCCACTTTTTGGAAATGTGTTTTTAAAATGCTATTCCTCCGAAATAATGCCAACTGGTTTTAATAAAAGCTAAAAGATCGTAGATGTTATTTAAAAAAACATTTTGATGGGCATCGCTCTAGTGGTTACTGAGATACAGCAGTTTTAAATAAAAAATCTGGCAGCACTGACAAACAGTATGGCAACTCTGGAAACAAAAATTCAAAGCTTCTTTAATTTTTCCTCTACAAGCTCATGCAAGAATTTTTAAAATCGGTCCATTAGTTTCTGAGATATGACGATTTTTAAAGTTTAAAAACATGAAATACCCCTCGCTAGTCGATTCTGCGCGCCTGGTGCTCGAAATACAGGTTTCAAAAAATTTCTAAGTCTTTTTTGGCATCCGCTTTTCGGAAATGCTATTTCTCCGAAATGATGCCAATTGGGTTTAATAAAAGCTAGAAGATCATAGATGTTATTTAAAAAAACATTTTGATGGGCATCGCTTTAGTGGTTACTGAGATACAGCAAATTTAAATAAAAAATCTGGCAGCACTGACAAACAGTATGGCAACTCTGGAAACAAAAATTCAAAACTTCTTTAATTTTTCCTCTACAAGCTCATGCAAGAATTTTTAAAATCGGTCCATTAGTTTCTGAGATATGACGATTTTTAAAGTTTAAAAACATGAAATACCCCTTGCTAGTCGATTCTGCGCGCCTGGTGTTTAAAAACCATGTTTCAAAAAATTTCTAAGTCTTTTTTGGCATCCGCTTTTTGGAAATGGGTTTTTTAAATGCGAGTTTTACTTTTTTTCTTGTTTTTACTGCAAAAATATTTTTTTTTGAATATTCGGCTTCGGTTTCGGCCGAATAGTGAAAATTGGGCCGAATATTCGGCTTCGGCCAAAAAGGGTGTATTCGGTCGTACAATAATGACGATTTTTAAAGTTTAAAAACATGAAATACCCCCTGCTAGTCGATTCTGCGCGCCTGGTGTTTAAAATACAGGTTTAAAAAAATTTCTAAGTATTTTTTGGCATCCACTTTTTGGAAATGTGTTTTTAAAATGCTATTCCTCCGAAATGATGCCAACTGGTTTTAATAAAAGCTAAAAGATCGTAGATGTTATTTAAAAAAAACATTTTGATGGGCATCGCTCTAGTGGTTACTGAGATACAGCAGTTTTAAAAAAAAAATCTGGCAGCACTGACAAACAGTATGGCAACTCTGGAAACAAAAATTCAAAGCTTCTTTAATTTTTCCTCTACAAGCTCATGCAAGAATTTTTAAAATCGGTCCATTAGTTTCTGAGATATGACGATTTTTAAAGTTTAAAAACATGAAATACCCCTTGCTAGTCGATTCTGCGCGCCTGGTGCTCGAAATACAGGTTTCAAAAAATTTCTAAGTCTTTTTTGGCATCCGCTTTTCGGAAATGGGTTTTTAAATGCTATATCTCCGAAATGATGCCAATTGGGTTTAATAAAAGCTAGAAGATCATAGATGATATTTAAAAAAACATTTTGATGGGCATCGCTTTAGTGGTTACTGAGATACAGCAAATTTAAATAAAAAATCTGGCAGCACTGACAAACAGTATGGCAACTCTGGAAACAAAAATTCAAAACTTCTTTAATTTTTCCTCTACAAGCTCATGCAAGAATTTTTAAAATCGGTCCATTAGTTTCTGAGATATGACGATTTTTAAAGTTTAAAAACATGAAATACCCCTTGCTAGTCGATTCTGCACGCCTGGTGTTTAAAAACCATGTTTCAAAAAATTTCTAAGTCTTTTTTGGCATCCGCTTTTTGGAAATGGGTTTTTTAAATGCGAGTTTTACTTTTTTTCTTGTTTTTACTGCAAAAATATTTTTTTTTGAATATTCGGTTTCGGCCGAATAGTGAAAATTGGGCCGAATATTCGGCTTCGGCCAAAAAAGGTGTATTCGGTCTTAAAATAATGACGATTTTTAAAGTTTAAAAACATGAAATACCCCCTGCTAGTCGATTCTGCGCGCCTGGTGTTCGAAATACAGGTTTCAAAAAATTTCTAAGTCTTTTTTGGCATCCGCTTTTCGGAAATGGGTTTTTAAAAGAAAAAAAAAAGAAAAAAAAAGAAAAAAAAGAACAAAAAAAGAAAAAAAAAAAGAAAAAAGAAAAAAAGAAAAAAAAAAGCAAAAAAAAGAAAAAAAAGAAAAAAAAAAAGAAAAAAAAAAAAAGAAAAAAAAAAAAAAAGAAAAAAAAAAAAAAAGAAACAAAAGAAAAAAGAAAAAAAGAAAAAAAAGATAAAAAAGAAAAAAAAGAAAAAAAAAAAAAAAAAAAATAAAGAAAAAAAAAAAGAAAAAAAAACAAGAAAAAAAAAAAGAAAAAAAACAGAAAAAAAAAAAAAAAACAGATGGTATTTAAAAAAACATTTTGATGGGCATCGCTTTAGTGGTTACTGAGATACAGCAAATTTAAATAAAAAATCTGGCAGCACTGACAAAAAGTATGGCAACTCTGGA
>OY992540.1:188222075-188242075 GCA_963921195.1 Pegoplata infirma
ACCGGGCGCGCAGAATCGACTAGCAGGGGGTATTTCATGTTTTTAAACTTTAAAAATCGTCATTATTGTACGACCGAATACACCTTTTTTGGCCGAAGCCGAATATTTGGCCCAATTTTCACTATTCGGCCGAAACCGAAGCCGAATATTCAAAAAAAAAATATTTTTGCAGTAAAAACAAGAAAAATAAAACTCGCATTTAAAAAACCCATTTCCAAAAAGCGGATGCCAAAAAAGACTTAGAAATTTTTTGAAACATGGTTTTTAAACACCAGGCGTGCAGAATCGACTAGCAAGGGGTATTTCATATTTTTAAACTTTAAAAATCGTCATATCTCAGAAACTAATGGACCGATTTTAAAAATTCTTGCATGAGCTTGTAGAGGAAAAATTAAAGAAGTTTTGAATTTTTGTTTCCAGAGTTGCCATACTGTTTGTCAGTGCTGCCAGATTTTTTATTTAAATTTGCTGTATCTCAGTAACCACTAAAGCGATGCCCATCAAAATGTTTTTTTAAATAACATCTATGATCTTCTAGCTTTTATTAAACCCAATTGGCATCATTTCGGAGAAATAGCATTTTAAAAACCCATTTCCGAAAAGCGTATGCCAAAAAAGACTTAGAAATTTTTTGAAACCTGTATTTCGAGCACCAGGCGCGCAGAATCGACTAGCAAGGGGTATTTCATGTTTTTAAACTTTAAAAATCGTCATATCTCAGAAACTAATGGACCGATTTTAAAAATTCTTGCATGAGCTTGTAGAGGAAAAATTAAAGAAGTTTTGAATTTTTGTTTCCAGAGTTGCCATACTGTTTGTCAGTGCTGCCAGATTTTTTATTTAAATTTGCTGTATCTCAGTAACCACTAAAGCGATGCCCATCAAAATGTTTTTTTTAAATAACATCTATGATCTTCTAGCTTTTATTAAACCCAATTGGCGTCATTTCGGAGATATAGCATTTAAAAACCCATTTCCGAAAAGCGGATGCCAAAAAAGACTTAGAAATTTTTTGAAACCTGTATTTCGAGCACCAGGCGCGCAGAATCGACTAGCAAGGGGTATTTCATGTTTTTAAACTTTAAAAATCGTCATATCTCAGAAACTAATGGACCGATTTTAAAAATTCTTACATGAGCTTGTAGAGGAAAAATTAAAGAAGCTTTGAATTTTTGTTTCCAGAGTTGCCATACTGTTTGTCAGTGCTGCCAGATTTTTTATTTAAAACTGCTGTATCTCAGTAACCACTAGAGCGATGCCCATCAAAATGTTTTTTTAAATAACATCTACGATCTTTTAGCTTTTATTAAAACCAGTTGGCATCATTTCGGAGGAATAGCATTTTAAAAACACATTTCCAAAAAGTGGATGCCAAAAAAGACTTAGAAATTTTTTGAAACCTGTATTTTAAACACCGGGCGCGCAGAATCGACTAGCAGGGGGTATTTCATGTTTTTAAACTTTAAAAATCGTCATTATTGTACGACCGAATACACCCTTTTTGGCCGAAGCCGAATATTCGGCCCAATTTTCACTATTCGGCCGAAACCGAAGCCGAATATTCAAAAAAAAAATATTTTTGCAGTAAAAACAAGAAAAAAAGTAAAACTCGCATTTAAAAAACCCATTTCCAAAAAGCGGATGCCAAAAAAGACTTAGAAATTTTTTGAAACATGGTTTTTAAACACCAGGCGCGCAGAATCGACTAGCAAGGGGTATTTCATGTTTTTAAACTTTAAAAATCGTCATATCTAAGAAACTAATGGACCGATTTTAAAAATTCTTGCATGAGCTTGTAGAGGAAAAATTAAAGAAGTTTTGAATTTTTGTTTCCAGAGTTGCCATACTTTTTGTCAGTGCTGCCAAATTTTTTATTTAAATTTGCTGTATCTCAGTAACCACTAAAGCGATGCCCATCAAAATGTTTTTTTAAATACCATCTGTTTTTTTTTTTTTTCTTTTTTTTTCTTTTTTTTTCTTTTTTTTTCTTTTTTTTCTTTTTTTCTTTTCTTTTTTCTTTTTTTTTCTTTTTTTTCTTTTTTCTTTCTTTTTTTTCTTTTAAAAACCTATTTATGAAAAGCGGATGCCAAAAAAGACTTAGACATTTTTTGAAACCTGTATTTCGAACACCAGGCACGCAGAATCGACTAGCAAGGGGTATTTCATGTTTTTAAACTTTAAAAATCGTCATATCTCAGAAACTAATGGACCGATTTTAAAAATTCTTGCATGAGCTTGTACAGGAAAAATTAAAGAAGTTTTGAATTTTTGTTTCCAGAGTTGCCATACTTTTTGTCAGTGCTGCCAGATTTTTTATTTAAATTTGCTGTATCTCAGTAACCACTAAAGCCATGCCCATCAAAATGTTTTTTTAAATACCATCTGTTTTTTTTTTTTTTTTTTTTCTTTTTTCTTTCTTTTTTTCTTTTAAAAAACCCATTTCCGAAAAGCGGATGCCAAAAAAGACTTAGAAATTTTTTGAAACCTGTATTTTAAACACCAGGCGCGCAGAATCGACTAGCAGGGGGTATTTCATGTTTTTAAACTTTAAAAATCGTCATTATTGTACGACCGAATACACCCTATTTGGCCGAAGCCGAATATTCGGCCCAATTTCCACTATTCGGCCGAAACCGAAGCCGAATATTCAAAAAAAAATATTTTTGCAGTAAAAACAAGAAAAAAAGTAAAACTCGCATTTAAAAAACCCATTTCCAAAAAGCGGATGCCAAAAAAGACTTAGAAATTTTTTGAAACATGGTTTTTAAACACCAGGCGCGCAGAATCGACTAGCAAGGGGTATTTCATGTTTTTAAACTTTAAAAATCGTCATATCTCAGAAACTAATGGACCGATTTTAAAAATTCTTGCATGAGCTTGTAGAGGAAAAATTAAAGAAGTTTTGAATTTTTGTTTCCAGAGTTGCCATACTTTTTGTCAGTGCTGCCAGATTTTTTATTTAAATTTGCTGTATCTCAGTAACCACTAAAGCGATGCCCATCAAAATGTTTTTTTAAATACCATCTGTTTTTTTTTTTTTTTCTGTTTTTTTTCTTTTTT
Organism: Pegoplata infirma; assembly: GCA_963921195.1. Lineage (NCBI taxonomy): Eukaryota > Metazoa > Arthropoda > Insecta > Diptera > Anthomyiidae > Pegoplata > Pegoplata infirma. The sequence continues at coordinate 188,225,136 of OY992540.1, forward strand.
TTTTTTTCTTGTTTTTTTTTCTTTTTTTTTTCTTTATTTTTTTTTCTTTTTTTTTCTTTTTTTCTCTTTTTTTCTTTTCTTTTTTCTTTTTTTTTTTCTTTTTTTTTTTTTTCTTTTTTTTTTTTTCTTTTTTTTTTTCTTTTTTTTTCTTTTTTTTGCTTTTTTTTTTATTTTTTTTTCTTTTTTCTTTTCTTTTTTCTTTTTTTGTTCTTTTTTTTCTTTTTTCTTTTTTCGTTCTTTTTTTCTTTTAAAAACCCATTTCCAAAAAGCGGATGCCAAAAAAGACTTAGAAATTTTTTGAAACCTGTATTTCGAACACCAGGCGCGCAGAATCAACTAGCAGGGGGTATTTCATGTTTTTAAACTTTAAAAATCGTCATTATTTTACGACCGAATACACCTTTTTTGGCCGAAGCCGAATATTCGGCCCAATTTTCACTATTCGGCCGAAACCGAATATTCAAAAAAAAATATTTTTGCAGTAAAAACAAGAAAAAAAGTAAAACTCGCATTTAAAAAACCCATTTCCAAAAAGCGGATGCCAAAAAAGACTTAGAAATTTTTTGAAACATGGTTTTTAAACACCAGGCGCGCAGAATCGACTAGCAAGGGGTATTTCATGTTTTTAAACTTTAAAAATCGTCATATCTCAGAAACTAATGGACCGATTTTAAAAATTCTTGCATGAGCTTGTAGAGGAAAAATTAAAGAAGTTTTGAATTTTTGTTTCCAGAGTTGCCATACTTTTTGTCAGTGCTGCCAGATTTTTTATTTAAATTTGCTGTATCTCAGTAACCACTAAAGCCATGCCCATCAAAATGTTTTTTTAAATACCATCTGTTTTTTTGTTTTTCTTTTTTTTTTTCTTTTTTTTTTTTTCTTTTTTTTTTTTTCTTTTTTTTTTTCTTTTTTTTCTTTTTTTTTTTCTTTTTTTTTCTTTTTTTTCTTTTTTTTCTTTTTTTCTTTTCTTTTTTCTTTTTTTTTTCTTTTTTTTCTTTTTTCTTTCTTTTTTTTCTTTTAAAAACCTATTTATGAAAAGCGGATGCCAAAAAAGACTTAGAAATTTTTTGAAACCTGTATTTCGAACACCAGGCACGCAGAATCGACTAGCAAGGGGTATTTCATGTTTTTAAACTTTAAAAATCGTCATATCTCAGAAACTAATGGACCGATTTTAAAAATTCTTGCATGAGCTTGTAGAGGAAAAATTAAAGAAGTTTTGAATTTTTGTTTTTCCTCTACAAGCTCATGCAAGAATTTTTAAAATCGGTCCATAGTCTGGGGGGGGCTAAGCCCCCCCCAGACAGGGCTATCTACGCCAATGCTTATACAGTATTGTGCAAAACAAAAACAACCAATGTCAAAAATTATATAAAGCCAGATATCTCCACTTCTAAATTGGTTAGAAAAATATTGATTTAATATGTTATAGTTTTTTTATAGGCTTTTATCCTGATTATTGAAAAAAATTTAAAAATATTTATTAGCGAAAAGGAGATTTTTTCCAATTTGTAAGCGTGCAAAACAAAAGCAACAAATTTAAAATTTATTAAATAATTATTCCAAAAAGAGAAAAAAACAATTAATTGTAAGTTAAATAAAATCGATGATATGACTACAGTAAGATGTTATGTTAATAGATTGAATTTTTTTATGTGTTCTTGTCCAAACATTCTTTATAATGTTCAAATTTATTGTTTTTACAAGTTCTTTCAAAAAGCCAAGGACTATTTTTTAAATTATAGGCAACTTCTTCGAGTTACTTTGAAAAATTGTGTTCAAGACCGGTATAATATAGCAAGGTCGAGACCTTTTTTATAAGATTTTATTATTTACGATTTTATGGGAGCAAAAAGGGGTAAAATAGTGCCTTTAGTATTTTTCTCCTGAATTAATGGTCATAGAGACTTAAAATTTGAAATATAGAACCTTTGAGCATAAATAAGTTTTCAAAAAGATTTTTTAAATTCAGTTCTTTTTTTATTCAAAAATTATTTTTTTTATATTAAAAATATAATTTTTTTTTATTTATTTTTATTCAATAAATTTAATTTTATTATTTGGGAGGTACCAGAAGGTCCAGCTATTTTTTCAGCAGTTGTTTGTCTTCATTCTCTTTTCTTTACATTCTTCGTGTTTTGGTTTTTCTATTTCATTTTATTTATCTTTCAAAATGCAACTCTGTTGTAAATTGAACGAAACTCAACCTATGTAAAAGTTAAATGTTGTGACAAGATAGTGTTGCTAGATTTATTTTTTTTCTGTGTGTTTTTCTCTCTTTACAAATTTCCTCTCCAAAAAAGATAAATTCTCTCTGAAAAAAAGCTCGAGATAATCATATTAAAGGAACAAAATTCTGGAGAGGATCCTCTCCGAAATTTTACGAAAGAACACTTTGATTTGTATATCCTCTTTGCACGGAACAAACGTTTCAAATTTTAGAAGTTGTACAGGGGAATGACATGGAACATAAGTTTCAAAGGATACAAGGATGTATGTTTGCGCAATAGAATATGGAAGCAAATTGGGTCGAAATTTGAATTAACAGGTAAGTAAAATGGCTTTAAAATTTACGCTAGAACCTCTATTTTTGTGTTTAAAAAAAGAAATGCATTGGATAGGTCGAGTTTTGACAAATGACTCTTTATGGGGATCAAAATTAATTGTGAACTTCCGGTGAAAAATGAGCATATATGGATATATATATGTGAATATATGGATGCATATATGTAAATATATGAGCATATGAGGAGTCGCAGAACAAAACGTACTTTTTCGCATTTTTTGACAAATTGATTTTTTGTTCTTTTTATATTATTTACTTCGAAATCTATCAGAAAAAATGTTCAAAGCGTGAATTATTTTTGTTTTTCATCAAGAAAATGGATTCCTTAAAAATTGGTGTTTAACAAAACGTTCTTTTTTTGTTTATTTTTTTATCAAAACGTACTTTTTCATTGTATTTCATATGCAAGACTTTTCAGAATTTTATAATATGCCATTTTACTCATATATTCCATATTCCATATATACATATAAACGCCCACCAAGATTTTTTTAAGCATTCTTGCCGGCCAGTGAAGGATTTCCCCCTTATTCTTGTTATTGGTCTATTTACACCCCACAACCACAGTATGGGGGTACATTAACTTTGCCAATTCGTGTGTAACGTATCTAAATATGGGCCAATGAGGCTCTTTTGTAGTTTTTAATAAATAAGAACATTTTTAAAACACTCGATCAAAACAGTATCGTCTAAAAAAATACGCACATCAAAACGTCGTTTTTAAATTATTTTTAAACAAAACATACTTTTTTCATTATTTTTTAACAAAACGTACTTTTTTCAAAGTAAAAGTGGTTTTATATTAAACATCCTTAACATATAATGTGGTGACTTATGGCAGTTTGATGCATCTCTTGATAAGCAAAAAACTTGTTACCATATTCAGGTTCATGCAGTTTTTTAAAGAGGCGAAATAAATAAACCTCAATTTCCCAAAAAATTTTAATATGCGAAAAAGTACGTTTTGTTCTGCGACTCCTCATATGTTATTATATATAATGCAAAATTAATAAAAAAAATCTAAGTTCTTTATATATAATTTAATATAAATTTTTTTTGGGATTTTTTTTATTAAAAATTTTTTTTTTTTGGACTTTTTTTTATTTAATTATATATAATTGCATAAATTTTTCTAAAAAAGGGGCCAATTTTCGCATCAAATCATATAAAATTATATTAAAATCACATCAAATTATATCAAATTTAATTCAAATTTATATGGTTTTATCGACTCATTTTTCGCATCAAATTCTATATGAATATATATGATGTCTTTATATAATTAAATATAAACATATATAATCTTTTTTACTCGGGATTACTTACTTTTTTCATATCCCTACATATCATAAGCAACAAACAACCGCATTTCCATTTATGCTTGCAAGCAAAACAAAAAAAAATAATTTTGTTTGATATGAGATCTCGCGAGATCTCATTGATAGCTCAATTCATATCAATCTCGCGAGATCTCATTGCTAGCTCATTTTCAATTTCAGCTCATCTCGTTTTCTGTTTAAAAAAAACATAACACCATTTGAATTATCACAATATTGAGCTTTGCTGTGAAATTCATTTTTCGAAAAAACACAAAACGAGCAAACAAGAAACACAATCATATCAGAGCAAAGAAAATGAAAATGAAAACAAACAAGAAATTTGTTTCTCAATGAGATTGATAAAATCAAAATCACCATTTACTTACTCTGATATAAAGTCATTCGTTGGTTTTTATCGGTATGGACCGCAAAAAAGGTATTTTCTCGAAAAGGGGATTTTATAAATTTTTTATGATGGCAGATTCGTGTTAAGGAGGTCAAAATACTTTAGCAAATGTATTCTAGGAGTTTGTGTAAAAAAAGTTGATTTTTGTAGAGTACACCTTTTCCAATTGAAATTCAGAAAAGATCAATTGTAATTCAGAAATCCCAATTGAAATTCAGAAAAGCACAATTGAAATTCAGAAATCATAATTGAAATTCAGAAAACCCTAATTGAAATTCAGAAATCACAATTGAAATTCAGAAAAACCCAATTGAAATTCAGAAATCACAATTGAAATTCAGAAAAGCTCAATTGAAATTCAGAAATCACAATTGAAATTCAGAAAAGCCCAATTGAAATTCAGAAAAGATCAATTGAAATTCAGAAAAGCACAATTGAAATTCAGAAAAGCCCAATTGAAATTCAGAAAAGCACAATTGAAATTCAGAAAATCGCAATTGAAATTCAGAAAAGCCCAATTGAAATTCAAAAATCGTAATTGAAATTCAGAAAAGCCCAATTGAAATTCAGAAAAGCACAATTGAAATTCAGAAAAGCACAATTGAAATTCAGAAAAGCATAATTGAAATTCAGAAAAGCTCAATTGAAATTCAGAAAAGCCCAATCGAAATTCAGAAATCGTAATTGAAATTCAGAAAAGCCCAATTGAAATTCAGAAAATTACAATTGAAATTCAGAAAATCACAATTGAAATTCAGAAAAGCCCAATTGAAATTCAGAAAAGCACAATTGATATTCAGAAAAGCACAATTGAAATTCAGAAAAGTACAATTGAAATTCAGAAAAGCACAATTGAAATTCAGAAAATCACAATTGAAATTCAGAAAAGCCCAATTGAAATTCAGAAATCGTAATTGAAATTCAGAAAAGCCCAATTGAAATTCAGAAAATCACAATTGAAATTCAGAAAATCACAATTGAAATTCAGAAAAGCCCAATTGAAATTCAGAAAAGCACAATTGAAATTCAGAAAATCCCAATTGAAATTCAGAAAAGCACAATTGAAATTCAGAAAAGCCCAATTGAAATTCAGAAAATCACAATTGAAATTCAGAAAAGCCCAATTGAAATTCAGAAATCGTAATTGAAATTCAGAAAAGCCCAATTGAAATTCAGAAAAGCACAATTGAAATTCAGAAAAGCCCAATTGAAATTCAGAAAAACACAATTGAAATTCAGAAAATCACAATTGAAATTCAGAAATCACAATTGAAATTCAGAAAAGCCCAATTGAAATTCAGAAATCACAATTGAAATTCAGAAAATGTAAACAAACCAATTATGAGTCACCACTACATATACACATTAAACAAATGCTGTACAACTATGAGAGTATTTTACTTAATTCTCTTGCTACGTATTGTAGAGAGCAGACAGACAATAATACACTAATAGAATGTTGTAGGTAAAATTTAGTTTAACAGAATTTTTATTATTTTTTGCAAATTAATTAATATAGTGAACAAAAATATTTACTCTACCTTGACAAATGCATTAATGAAAAATTAGTTTTAACGAAAAATAATAAAAAGTCAGTTTCACTTGATGTTACCTTAAACATTTTATGAGTGTATTGTCTGTCTGCTCTCTACAATACGTAGCAAGAGAATAAAGTTAGATACTCTCATATACACATTTCTGTACTGCATTTGCATAATGTGTCTATGTTTGTAGTGGTGACTAATAATTGGTTTTTTTACATTTTCTGAATTTCAATTGTGATTTCTGAATTTCAATTGTGATTTCTGAATTTCAATTGTGATTTCTGAATTTCAATTGGGCTTTTCTGAATTTCAATTGTGATATTCTGAATTTCAATTGATCTTTTCTGAATTTCAATTGGGCTTTTCTGAATTTCAATTGTGCTTTTCTGAATTTCAATTGGGCTTTTCTGAATTTCAATTGGGCTTTTCTGAATTTCAATTACGATTTCTGAATTTTAATTGTGCTTTTCTGAATTTCAATTGTGGTTTTCTGAATTTCAATTGGGCTTTTCTGAATTTCAATTGTGCTTTTCTGAATTTCAATTGTGCTTTTCTGAATTTCAATTGTGTTTTTCTGAATTTCAATTGGGCTTTTCTGAATTTCAATTGTGATTTCTGAATTACAATTGATCTTTTCTGAATTTCAATTGGAAAAGGTGTAGTGTAATTGATAAATATTCATGTTATATTGTATCTATGTATGTGTAGTACCCGTCTGTACCATAAACTTTACTTTTTTCACCGTTTTATTATACATATGTATTTTCAAAAATATTCAAAAATAAAAATTAAATATTCATCAGATTTGATAAAAATTTCCTACTTGGCAACACATTTTTATTCATATCTCTGGTCTTAATACGTTCACCAACCCAAAAATTTTACAGCTTGTAGCTAAGATAACAGCCGTTAACATATATTTTTTTCATATTTTTAAAAATGTCGCTTTTTCAGATATATTTTCGCGAATCGCGAATTTTTCAGAAATTAAAAAAAAAAATTTCCAAAATAAAAATTTTAGCAAAATGTTATTTGAAAGGTCATGGTTTTACCTTCAAAACAAGCTATCAGGAAGTAATATAGCTGTAATATAGTAATATAAGCCCAATTGAAATTCAGAAAAGCCCAATTGAAATTCAGAAAAGCACAATTGAAATTCAGAAAAACACAATTGAAATTCAGAAAATCACAATTGAAATTCAGAAATCACAATTGAAATTCAGAAAAGCCCAATTGAAATTCAGAAATCACAATTGAAATTCAGAAAATGTAAACAAACCAATTATGAGTCACCACTACATATACACATTAAACAAATGCTGTACAACTATGAGAGTATTTTACTTAATTCTCTTGCTACGTATTGTAGAGAGCAGACAGACAATAATACACTAATAGAATGTTGTAGGTAAAATTTAGTTTAACAGAATTTTTATTATTTTTTGCAAATTAATTAATATAGTGAACAAAAATATTTACTCTACCTTGACAAATGCATTAATGAAAAATTAGTTTTAACGAAAAATAATAAAAAGTCAGTTTCACTTGATGTTACCTTAAACATTTTATGAGTGTATTGTCTGTCTGCTCTCTACAATACGTAGCAAGAGAATAAAGTTAGATACTCTCATATACACATTTCTGTACTGCATTTGCATAATGTGTCTATGTTTGTAGTGGTGACTAATAATTGGTTTGTTTACATTTTCTGAATTTCAATTGTGATTTCTGAATTTCAATTGTGATTTCTGAATTTCAATTGTGATTTCTGAATTTCAATTGGGCTTTTCTGAATTTCAATTGTGATATTCTGAATTTCAATTGATCTTTTCTGAATTTCAATTGGGCTTTTCTGAATTTCAATTGTGCTTTTCTGAATTTCAATTGGGCTTTTCTGAATTTCAATTGGGCTTTTCTGAATTTCAATTACGATTTCTGAATTTCAATTGTGCTTTTCTGAATTTCAATTGTGGTTTTCTGAATTTCAATTGGGCTTTTCTGAATTTCAATTGTGCTTTTCTGAATTTCAATTGTGCTTTTCTGAATTTCAATTGTGTTTTTCTGAATTTCAATTGGGCTTTTCTGAATTTCAATTGTGATTTCTGAATTACAATTGATCTTTTCTGAATTTCAATTGGAAAAGGTGTAGTGTAATTGATAAATATTCATGTTATATTGTATCTATGTATGTGTAGTACCCGTCTGTACCATAAACTTTACTTTTTTCACCGTTTTATTATACATATGTATTTTCAAAAATATTCAAAAATAAAAATTAAATATTCATCAGATTTGATAAAAATTTCCTACTTGGCAACACATTTTTATTCATATCTCTGGTCTTAATACGTTCACCAACCCAAAAATTTTACAGCTTGTAGCTAAGATAACAGCCTTTAACATATATTTTTTTCATATTTTTAAAAATGTCGCTTTTTCAGATATATTTTCGCGAATCGCGAATTTTTCAGAAATTAAAAAAAAAAATTTCCAAAATAAAAATTTTAGCAAAATGTTATTTGAAAGGTCATGGTTTTACCTTCAAAACAAGCTATCAGGAAGTAATATAGCTGAAATGCTTTTGAAGATATAAATGTTTATATTTAATCCTTTAAAAGATTTTCTTGACTTTTGACACGTCATATTTCTGGAACCACGGAAATTAATGGTCTTAAATTTTGTCTGAGTATAAGTCTTATAAGTCCCAACATATGCACAAAGTTTCATAAAATTCGGAGACATTGAAGGAAATCAGGGGTTCATGTTGAAAAATTTTAACTCAAATACAGGTTTCAAAAAATTTCTAAGTCTTTTTTGGCATCCGCTTTTCGGAAATGGGTTTTTAAAAGAAAAAAAAAGAAAGAAAAAAGAAAAAAAAGAAAAAAAAAAAGAAAAAAGAAAAGAAAAAAGAAAAAAAGAAAAAAAAGAAAAAAAGAAAAAAAAGAAAAAAAAAGAAAAAAAAAAAAAAAAAAAAAAAAAGATGTTATTTAAAAAAACATTTTGATGGGCATCGCTTTAGTGGTTACTGATACAGCAAATTTAAATAAAAAATCTGGCAGCACTGACAAAAAGTATGGCAACTCTGGAAACAAAAATTCAAAACTTCTTTAATTTTTCCTCTACAAGCTCATGCAAGAATTTTTAAAATCGGTCCATTAGTTTCTGAGATATGACGATTTTTAAAGTTTAAAAACATGAAATACCCCTTGCTAGTCGATTCTGCGCGCCTGGTGTTTAAAAACCATGTTTCAAAAAATTTCTAACAAGGGAAGTATCTCAACCCTTATGAACCGATTTGCATTAAACGTAAAATATATATAAAAGAGACAATTCTAAGGTTGGGGTGTCTCGGCATATCGGTCATATCGGGGATTTAGGGTTTCAAAACATGGGTCAAAAAATGGCGAAAAAAATCGTTTTTTGGATTTTTCAGCCATTTCTTTTTAAGAAACTATATGATGTTTACATATGAGAAGAAAGGTTTTTTTAATGCCTATCCAACGGTGGCATAACCTTGTAAAAATTTGGCTTCGTTAAATACTATTTTCATAAAAATATGTAAATTTAAGGGGGTATTTATATGAAGACATAGAGCTACGATGTCCATATGAATACGAAATAATCTTTATTAAATTTAAGTCGACACGTATTTTTGCTCTAGATGATATTCCTGTTAGTTCGGGAGTTATAGAAATTTTGCCGGAGGTCCATCTTGATTCATAAGGGGACAACGAAATTTTGAAACACTGATATGGCCGATAAGCCGAGACACCCCAACCTTAAAATCGTCTCTTTTATATATATTTTAAGTTTCAGGCAAATCGGTTCATAAGGGTTGAGATACTTCCCTTATAAGTCTTTTTTGGCATCCGCTTTTTAGAAATGGGTTTTTTAAATGCGAGTTTTACTTTTTTTCTTGTTTTTACTGCAAAAATATTTTTTTTGAATATTCGGCTTCGGTTTCGGCCGAATAGTGAAAATTGGGCCGAATATTCGGCTTCGGCCAAAAAAGGTGTATTCGGTCGTACAATAATGACGATTTTTAAAGTTTAAAAACATGAAATACCCCCTGCTAGTCGATTCTGCGCGCCTGGTGTTTAAAATACAGGTTTCAAAAAATTTCTAAGTCTTTTTTGGCATCCACTTTTTGGAAATGTGTTTTTAAAATGCTATTCCTCCGAAATGATGCCAACTGGTTTTAATAAAAGCTAAAAGATCGTAGATGTTATTTAAAAAAACATTTTGATGGGCATCGCTTTAGTGGTTACTGAGATACAGCAGTTTTAAATAAAAAATCTGGCAGCACTGACAAACAGTATGGCAACTCTGGAAACAAAACTTCAAAGCTTCTTTAATTTTTCCTCTACAAGCTCATGCAAGAATTTTTAAAATCGGTCCATTAGTTTCTGAGATATGACGATTTTTAAACTTTAAAAACATGAAATACCCCTTGCTAGTCGATTCTGCGCGCCTGGTGCTCGAAATACAGGTTTCAAAAAATTTCTAAGTCTTTTTTGGCATCCGCTTTTCGGAAATGGGTTTTTAAAATGCTATTTCTCCGAAATGATGCCAATTTACTGATCGCAGAATCGACTAGCAGGGGGTATTTCATGTTTTTAAACTTTAAAAATCGTCATTATTGTACGACCGAATACACCTTTTTTGGCCGAAGCCGAATATTCGGCCCAATTTTCACTATTCGGCCGAAACCGAAGCCGAATATTCAAAAAAAAATATTTTTGCAGTAAAATTGCGGATGCCAAAAAAGACTTAGAAATTTTTTGAAACATGGTTTTTAAACACCAGGCGCGCAGAATCGAATAGCAAGGGGTATTTCATGTTTTTAAACTTTAAAAATCGTTATATCTCAGAAACTAATGGACCGATTTTAAAAATTCTTGCATGAGCTTGTAGAGGAAAAATTAAAGAAGTTTTGAATTTTTGTTTCCAGATTGCCACACTGTTTGTCAGTGCTGCCAGATTTTTTATTTAAATTTGCTGTATCTCAGTAACCACTAAAGCGATGCCCATCAAAATGTTTTTTTAAATAACATCTATGATCTTCTAGCTTTTATTAAACCCAATTGGCATCATTTCGGAGAAATAGCATTTTAAAAACCCATTTCCGAAAAGCATTTTAGCATTTTAAAAACACATTTCCAAAAAGTGGATGCCAAACAAGACTTAGAAATTTTTTGAAACCTGTATTTTAAACACCGGGCGCGCAGAATCGACTAGCAGGGGGTATTTCATGTTTTTAAACTTTAAAAATCGTCATTATTGTACGACCGAATACACCTTTTTTGGCCGAAGCCGAATATTCGGCCCAATTTTCACTATTCGGCCGAAACCGAAGCCGAATATTCAAAAAAAAATATTTTTGCAGTAAAAACAAGAAAAATAAAACTCGCATTTAAAAAACCCATTTCCAAAAAGCGGATGCCAAAAAAGACTTAGAAATTTTTTGAAACATCCCAGCAAAACTTAGATTACCAAATAAGGTATAAAATAAGGTATAGGATCTCTTATTTTATACATTGCAGCATTGATGATTTTAACAGGCGATGAGACTCAAAGTAATGCATCCACATTATCACAAAGAATACCAGTAAGGTATAAAATAAGTCATAAATTTATAACGAAGAATACGAGTAAGGTGTAAAATATATGATATTTTATAGGTTACGAGAAATTAAATAATATAGCATACCAGAAGATAATATATAAGGTGTTACGAGTAGTGAAAAAGTAATTTTGTATTAAATTTACTCACGTGATTGTAAGTGAGTGTAAGTAAATAAAATATGCTCGTGAGTGTGTGTCGTTAGAAATTTCCTGTCGTGAGCCCATCTCTAGTTTAAACTTATGCATTTTTTTATAAAATAATTATTTTTTATGTTATTGTAATGCATTATGCATCCAATTATAAATAATGCATTATTTCAAACTTTCAAATAATACATAATGTAACCAAATATAAGTCATGCATGATTTAATGTTTAGAAATAATAAATATGAAATACATTTTTTCCAATAATCATGCATTACGTATCAAATTATTAGTAATGCATTATTTTTCACTTAAAAATAATACGTTGTGGAACAAATGTTTGGTAAGACATCCTAAAATAATGCTACAAATAAGGTATATACATTACCTGGTAATGTGTTATATAATCACTACCCATTACCAAAGTTTTGCTGGGATGGTTTTTAAACACCAGGCGCGCAGAATCGACTAGCAAGGGGTATTTCATGTTTTTAAACTTTAAAAATTGTCATATCTCAGAAACTAATGGACCGATTTTAAAAATTCTTGCATGAGCTTGTAGAGGAAAAATTAAAGAAGTTTTGAATATTTGTTTCCAGAGTTGCCATACTGTTTGTCAGTGCTGCCAGATTTTTTATTTAAATTTGCTGTATCTCAGTAACCACTAATGCGATGCCCATCAAAATGTTTTTTTAAATAACATCTATGATCTTCTAGCTTTTATTAAACCCAATTGGCATCATTTCGGAGAAATAGCATTTTAAAAACCCATTTCCGAAAAGCGGATGCCAAAAAAGACTTAGAAATTTTTTGAAACCTGTATTTCGAGCACCAGGCGCGCAGAATCGACTAGCAAGGGGTATTTCATGTTTTTAAAGTTTAAAAATCGTCATATCTCAGAAACTAATGGACCGATTTTAAAAATTCTTGCATGAGCTTGTAGAGGAAAAATTAAAGAAGCTTTGAATTTTTGTTTCCAGAGTTGCCATACTGTTTGTCAGTGCTGCCAGATTTTTTATTTAAAACTGCTGTATCTCAGTAACCACTAGAGCGATGCCCATCAAAATGTTTTTTTAAATAACATCTACGATCTTTTAGCTTTTATTAAAACCAGTTGGCATCATTTCGGAGGAATAGCATTTTAAAAACACATTTCCAAAAAGTGGATGCCAAAAAAGACTTAGAAATTTTTTGAAACCTGTATTTTAAACACCAGGCGCGCAGAATCGACTAGCAGGGGGTATTTCATGTTTTTAAACTTTAAAAATCGTCATTATTGTACGACCGAATACACCTTTTTTGGCCGAAGCCGAATATTCGGCCCAATTTTCACTATTCGGCCGAAACCGAAGCCGAATATTAAAAAAAAAATATTTTTGCAGTAAAAACAAGAAAAAAAGTAGAACTCGCATTTAAAAAACCCATTTCCAAAAAGCGGATGCCAAAAAAGACTTAGAAATTTTTCGAAACATGGTTTTTAAACACCAGGCGCGCAGAATCGACTAGCAAGGGGTATTTCATGTTTTTAAACTTTAAAAATCGTCATATCTCAGAAACTAATGGACCGATTTTAAAAATTCTTGCATGAGCTTGTAGAGGAAAAATTAAAGAAGTTTTGAATTTTTGTTTCCAGAGTTGCCACACTGTTTGTCAGTGCTGCCAGATTTTTTATTTAAATTTGCTGTATCTCAGTAACCACTAAAGCGATGCCCATCAAAATGTTTTTTTAAATAACATCTATGATCTTCTAGCTTTTATTAAACCCAATTGGCATCATTTCGGAGAAATAGCATTTTAAAAACCCGTTTCCGAAAAGCGGATGCCAAAAAAGACTTATGGCGTTTTCTTTTCTGACAAAAAATGTAACATTTTTGCCCTTATCGAGGGATATTATGTTCTTTTCCAAAAAAAAAGGTAGCTTTGTGAAAAGGTACCGTGTTCTTTTCTAATATTGTTACATCTTTAAAATGCAAAAAAGTTGCATGTTTTGCGCTGAAAAAAATCACAGGGTGAGATATTGCCCTAAAAAACAGCTGATATTTTACGCGTTTGTTTTGTTTCAAAAAACAAAAAAAAAATTGTTTGTCCTTTTATAACATTTGTTAAAAAAAAAAATTGTAAAAATGGAAGCATCTACGGTATTTTTTTGTACTACAAAGGTTTTTGAGGATTTAATGGTTTCATCTTCATCATCTGATGATGAAATTTCATCTGTATTGGTGGAACGAAATAAACGACCTCGAGTCAAAAACTTTGTGGAAAACGTAATCAATTTATACTCTGAAAGCGAGGTAAGTTTTTTTTTAAGAAGATGATTTCTGAATCTGTAGTTATTTATTTTTTAGTTTAAGAAGAACTTACGCATAAGTCGCGAAAGTGCTTTGCATCTGATGGAGCGATATTCTTTATATTACTGTAAAAGATCATACCAAGGAGGTCGAAAACAATCCACAGTGGAGAAGCAGATCCTATCATTTTTATGGTAAGCTTTTAGAAATTAAATTCCATACGAATCTTATCAAAAATTGTTGCTGCTTACAGGTTTTGCGGAAACAAAACAACTTTCAGGGAAGTAGGTAATCTCTTTGACATGAGTGTGTCGAGCTTTCACTCATCTTTCAACAAGGTTGTGAAATTCCTTTTGGAAGATTTGGCTCCAGAAACAATAAAGTTTCCCCAAACAAATGAAGAAAAGGAAGTCGTCGCCAAAGATTTTGAAAAAGTATAAAAAACTTACAAACAAATATGTTCAAAATTTGTTATAATTATTTCTCTCCAGATATCCGGATTTCCAAATGTTTTGGGGTGTGTTGATGGCAGCTATATTTCAGCGAGAAAGCCAAAACACAAAATACGTTCCACATATACCAACAGGCATGATATGGTATCAATAACATTACAGGGTATTTGCGATTCGAAGATGAGATTCCTGGACGTATATACGGGTGTTCCTAGCAAAATACACGACTCTAGGATATTAAAGCTTTCCTTCATAGCAAAAGACTTACCAAGTCTATGCTCTCCTAAATATCATATACTAGGAGATTCTGCATATCCCATAAGAGAACACATTATGACACCATTTCGAGATTATGGAAATCTAAGCGCATCGGAAAGAAACTACAATTTAATATTTTGTCGAACACGTGTAAAAATAGAAAACGCCTTTGGTGTTCTAAAATGTCGTTTCCGTCAGTTGATGCGTTTAGATTTCAATACGGTTGAATCAATGGCTGAATTCATAATTGCATGTTGTGTACTTCATAACATTTGTATCGAAATGGAGGATCATTATCATGAAGAAATTACCATCGACGAATCTGGAATTTATAACCAGCCTGTGGAAGAAGAGAGAAGAGATCAATTGCTCACACAGTTAGGTCAAATGAAAAGAAACGAAATTAAAAATCTTTTATTTAATTTACCAACTTAAAAATTTTTATTTGTACTTCATTTAATAAAAATTGAACAATAAAAACGTTTTTTTATACGTAAAGTCTTAAATCACTAAAGCTATATTTTATTAATATTAACAAAATAAAAGTTTTATTACTAATTTGTACTCCATTTATCAAAAAAAAATTTAAAAAAAGTGCATATGTGTGTCACTATATATAAATATTGGCTTCATTACATTTGTAGACACTTCAACAAAAGTATCGAAACTTTCCAAATCGGTAAAGCTATCACTCTAGGCTTAATTAATGAGATTCTAAACAAGTTTTTGTATAGAGCAAATCAGATTTAAAAAAAACTTTTAGAAAAGTTGTAAGATTCTAAACAACCTATTTATATGTGTCCAGATTCTTCAAAAAATTAATACAAATGTTAGCAAATTCATAAAAATGTTATCAGATTCTGAACAACTTTTCTATACAAATAGTTCACAATATAACTAATTTTACAATAAAAACGTTGATCAGAGTTTAACACCTTTCGTTACAAAAAGTAACATCGTGTAACAAATTTAAGGCCATCAATTACAATAAAAAATTTTCTATTCAAAAAGTTGTGAAAATTTCAAGGAGTTTTTAGACAACATACGCGAGAGGCATTTAACTTTTGATTTTCCCAAGTGTCCGGCCAATTTTTATTCTACTAGAACAAAAAATTGTGTGGTGAAAATTTGAGTTAAATCGGATTAAATTAACCCGTGGCGCCCGGCGATCAAAAAAATAAAATCGGTCAAACAGTTTTCAAGATATTGAAATTTCCAAAAATGTTTTTTTCCTAAGTTTTTATAATATTTTTTTAAAAAAATTATATATGTGTTGCAATACATTACATTTATTAATTTTGATACGCTGAACACGAATATCAAAAAAAAATTAAAATCGGTCGAACGGTTATCGAGATATTGCGACCAAAGTTATGAATTTTTGAAAAGTTTTTTAAAAAAAAATAATTATGTCTTGCAAAACATCATGCTCATCAATTTTGATGCTCCGCACACGAATATCAAAAAATAATTAAAATCTGTCGAACGGTTTTCGAGATATTACAATCAAAGTTATGCATTTTTTTAATTTTTTAAATTAAACATGTCTTGATATCGAAAAAATTTTAAAAAATTTAGTTATGAATTTTTCAAAAAATTTTTTTAAAAAATTTGTTTTTAAAATCGGTCGAATGATTTAAAAAAATGTAAACTCTTTTTTAGTTATGAATTTTTTAAAAAATTTTTTTAAAAATTTGTTTTTAAAAAATTTTTAAAAATCCATAACTAAAAAAAATTTTTTTTTAACCATTCCACCGATTTTAAAATTTTTTTGATATTCGTGTTCAGCGCATCAAAATTAATAAATATGATGTGTCTCAAGACATATATATATTTTTTTTAATTATTTTTAAAATTTTTCAAAAATTAAAAACTTTGATCGCCGGGCGCCACGGGTTAATTTAATCCGATTGGCCTCAAAATTGTAATTCATAAGGTTTAGTCCTAAAAAAATAAAATATTTGACAAAACGTTCAAAATCGGATGAAAAACTCAATAAAAATGCCGGTCTAATATCTACATATGAAAAAGTTGTAACGAGTCTGAAGAGTTCTACTTTAATTGCTGCTTAAATGATCATTTTTCATATTTAGTGGTATTTCATTTCATATTTAGTGGTATTTCATAAATCATAAAGATTAAATTTGAAGATTCTTTCAAAAGTTCAAAGATTCTATTTCAAATTTAAAGATTTCATTTGAAAATCGAAAATTTCATTTGAAATTCGAAACATAAATTAAATTTAATTGCAATTATCGAATTGCAAATAAAAACTCCAAATTTAAACGGAGTATTCAAATTTGAAATACAATCTTCGAATTCAAAATTAAATCTTCG
>OY992540.1:188254575-188259575 GCA_963921195.1 Pegoplata infirma
GCTTCGGCCAAAAAAGGTGTATTCGGTCGTAAAATAATGAACATTTTTAAAGTTTAAAAACACGAAATACCCCCTGCTAGTCGATTCTGCGCGCCTGGTGTTCGAAATACAGGTTTCAAAAAATTTCTAAGTCTTTTTTGGCATCCACTTTTTGGAAATGTGTTTTTGAAATGCTATTCCTCCGAAATGATGCCAACTGGTTTTAATAAAAGCTAAAAGATCGTAGATGTTATTTAAAAAAACATTTTGATGGGCATCGCTTTTGTGGTTACTGAGATACAGCAAATTTAAATAAAAAATCTGGCAGCACTGACAAAAAGTATGGCAACTCTGGAAACAAAAATTCAAAACTTCTTTAATTTTTCCTCTACAAGCTCATGCAAGAATTTTTAAAATCGGTCTATTAGTTTCTGAGATATGACGATTTTTAAACTTTAAAAACATGAAATACCCCTTGCTAGTCGATTCTGCGCGCCTGGTGCTCGAAATACAGGTTTCAAAAAATCTCTAAGTCTTTTTTGGCATCCGCTTTTCGGAAATGGGTTTTTAAAATGCTATTTCTCCGAAATGATGCCAATTGTGTTTAATAAAAGCTAGAAGATCATAGATGTTATTTAAAAAAACATTTTGATGGGCATCGCTTTAGTGGTTACTGAGATACAGCAAATTTAAATAAAAAATCTGGCAGCACTGACAAACAGTATGGCAACTCTGGAAACAAAAATTCAAAACTTCTTTAATTTTTCCTCTACAAGCTCATGCAAGAATTTGTAAAATCGGTCCATTAGTTTCTGAGATATGACGATTTTTAAAGTTTAAAAACATGAAATACCCCTTGCTAGTCGATTCTGCGCGCCTGGTGTTCGAAATACAGGTTTCAAAAAATTTCTAAGTCTTTTTTGGCATCCGCTTTTCGGAAATGGGTTTTTAAATGCTATATCTCCGAAATGATGCCAATTGGGTTTAATAAAAGCTAGAAGATCATAGATGTTATTTAAAAAAACATTTTGATGGGCATCGCTTTAGTGGTTACTGAGATACAGCAAATTTAAATAAAAAATCTGGCAGCACTGACAAACAGTATGGCAACTCTGGAAACAAAAATTCAAAACTTCTTTAATTTTTCCTCTACAAGCTCATTCAAGAATTTTTAAAATCGGTCCATTAGTTTCTGAGATATGACGATTTTTAAAGTTTAAAAACATGAAATACCCCTTGCTAGTCGATTCTGCGCGCCTGGTGTTTAAAAACCATGTTTCGAAAAATTTCTAAGTCTTTTTTGGCATCCGCTTTTTGGAAATGGGTTTTTTAAATGCGAGTTTTACTTTTTTTCTTGTTTTTACTGCAAAAATATTTTTTTTTTTTAATATTCGGCTTCGGTTTCGGCCGAATAGTGAAAATTGGGCCGAATATTTGGCTTCGGCCAAAAAAGGTGTATTCGGTCGTACAATAATGATGATTTTAAAGTTTAAAAACATGAAATACCCCCTGCTAGTCGATTCTGCGCGCCTGGTGTTTAAAATACAGGTTTCAAAAAATTTCTAAGTCTTTTTGGCATCCACTTTTTGGAAATGTGTTTTTGAAATGCTATTCCTCCGAAATGATGCCAACTGGTTTTAATAAAAGCTAAAAGATCGTAGATGTTATTTAAAAAAACATTTTGATGGGCATCGCTTTAGTGGTTACTGAGATACAGCAAATTTAAATAAAAAATCTGGCAGCACTGACAAAAAGTATGGCAACTCTGGAAACAAAAATTCAAAACTTCTTTAATTTTTCCTCTACAAGCTCATGCAAGAATTTTTAAAATCGGTCTATTAGTTTCTGAGATATGACGATTTTTAAACTTTAAAAACATGAAATACCCCTTGCTAGTCGATTCTGCGCGCCTGGTGCTCGAAATACAGGTTTCAAAAAATCTCTAAGTCTTTTTTGGCATCCGCTTTTCGGAAATGGGTTTTTAAAATGCTATTTCTCCGAAATGATGCCAATTGTGTTTAATAAAAGCTAGAAGATCATAGATGTTATTTAAAAAAACATTTTGATGGGCATCGCTTTAGTGGTTACTGAGATACAGCAAATTTAAATAAAAAATCTGGCAGCACTGACAAACAGTATGGCAACTCTGGAAACAAAAATTCAAAACTTCTTTAATTTTTCCTCTACAAGCTCATGCAAGAATTTTTAAAATC
The DNA here is from genome assembly GCA_963921195.1 of Pegoplata infirma. NCBI lineage: Eukaryota > Metazoa > Arthropoda > Insecta > Diptera > Anthomyiidae > Pegoplata > Pegoplata infirma. Next base: position 188,256,768 of record OY992540.1, read on the forward strand.
GGTCCATTAGTTTCTGAGATATGACGATTTTTAAAGTTTAAAAACATGAAATACCCCTTGCTAGTCGATTCTGCGCGCCTGGTGTTCGAAATACAGGTTTCAAAAAATTTCTAAGTCTTTTTTGGCATCCGCTTTTCGGAAATTGGTTTTTAAAAGAAAAAAAGAAAGAAAAAAGAAAAAAGAAAAAAAAGAAAAAAAAAAAAAAAAAATAAAAGAAAAAAAGAAAAAAAAAAAGAAAAAAAGAAAAAAAAGAAAAAAAGAAAAAAAAAGAAAAAAAAAGAAAAAAAAGAAAAAAAAAAGAAAAAAAAAAAAAACAGATGGTATTTAAAAAAACATTTTGATGGGCATCGCTTAAGTGGTTACTGAGATACAGCAAATTTAAATAAAAAATCTGGCAGCACTGACAAACAGTATGGCAACTCTGGAAACAAAAATTCAAAACTTCTTTAATTTTTCCTCTACAAGCTCATGCAAGAATTTTTAAAATCGGTCCATTAGTTTCTGAGATATGACGATTTTTAAAGTTTAAAAACATGAAATACCCCTTGCTAGTCGATTCTGCGCGCCTGGTGTTTAAAAAGCATGTTTCGAAAAATTTCTAAGTCTTTTTTGGAAATGGGTTTTTTAAATGCGAGTTTTACTTTTTTTCTTGTTTTTACTGCAAAAATATTTTTTTTTTTAATATTCGGCTTCGGTTTCGGCCTAATAGTGAAAATTGGGCCGAATATTCGGCTTCGGCCAAAAAAGGTGTATTCGGTCGTACAATAATGACGATTTTTAAAGTTTAAAAACATGAAATACCCCCTGCTAGTCGATTCTGCGCGCCTGGTGTTTAAAATACAGGTTTCAAAAAATTTCTAAGTCTTTTTTGGCATCCACTTTTTGGAAATGTGTTTTTAAAATGCTATTCCTCCGAAATGATGCCAACTGGTTTTAATAAAAGCTAAAAGATCGTAGATGTTATTTAAAAAAAATTTTGATGGGCATCGCTCTAGTGGTTACTGCGATACAGCAGTTTTAAATAAAAAATCTGGCAGCACTGACAAACAGTATGGCAACTCTGGAAACAAAAATTCAAAGCTTCTTTAATTTTTCCTCTACAAGCTCATGCAAGAATTTTTAAAATCGGTCTATTAGTTTCTGAGATATGACGATTTTTAAACTTTAAAAACATGAAATACACCTTGCTAGTCGATTCTGCGCGCCTGGTGTTTTAAAACCATGTTTCAAAAAATTTCTAAGTCTTTTTTGGCATCTGCTTTTTGGAAATGGGTTTTTTAAATGCGAGTTTTACTTTTTTTCTTGTTTTTACTGCAAAAATATTTTTTTTTGAATATTCGGCTTCGGTTTCGGCCGAATAGTGAAAATTGGGCCGAATATTCGGCTTCGGCCAAAAAGGGTGTATTCGGTCGTACAATAATGACGATTTTTAAAGTTTGAAAACATGAAATACCCCCTGCTAGTCGATTCTGCGCGCCTGGTGTTTAAAATACAGGTTTCAAAAAATTTCTAAGTCTTTTTTGGCATCCAGTTTTTGGAAATGTGCTTTTAAAATGCTATTCCTCCGAAATGATGCCAACTGGTTTTAATTAAAGCTAAAAGATCGTAGATGTTATTTAAAAAAACATTTTGATCTGGCAGCACTGACAAAAAGTATGGCAACTCTGGAAACAAAAATTCAAAACTTCTTTAATTTTTCCTCTACAAGCTCATGCAAGAATTTTTAAAATCGGTCCATTAGTTTCTGAGATATGACGATTTTTAAAGTTTAAAAACATGAAATACCCCTTGCTAGTCGATTCTGCGCGCCTGGTGTTCGAAATACAGGTTTCAAAAAATTTCTAAGTCTTTTTTGGCATCCGCTTTTCGGAAATGGGTTTTTAAATGCTATATCTCCGAAATGATGCCAATTGGGTTTAATAAAAGCTAGAAGATCATAGATGTTATTTAAAAAAACATTTTGATGGGCATCGCTTTAGTGGTTACTGAGATACAGCAAATTTAAATAAAAAATCTGGCAGCACTGACAAACAGTATGGCAACTCTGGAAACAAAAATTCAAAACTTCTTTAATTTTTCCTCTACAAGCTCATTCAAGAATTTTTAAAATCGGTCCATTAGTTTCTGAGATATGACGATTTTTAAAGTTTAAAAACATGAAATACCCCTTGCTAGTCGATTCTGCGCGCCTGGTGTTTAAAAACCATGTTTCGAAAAATTTCTAAGTCTTTTTTGGCATCCGCTTTTTGGAAATGGGTTTTTTAAATGCGAGTTTTACTTTTTTTCTTGTTTTTACTGCAAAAATATTTTTTTTTTTTAATATTCGGCTTCGGTTTCGGCCGAATAGTGAAAATTGGGCCGAATATTTGGCTTCGGCCAAAAAAGGTGTATTCGGTCGTACAATAATGACGATTTTTAAAGTTTAAAAACATGAAATACCCCCTGCTAGTCGATTCTGCGCGCCTGGTGTTTAAAATACAGGTTTCAAAAAATTTCTAAGTCTTTTTGGCATCCACTTTTTGGAAATGTGTTTTTGAAATGCTATTCCTCCGAAATGATGCCAACTGGTTTTAATGAAAGCTAAAAGATCGTAGATGTTATTTAAAAAAACATTTTGATGGGCATCGCTTTAGTGGTTACTGAGATACAGCAAATTTAAATAAAAAATCTGGCAGCACTGACAAAAAGTATGGCAACTCTGGAAACAAAAATTCAAAACTTCTTTAATTTTTCCTCTACAAGCTCATGCAAGAATTTTTAAAATCGGTCTATTAGTTTCTGAGATATGACGATTTTTAAACTTTAAAA
>OY992540.1:188264575-188269575 GCA_963921195.1 Pegoplata infirma
ATTATATATATATATTTTATTTTTTTTATTATATTTTAAACCCGGTTCTTTAGAAATGATAAAAAAAAGTGGTAAGCAGTTTGATTTGAACATGCTGGAAGAAATTAAAACTGCCCCCAAAAAAATTATAGCTGTTCACTTTCGCGAGAAATAGCGAAAAACAGCTTTTTGGGGGTATTTCTTGTTTTGATTAATAAAAGAAGTTTCTTTAACATTGTTGAAAAACACGAAATGCAGTTTGACTTGCTATTGATCAAAGGTCATAAGGCTGTTAACATTTAAATTCTAGCTGCTTAATTCTTCGAGATATCGCAAAAAAACTCGCTTATCTACTATTTATTCATTAATTTGTGTTATTTGTGGTCTATAAAAACATATACTTCAATTAACGACAAAAATGTGGTATACAGTTTGAATTCGAGGTTATTAGAGGTGACAAAACTGCAAGCATAAAAATTATAGACGATCAATTTCCCGAGAAATCGCAAAATTACTGTACGAGCTTTTTTAATAAATTACTTTTTTTTTCTTTGGTATCAAAAAAAATAAATTTAAGTAACGACAAGTATATGGTATGCAGTTTAAATTGCCCGTAACTGAAGGTGGTAAAACTACTGAAATCTATATATTAACGCTAATTTTCGCGAAAAATCGCGAAAAATTTTTCAATTTTTTTTTTCATTTATTTTGTCTTGTAATATTATTATGCACTCTCTTTTTCTTCAAATAATTCATAACCATTTATTAACTTTGCGATTCCTTAAAGAATTGACCACATAGGACTTTTGTGTTAGCAGTTTAATGTCTTTTTATCATGTACAAATAAAAATGCATACCACATTTTTACACCATTTCAAAAGAACATGCAAAATTGAAAAATAAAAAAAAAAAAAAAAATATATAAATAATTCCGCGAAATCTTGCGACAGTGTACACCTACAACTTTGATGTCAACACCCCTATGACCTTCGATCACGTACACATTAAAGTGCATATCAGCTTTCCACAACATTTGAAAAAAAACCTAGAAAAAGTTGAAAAACAAAAATTGACAAAAAAGTTATTTCGCGATTTCTCGCGAACTAAAGAAGATAGGATTTCGATGTTTACTGTTTTGTGACCTTAAAATAAGTACAATAAAAACTGTATACTCAGTTTTTGAAAATATTTAAAAAACTTCAATATCAAAATTTTTTTAAATATAAAATCACTAATTTCGCGATATCTCGCGAATGCGATCAGCTACGATTTCGCTGAAAACAGTTTTGTGACAACTAATCATGTAGAAATCGAACTGCATTTACACTTTTTGTCGACACTAAAGTTCAACCTGAACATCGCTGAAGCTCACCGTGCTCATGCAAGAATTTTTAAAATCGGTCCATTAGTTTCTGAGATATGACGATTTTTATAGTTTAAAAACATGAAATACCCCTTGCTAGTCGATTCTGCGCGCCTGGTGTTTAAAAAGCATGTTTCGAAAAATTTCTAAGTCTTTTTTGGAAATGGGTTTTTTAAATGCGAGTTTTACTTTTTTTCTTGTTTTTACTGCAAAAATATTTTTTTTTTTAATATTCGGCTTCGGTTTCGGCCGAATAGTGAAAATTGGGCCGAATATTCGGCTTCGGCCAAAAAAGGTGTATTCGGTCGTACAATAATGACGATTTTTAAAGTTTAAAAACATGAAATACCCCCTGCTAGTCGATTCTGCGCGCCTGGTGTTTAAAATACAGGTATCAAAAAATTTCTAAGTCTTTTTTGGCATCCACTTTTTGGAAATGTGTTTTTAAAATGCTATTCCTCCGAAATGATGCCAACTGGTTTTAATAAAAGCTAAAAGATCGTAGATGTTATTTAAAAAAACATTTTGATGGGCATCGCTCTAGTGGTTACTGAGATACAGCAGTTTTAAATAAAAAATCTGGCAGCACTGACAAACAGTATGGCAACTCTGGAAACAAAAATTCAAAGCTTCTTTAATTTTTCCTCTACAAGCTCATGCAAGAATTTTTAAAATCGGTCTATTAGTTTCTGAGATATGACGATTTTTAAACTTTAAAAACATGAAATACCCCTTGCTAGTCGATTCTGCGCGCCTGGTGTTTAAAAACCATGCTTCAAAAAATTTCTAAGTCTTTTTTGGCATCCGCTTTTTGGAAATGGGTTTTTTAAATGCGAGTTTTACTTTTTTTCTTGTTTTTACTGCAAAAATATTTTTTTTTGAATATTCGGCTTCGGTTTCGGCCGAATAGTGAAAATTGGGCCGAATATTCGGCTTCGGCCAAAAAGGGTGTATTCGGTCGTACAATGATGACGATTTTTAAAGTTTAAAAACATGAAATACCCCCTGCTAGTCGATTCTGCGCGCCTGGTGCTCGAAATACAGGTTTCAAAAAATTTCTAAGTCTTTTTTGGCATCCGCTTTTCGGAAATGGGTTTTTAAATGCTATATCTCCGAAATGATGCCAATTGGGTTTAATAAAAGCTAGAAGATCATAGATGTTATTTAAAAAAACATTTTGATGGGCATCGCTTTAGTGGTTACTGAGATACAGCAAATTTAAATAAAAAATCTGGCAGCACTGACAAACAGTATGGCAGCTCTGGAAACAAAAATTCAAAACTTCTTTAATTTTTCCTCTACAAGCTCATGCAAGAATTTTTAAAATCGGTCCATTAGTTTCTGAGATATGACGATTTTTAAAGTTTAAAAACATGAAATACCCCTTGCTAGTCGATTCTGCACGCCTGGTGTTTAAAAACCATGTTTCAAAAAATTTCTAAGTCTTTTTTGGCATCCGCTTTTTGGAAATGGGTTTTTTAAATGCGAGTTTTATTTTTCTTGTTTTTACTGCAAAAATATTTTTTTTTGAATATTCGGCTTCCGTTTCGGCCGAATAGTGAAAATTGGGCCGAATATTCGGCTTCGGCCAAAAAAGGTGTATTCGGTCGTACAATAATGACGATTTTTAAAGTTTAAAAACATGAAATACCCCCTGCTAGTCGATTCTGCGCGCCCGGTGTTTAAAATACAGGTTTCAAAAAATTTCTAAGTCTTTTTTGGCATCCACTTTTTGGAAATGTGTTTTTAAAATGCTATTCCTCCGAAATAATGCCAACTGGTTTTAATAAAAGCTAAAAGATCGTAGATGTTATTTAAAAAAACATTTTGATGGGCATCGCTCTAGTGGTTACTGAGATACAGCAGTTTTAAATAAAAAATCTGGCAGCACTGACAAACAGTATGGCAACTCTGGAAACAAAAGTTCAATGCTTCTTTAATTTTTCCTCTACAAGCTCATGCAAGAATTTTTAAAATCGGTCCATTAGTTTCTGAGATATGACGATTTTTAAACTTTAAAAACATGAAATACCCCTTGCTAGTCGATTCTGCGCGCCTGGTGCTCGAAATACAGGTTTCAAAAAATCTCTAAGTCTTTTTTGGCATCCGCTTTTCGGAAATGGGTTTTTAAAATGCTATTTCTCCGAAATGATGCCAATTGGGTTTAATAAAAGCTAGAAGATCATAGATGTTATTTAAAAAAACATTTTGATGGGCATCGCTTTAGTGGTTACTGAGATACAGCAAATTTAAATAAAAAATCTGGCAGCACTGACAAACAGTATGGCAACTCTGGAAACAAAAATTCAAAACTTCTTTAATTTTTCCTCTACAAGCTCATGCAAGAATTTTTAAAATCGGTTCATTAGTTTCTGAGATATGACGATTTTTAAAGTTTAAAAACATGAAATACGCCTTGCTAGTCGATTCTGCGCGCCTGGTGTTCGAAATACAGGTTTCAAAAAATTTCTAAGTCTTTTTTGGCATCCGCTTTTCGGAAATGGGTTTTTAAAATGCTATTTCTCCGAAATGATGCCAATTGGGTTTAATAAAAGCTAGAAGATCATAGATGTTATTTAAAAAAACATTTTAATGGGCATCGCTTTAGTGGTTACTGAGATACAGCAAATTTAAATAAAAAATCTGGCAGCACTGACAAACAGTATGGCAACTCTGGAAACAAAAATTCAAAACTTCTTTAATTTTTCCTCTACAAGCTCATGCAAGAATTTTTAAAATCGGTCCATTAGTTTCTGAGATATGACGATTTTTAAAGTTTAAAAACATGAAATACCCCTTGCTAGTCGATTCTGCGCGCCTGGTGTTTAAAAACCATGTTTCGAAAAATTTCTAAGTCTTTTTTGGCATCCGCTTTTTGGAAATGGGTTTTTTAAATGCGAGTTTTACTTTTTTTCTTGTTTTTACTGCAAAAATATTTTTTTTTTTAATATTCGGCTTCGGTTTCGGCCGAATAGTGAAAATTGGGCCGAATATTCGGCTTCGGCCAAAAAAGGTGTATTCGGTCGTACAATAATGACGATTTTTAAAGTTTAAAAACATAAAATACCCCCTGCTAGTCGATTCTGCGCGCCTGGTGTTTAAAATACAGGTTTCAAAAAATTTCTAAGTCTTTTTTGGCATCCACTTTTTGGAAATGTGTTTTTAAAATGCTATTCCTCCGAAATGATGCCAACTGGTTTTAATAAAAGCTAAAAGATCGTAGATGTTATTTAAAAAAACATTTTGATGGGCATCGCTCTAGTGGTTACTGAGATACAGCAGTTTTTAAAAAAAAATCTGGCAGCACTGACAAACAGTATGGCAACTCTGGAAACAAAAATTCAAAGCTTCTTTAATTTTTCCTCTACAAGCTCATGCAAGAATTTTTAAAATCGGTCCATTAGTTTCTGACATATGACGATTTTTAAAGTTTAAAAACATGAAATACCCCTTGCTAGTCGATTCTGCACGCCTGGTGTTTAAAAACCATGTTTCAAAAAATTTCTAAGTCTTTTTTGGCATCCGCTTTTTGGAAATGGGTTTTTTAAATGCGAGTTTTACTTTTTTTCTTGTTTTTACTGCAAAAATATTTTTTTTTTAATATTCGGCTTCGGTTTCGGCCGAATAGTGAAAATTGGGCCGAATATTCGGCTTCGGC